>CM075821.1:8383010-8474403 GCA_037975025.1 Excoecaria agallocha | reverse complement strand
ACAAAGCAATTATAGAATCATGCGAGATAACTTCCCTTATTAAATCTGGATGGTGAATCCTTTGTTAATCACTCAACTATCTTCAAGGAGGTCATGATATATCCAATCTCCTAACTATGTTCACTCCCAGTTGGAAGTAATCAGTTATGGAGTCAAAATATACCACTTGCTACTTAAGATAACTTTGGTGATCTTAAGTCTAAGGATACTTGCAAAACTGTTATGAAGAAAATTCCTCACTGACATAGATTTAATATCTATGTGAGGATTCTCTTTGCAGGTCTCCAATGAACTCGTTCCTCTAACAAGCATCCAAATGTTAGTTTTTATTATCTTTCATAATCATAGCCTATGAGAACCACTGCTTGAACACATTTAAGAAGCATAACATGTGCTAGTCTATCCGAATTAACAATGTCCTATCTTGTTAATTATATGACTAGGGATATTTAGATATTAACACATTTTCATGCAATAGACATCTCATATCATGAACACTTTCATGATTGCCTTTAAACTGTGTTTATAATATCTAGGACTTTATTATTAATTTAAGATTTACAAACTCATGTATTTAAACATAGCACTAATAAATGATGATGCCTCTTATTAAGAATAGGAAATTCATATATATGAAATACATCCCTATTACATGGCTCTAGGGCATACTCTCTAACATAAGTCTTAGACCAAAATAAATTAAATATATTTCATAAGTGTTATGGAGCCTACATGTTTAATTTGGTTGAATTTGGAATTTATTTGGGTAATTAAATCCAAGTATATGCACAAAAGGGCCTAGTTTGTGGGTTTTGTGCATAGTCTTTTGTGAAAGGGCTTAAATTGGATTTAATTGAGCCCAAATAAATTATTAATAATTCAAAATCCCAATTAATATTTCTCCAGCAATTTTAAAGAGCCCAATCCTATTATGAAGTTGGATTTTTAACCTAACTATAAAAATCCAAGTGATAGGGTTTTAGGCTAAGTGTGAATAATTAAGAGAAAACAATTTCTCTTTTTTCTCTCAACCCTAGCCACCACTCCCCTTGCTAGTATCCAGGAGATTTCGGCATCCCTTATTCTCTTCATTTGTTGGTTCATTCAATCCTTCTCTAGTTTGGATTACTCATTGGAGGTGTTCGATTTTGGACATTGTGGTTTGCAACAGTCTGGTGAGAAGAAAAATCAACTGTACAACAAAAATCAAAGGTGATTTTTCTTATTCTCATTAATATGTATATTGTAAGTTCATGGCAAAATCAGATCTATTGGTTAAAAATTTTAAATTTCGCTTATGTATGAGATGCATGTAACCGATAATCTCTAACACCTTTGCTCCAGACCACTGGTTGATCCTTCTTAAGTAGCTTCAATATTGGCTCGTAGATTGAAATTAACTTGGCTATGAACCTGTTTATGCCTTGAATTCTCCTTAGGAACCCTATAACCTCCTTTTCCTTCTGGGGTGCTAGCATCTCCCTAATGGCTTTCACTTTATTAAGATCTACGTCTATACCTTTTTAGCTCACCACGTGCTCTAAAAGCTTACCTAAAGTGACCCCAAAGATGCACTTCCTCGGGTTAAGGCAAAGGTTGTACTTGGTGATCCTCTAGAAGAAGTTTTCTAGTGCCTCAAAATGACCTTCTCGGGTAATTGATTAATCATCATATCATCTACATATACCTCTACTTTTTTGTGAATCAAGTCATCCAATATCCTAGTTGGCATCCTCTAATAGGTAACACCTAGATTTTTAAGTCCAAAAGGCATAACCCGGTAGGCATATATACTTATTTAGTTATGAAGGCCATTTTAATTTGATCCATTATCTTGTTCAGAATTTGGTTATACCCTGCATATCCATCCATAAAACTATACATGGCACAGACGGTTGCACTATCAACCAGAATATCTATGTGAGGTAGAGGGAAATCATCCTTAGGGCAAGCATTATTTAGATTCCTATAGTCCAACCCTAACTCTTCCATCCTTCTTTTCCATAGGAACTACGTTTGCCAACCATGTGGGTTATTGAACTTCTACTAAGAACTTAGCTTATATCTATTTCCTAACTTTGTCTTTAACTTTTTTCGCCCACTCTGGCCTAAGCCTTATTTAATGAACACCTAAATCCTGGCACTAGCTCACCCTCTACTAGCTAAGGTTCATTTTCTCCACAATAAAGGTAAATACCTGAAGCTACCACAAAGCTTTGAGAGATATGGGGGATCCCTTTCATTGCTTTCTTCTCTTTACCCTTTTACTTGGAACTAGTATAGCCTAACCCTTTTTTCATCTTTTTAACCCTTAGTAGCTATAGTAGTTTGAGGCCCTTGGGAGTTCTTGCCTAAACTAGCACCTAATAAAAAGTTCATCTTCTTTAGCATATTGATCACCTAGGGTGTGTTAGTGAAGCTACCCTCACGTTCTTTATCACTGATGGTAGACACATGGAACCCACTGAAAGGCTGTTTGGCTTTTTCAAGCAAACACACATGGTTCTCCCTTGTAGCCTTGATAGTAACAACCTGACCATTATGGAGAATCGTGATCATCTAATGCAATGTGGAAGGCACCCCACCCAACTTGTGAAACCATGGCCTTTCTGATAGCATAGAAAATTTGGTTGGAATGGGCAATACCACAAATTTAGCTTCTATCTTAGTAGGCCCTGTCTTCGCTAAAGCTTTAAAGGTCCTAGCAGCTTGCCTTTTGGAATTATCATAAGCCGAGATAGTCAAGTTAGATTTATTCAACATGTTCTCATTTAACAAAAAAAGCTAGAATTGCCACTAAAGGACAAACATTAATGGAAGAACCATTTTCTGCCATTATACAAGTCGTATGTTTGCCATTCACCTAGGCCTTGATGTATAGAGGGCGATTGTGGTTTCTTCCTTTAGTAGGTAAGTCAGCATTAGAGTTCACAATATTTTCTTCTATCCTTCCCTTAACCAAATCCAACAACTCGGATGGTGAGATGGTAGTGGCAATAGTAGGCTCACTCAAGGCCTCCATCAACTTCTGCCTAAAGAGGGAGTTTGCCTCAACAAATCCCAGATGAAAATCTATGCATTTGCTTTCTTTAGCCATTTGATCACCTAATTTTCCTTGACTTTTTTCTCTGTTGGCACTAACTGCCCTAACCTTCTTATCTTGTCTTACCTTTTCTTCACTTTCACTAGTTGAACTCTAGATATCAATAGACACCAAAGCCCCTTCATCTTCACTCTTTGTGGGGGTATCCCAATAATTAATCATTAAAACTGGTCAATTTCCTTTACTTGGATTTGTTACTTTAGGGGTGGGATGAGTAACAGACACATACTTATTTCCATACATGTATCTCATGATGTACCATTAAGGTAGACTAAACCTAATCATAAACATCGGTGGCAGTATAGCATTGTAACCTCCTTTCTTCTTGTTTCTCTTTTTAGGGTTTAAAATCTGCTTGCTATCTATCATATCCTGAATTTTATTCTTTATGGTACAGTAGTAGTTAGTTAGGTGCCCAGTATGATGATGGTACATATAATACTGATCTTCCCTATGATGGGGTAATCCTTGACTTTTTGCAAGCTTTGAGGGCAGTGGTTAAAGCTTCCCTTCCTTGCTCAAACAATCTAGCACCTAGGATATTGACTTATCCATTGGAATAATGCCTTTGACTAGCTTCTATAGTGGACACCTTTGCAGTCTTTCTAGTTCTATTGGATCCACTACTGTTTCTAACTGCCTTGTTATTACTAAAGTTTCTCTAGCACCCTCATTGGTTGCCCTTCTAGGTATGTACTCTCCCTCAACTTCTATGGCTATATCCTTCAATGACTCCTAGTCCTTCAAGCCCTTTATTTTTAGGCCATCTCTCAAATATAGGCTTGCATTTATGATAAATAACCTAATCTGATTAGTTGTGTCAGGCTTCCTTTTTATCTATATTACCTTATTTCTCCACCTAATGAAGTACTCATAAAAGGATTCATCATGTTTTTGTTGAAGTAGTACGAGGTCTTTTAGGGTAACCTCCATTCTAGTGTTGTAATCATATTGCTTAAGGAACTCCTCAATCAACAAATCTCAATCTTCCTTGGTGTGCCTATCCAACCCGTGATACCATTCAATTATAGGCCTTATCAAAATCAAACAAAAATACTCCACCTTCTGCTTTTTGGTCAAGGTGGTCCTTTTTATGATCAATGTATATTGTTTAACACGGGCCAAAGGGTTTGAAATACCATCGAACCTCGGTAGGTTAGGCATATTAAACCTCTAGGGCAATGGCTCATCTCCATCCAAGTCCCTATATTTAGGGTTCATTCCCTTACCAACTGACAACAACCTAGACATAGCCTTAACTTTTTCCTCTATCTTCTTGAAGGCTGGATCCTCAGCAATAGGATTTTTACTCCTCGCATTCATAATAGGGGGGAAAAAATCTTCATCTTTAACGTAATCATTTTTTTGGGTCATAACTCCTCTATGTTTAGTAGATCCCAAGGCATAGTAACATATATTATGGCAGTGTCCTTGATATAGGTTGGCTCCACTATTTTATAAATGGGTGTCATAAGCCGAGTTCTAGCATTGGGTGTCACAGAGGCCACCACTCAACCAATCATAGTTAGCATTTTTTCCTCAAACTCCTGAAGACTCCTATCTAACCTCCAATTTAACTCATCCCTCGTCATCAAAGTCTTAGCCACAAATGTAATTAACCTTTCTTTCAAAGAGGATAACCTCTCAGTTTCCTTAGTAACTCTCCTAGTCTCATTCAACTATTCCTCTTTCATGTCTGAACTTATTTCCTAACTACTTGCACTCAACTCTAAACTGACCTCTGAACCTAACTCTGGACTTGAGCCAGACTTTGGTAGCAGAAACACTGGTCTGTGAATAAGACAACCATCTGACCCTTTGGACCACCTAGATGGATCTATGATGGCTACAAAGATCAAATATTAGGAGTGATGAATGATGCATAAGCATGATATATATGTGATGCATACATGCAATGAATGCTTTCATTAAGCATCAATCACAATCGGACACAAGCATAAAAGTAGCCTTCCAACCTTATTTCTCCCATACAAGAGGTCATGTAGTCTCTTTCCTAAGTAGGCTTAGCCCATGGGTCAACAGGGTACCCAACGGGTGCGCATGGTGTACAACAAAAAATTGGCAGCATAACCTCTCTAATTGAAAGCACATGTATATGGATTTTGACCATTATGTATTTTGACTAACTCACATAAATAGAGTTGGGCCCGCCAGGGCATGGTAGCCTTTGACTTGTACCTCCTAATTTGTTTGAGTTTGGTTAATACATAAAGGTCCACATAGTAAGCAAAAGTTATTATGGTTATACAACCTAAAGAAAGTTAAAATTGTCATTACATGGGCTTAAGTCGAGGGTGATGAAACTTTAGGGCTATCCAAGCATGGTCCCTGCCAATAGGTCTAACTCATTATGAGCATAACGATTGATGGGTCACCATTTTATATACCATTTGGTATTAAACTTAGGCTGGTGGGTCTCCTTGACACCTAGCTACATTGCGTGAATGTAGGGTGTATTTCAGGATAACACCGGGGCTAAAAAGGGATGCCTAACTTTATTCTAAGGTTCTAAGATGCAAGAAATGCAGTTTAGAAAAGAGCTAGAATTAATAACAAAACTCAATTATAAGAACTTAACCAAGATACTTTTAGGAGTAAGGTCTCTTTAGTACCCAATGGAATCACCACTGTGACGCACGCTAGAGCCACGTTCATTCCTAAGTTTGATTTCGGAGGCCCACTTTTAGGTTTTGAGGCTAGGGGAGGCTCATTAAAGCTCATAAAATGGCTACTTCACAATAATAAAATGTCAAGTCCAAATTGTTGCTAATGGTCAACCCATGAAGGCATTTACTAATAGGCTCAAAAGAGGTAGGTGTCATAGAGTTGCCACCTGACAGAATATCAAAAAATGATTCTCGACTTTTTGATGCCCAAACAGAGATTGAAGTTTGGGACATCACTTTTATTAGGCATCTTGGTTAGGCATTATTTTATAATTGGATTTTAAATCTTAATCCACTCTCATCTCTCACACGATACAAGATAATAGAATTGAATAAAAACATTCCAAGCAATCAATAAAGTGGTAAATAAATAAATAAATAAGTTCCAACTACTTAAACTTATTACAGAAGCAAATCGTCCGATAATGAAAATAATATACATAACATAAATTGGGATATCTATTTGAGCTTGGGACATTGGTTCCCCTCTGCATATTTTACAAAAAAAGCTCTTTTTATCCTCTATTTGGTGTTGGACGAAAAATTGGACATTGGTCCAAGTTTTGAAGGAAAAATCCAAATTAATTAGTAAAAATAATTTTAGGTGCCTTTACCTTTTTAACGTGCACAAAAAACCATTTTTTACTAACTATTAAATCACCAAAATAAAAATATCCAAAAATACAAAAATAAATAAATAAACAGAAAATAATAAATAAATAATAAATAAATGAAATAATGAATAAATGGATTGGTTAAATGAATAACCGAATGTAAGTGATGGTTATTATCCAACTAGGGCATGAATCCCGATGCACAAAGGCCTTGCAAGATCTCCCAAAACAAGTAAAATCACATATTCATAAAAAATCACAAAAGACAAATAAATTAGTATTATGCAAGTAAATAACAAAAATACAACAAAAAGAGCCATTTATTTATACATTATAGAACAGAAATATACACAAAATTAAATATCACATAGAATGACAAATAAATGTTTTGGGAATCAACTAAATAATGCAAATACCATAAAATACATGAAAACACATAAAAATACCTAAAAAAAACCAACCACAAATGCCCCTAGAATGGTGACAGACACCCACAACTAAATGAGGGACGGGACGAGAAGAAACCCCATTATGTCCCATATGTCAATGTCTGTCCATAACCTTAAATCATGCCTTAAACACAAAAAAAAAATCATTAAATTACAGAATAAAAGAAAAATTTGAAATTATACAACAATGGAGGAATCTTTATTTAATCATGCCGTTAACATGTTTATTAATCCAAATTTATATCTCGTCACACTTTCAATAAACATTAACATGATCACATATGACACTTTTTAGAGAGAGAAAATAAAAAAGAGAGCCTAGAATATTACTCTGAGGATATATTCTAACTCTAAATTTCTTGTAGTCTAGATCTCCACTCCAATTGTGTTCTTCATTTTTTAGAAAATCGAATGATTATTCATGTGTCTGTGTGTCTGGATCAATAGATTGTTAGAGAATAATCTTTTTAGAGAGAGGGAAACTGTGTTTCTTCTTCCCTATGAATTGCCTCTACATTCCCAAGTGATTCCTCAACCTTGGAAACCCTAAAACAATTTCTTTGTATATCTAAAGTAGAGTTAGAGTTGGATTCCAACTCTAACTTTCCAAATCTACAGATATTCCCCTATCAAATCCGGTGAAAATTCATTAAAAACTTATCTTCCTTTTTTGAATTCCAAAAACTTGGGAAATTTGGAAAAAAACCCATGGATGAGTGTCCCCCATTGAGGGATGGGCATTCCTTAGGCGAGAATCCCAAAATTATAAAAATGCCTCTGATTTGACCTTGACATGAGAGAGAAGGCTATAGATGATTGTCTTTCACATGACAAACGACTATCTGTCACCTTTGAAGGCCAAAATCAAGGTTTTTCATGCCCTTTTGTTAAAATACTTGAAAAATCACAAAATCTTTAAGAAAACTGTGAGAAATTTACAATCGAAGCTTTGAGATCCGAACCCATTATCAGTAATATAATATTTTTTCATCATCGAGTAACCATATTCTAGGCTGCCTCAGGTCATGGTGTCTATAATATGAATTAATAATATTTTTTTTATTTGTATAAATGTTATTTCTAATATTTAATACATATATTTATTTGCATATAGTCTGATGGTGCATAGCAAATCTTGAACACGAACATTGCTTCATCATTTAATGAATGCTTTAGTATTTGTTCAACATCAAAAAGCATTTTAGGTATTGTTAGTTTAATTAATAGCAACTCAACTGATTATCCTTATCAATTTGTTCCTGATCCTATAGAGATTCCACCAATGACAATTCCTTACAAAGGCTTTCATTGATCTAGACATAGTAGGAGAGGAATAGAGGAAAAACGATTGACAGTTGCACATATTCATATTCCCCTAGGAGTGCACCAAGTCCCTTAAACTTTAAAGTGGTCATATCTTCCTCAATATACTTCTAGTTCATTTTGTATGGCTTCAATTGATCAGCAATAGTTTTTTAATACAATAGCTAGTCCATTTAGATGTTATGATTTTGAATCTGGGCCATCTAGATTCAACATTGATTTCAATGTTAACTTATTTTCAGGAGATGAACCACTATACGACATATATGGACAAATGGAACGTATCATGAAACTTGATGATTTTTTCAATGAATTTTTCAGTGGTCCGAATATTGTTGATACACAGGATACAATGATGTAATGCCATTCTCCTAAGATCGAAACCAATGTGAGATGGATAGTTAAATCGATAAACAAATCATCTCATCTTGTAATATGAGGTTTTATTTATGTTTTATTGGTGTCTAATTGCAATTTATGACCACGTCGCTTTTAATATGAATTCTTATATAATTAATGTTTCCTCAATTAAATTTAACAAAAATATTGCACAATATTCTCTTAAATATTATGATTGTATAACATATTTGTAGATAACTTAGGTTAAGTCACCCGTGTTAGAGATTGCTTAATGGTGAAAAAGGCCTTATAAGAAAAAAAGGAAAAGAGCATTGCAGGTTTAAGATAGTTTTTTTTTAATTTTGAAAAAAAAAATAAGAAATAAAATAAAAAGAAAAAATTATAATGAAAAATAAATTTTGGTGCTCAATTAAAGTTTTAAAAGAGATTTTATAGGGTTAAAATGAAGTTTGGAGGATCAAAATATAATTTTACATTTTAAATTGCATTTTGCCATGCATGTGCAGCATGGGACATTTTCAAATTTCAATTGCATTTTGCCAAGCATGCACAGTTGCATTTTTGTCCAAATTTTCAAATTAAACCTATTTTGCATGTCTCTCTATAAATAGAAAGAGAGGCACACTTTACCGGAGGGGGGTGGACTATTTTTTATTGCAAAATACAATTTCTAGCAACCAAAATCTCTCTAAAAAACTATTCAAATAATATTTTTCTCTTGAATCATATTTAGATTTGAGTCCTTGCAATTTTTTAAGACAAATCATGAAGGTGAATATCATGGAACATTTTGCTTTTTTTTTTCTTCATCTCATTTTCATATGTGTTCTTTCAAATATGTAATTTTAATTTTTTTAATTATATTTTTGTTTTTTTCCTTCTTCTTTTTCCTTTTCTTGGTAATTCTACATGGATTCCAATAATCAGTATAATACCGGGAGTGATCAAAATCACATTTTTTATATTATATATTTATTTCATTCATAATTTCCATAAAAGTCGTACGATCAGATTTAATTCATAAGAATCGGTCACTTGATCCGCTTAGTATGGTGTTAGTACATAGGATTATTTTATATTTATTGTTACTTACTTTGCGCATTTGTTTTATGTTCTTTAAATTTCAATACTTTATTTTATGGTCTTAATTTTTTGCAATTTATCATTTCCATATTTATTTATATTTTATACTTTATTTCAATTATTGCACTTTTAATTTCAATTATTTATTTTATACAATTTAAATTCTCGCAATTTAATTTATGTCATTTATTTTTTTTGTATTTATTCTTTGTTATGACCAATATCATAGAGTCACCGTCTAATAAAATATTAAAAAATGAGTTCTAAACTTATGAGGCAAGAACTAAAGATAAATTCAGGATCTCACTCTTATTTATACCCATGATTAATATTGTGTACATAAGTTTTAAGGTTAATTATTTTATTTCTTTTCTCAGACGAGTTATCATATTAGAAAAATAAAGTCACACTCATTTACCTATGGAAAGCTACAAAATATTTTATAAAAAAAGTAATAAAGCATGGCATAGAAAGCTCTTAGCAATAAAGAGCTTTCTCTTTCCATTTCGAATATACCAAAAATTTATCATCTCTTAAGCCTTGTTTTAATCCTTCCAAACCCTAACTCCGTCCCTTCTCTTCCCCGCAATCTACTGCCACTGCCATGAAAGGATCAAAGGTCGATGCCATAAGGCTTTTGCTCAGAGAAAGGATTGTATTCATAGGAAATAATGTCGATGATTTTGTTATGGATGATATTATTAGTCAATTGTTACTTTCAGATGCTCAAAAACCTACTAACGATATTCGCCTCTTTATCAATTGCTTTGGTGTTTCTCTTAGGTAAAGTTTATGTCTTTTTGTTTTTCTCTCTTGGATTAGCATCTGAAATCTAGATAAGTATAGTTGCATTGTATGGTATATGGATCAGTTTTGGTTAATTTGAAAAAAAAGTATGATTACGAAATAAAAGTTTATGACTATTCTAGGTTATTTTTCTTATGCCAAAAAATATTAAATATCTTTGAAATTAAAATAAGTAAGCAGCCTACTAATAACTATTATGCTATATGTTCACCCTCTCATTTTATTTCAGTTGCATTACTAGTATTTTCCATTTTTGTTCCACTATAGGTTTATATTGCTTAATTTTCTCTGGTTTCATTAAGCAAGCCATCTTTAGAGGCACCAAGATGTTGCTTTGCAATTTTCTACATATAATATTGTTACTGTAGTTCAGCTGTAGGTTTCATTATAAAGTGAGTACATAATGTATCTGATATTTATTCATCTAATAAAGCTTTACTATTCATTGAGATCTTGTAGTTCTGATTTTTTCTCAGACCTATAGAATTATATTGTCACTTAGTAATTATAGAACTTACATATTTATACTAAAATGTGCAACAAACATAACAAAAATATTCCTAAAAATATGAATATAAAATAATAAAATCAAATTCAAATTTAAATATAACAAATCCTTACTTTTCTACTTCAATTTTTGACTTATTCTAATTGACTCATTCTCAACACTCCTCCTTGAGTCAATTGCTACAAAAAAATGATTTAAAATGCATATAAATTTTATTTTTCATTGTTACGAGGCATAATATGGTTCATGATTATAGGAATATGAGCTTGACACATTTTTGTTATTGTAGGGCATAGGCATTTTTGTTGTTGTAGGCATAGGTATGGCATATGTTTTTGTTGTTGTAGGGTATAGGCATGGCATATTTTTTTGTTGTTGGAAGGCATGGGCATGGGCATAGGCATGAGCATAGGCATAGGCATAAGCATGGTTTTCATTTTTTTTTAAAATAAGTAATCATCCTCCTGTTTTTCATTCATTGCAAATTTGGCTTCATTTTCTTGGTTATTTTTGCATTTTCTCTATATATGACCCATTTGGCCACATTTGTTGCATTTGATATTTGGTCTCCACCAACACTTGTATTGTGGATGATTTGTTTTCTTGCAGTGAGGACAAGGTGTATTGTTTTCTTCAGTACTTCTTTTCTTCACAAACATTGCTTGTAAAGCTCCTTCCACAATACCTTCTTCTCTTATAGATTTTCTTTGTTCATATGCCTGCAAAGCATTTAAAAGTTTTGCCAAAGTAATACTCGATAGATCTTTAGTATTTTCCAAAGTAGAAATTGTAATTTCATATTTTTCAGGCAACGTAACAAATAATTTTTCAACTATCCTTTCTTCAAAAAGTACCTTACCAAATAATCTTATCTTGTCCATGATGCTAAGAAGCCTGTCAATGTACTCTTTGATTGTCTCGGACTCTTTCATTTTTTCCATTTCAAATTTGCGTAATAAATTTATCACACGCATGTGTTTTATTCTTTCATTTCCTTGATACTCCTTTTCAAGATATTTCCAAATTTCTGTAGCCGAATCGAGTTGTATAATTCTGGAAAGTATTGAGGGTGAAACGGCTGAGTATAGACATGCTTTGGCTCTAGCTCTCTTTGCCTTTTTTTCTTTGTGCGTTTTAATTTGAGCTACTGTTGGATTGGCTCCTAGTGGAGGAATTTTAAAATCTTCTTCCACAGCATCCTAAAGATCCAAAGCTTAAAGATGGACCGTCATTTGTACTGCCCAAGTTTGAAAGTTTGTTCCATCAAATTTTGGTGGTTGCATTTGTGGAAAATTTATTTGACCCTCTATGTTTAGATTTTGTGTATGTGTATTTTTGATTCTCAAGAAAGAAGGCTCTGATACCAAATGTTGGATTTTATTTACGTAGGAGAGAAAAGTATAAAAATAGAAAAACTTAGCAAAGAACTTTAGAACTCAATAAACTTGGCCTTTTCACCATTTATTTAATTATAGAACTTACATATTTATACTAAAATGTGCAACAAACATAACAAAAATATTCCTAAAAATATGAATATAAAACAATAAAATCAAATTCAAATTTAAATATAACAAATCCTAACTTTTCTACTTCAATTTTTGACTTATTCTAATTCACTCATTCTCAACAGGAAGCGATGGGGATACGAGGGAGAGACAAAGTTTGGTTGGTTGTGAGACAAAAGGAATGCAGTGAATAATTTGTATAGCTTTGAATAAGGGATATAGACAAAGGGGCCTGTAAAAGCAATAACATTACAAGGAGTTATTCAACTATCAGGGATTCAATGTTTTTGTCATGCTTGCAAAGGAAATGAAGTGAGTAATTTGTATAGCTTTGAAATATAGTCAATCCTATTTTTATAAATTATCATAGTTGTATGCTTAATTATTGAGTGTATTTTGTTCCTCTTTGTAAACATAGGTTGTTGCTCTTACATTGTTTGAGCTGCATCCTGGCAGTTTGAATAAAAGTTTGCCTAAGTATATATACAAGTTTTAATTTTTTTAAAGTCCTTATGTTCAGATTCTAAACCTTTTAAAAATATGATTTTTTCCAGTTTAATGGTTTAAGATGCCAATATTTTTATTTGTTTTTAAATTGGGATTTGCAGATACATAAGTTAGTTTTTGAAGATGTGTTGGCTGATGGAATTAAAGTAGTTTATTATTCTCGAGGACAGTTTATTGCTATAATGATCATATGTATACTTTGATGCATTTGTTTAAAAAAAATTCTTTTCTGTGTTGCATTTCGTTATTGAATAGAAATTATTGGTTTGGATACAAGAAAGGATTTGACATATTTTGTTCTTGCTCCAATTTTGAGGTAAAAATTTTTCTATTTCTTTTATTGCTTTACTTGGCTGTACTGGCGATTTGATTTTTCAAAATTTAATGTGCATGTGAGCCCCTCATAATTTGATGCTCATGCTAGTTGGGCATCGGCCTAAAAACTGTAAGTACATATATTTGGAATCTTTTGATGATCTTGGCCCAAAGTAAATTGATACCTTCATTTATACTTTGTTGTCCTCATGTCCATCATAGTAGCAATATCACTATAATAATAGTTCATAGACAAATTTATTTATGATTCACTGCCTTTCAAAGCATTTTTATGATTCAGTTTAGAAGTTTGCTTTCCCTTAAGGATTTATGCAACAGACATAAATAAATTTTACTACTTTCTCTTCTTCATTATAAATATAATAATAGTTCAATAGACATAAATGTAATCATAGTTCATAGACAAACCCTACTACTACTTCCTCTTTTTCATCATCTCATTCTTTTACATATTCGCTCTATTCAATGCTGAAAAAAATTACAATTCCTTTCTTTTTCTTAAATTCATATTTTTTTGTATGTCAAAATGTAAGTGAACCTAAAGACTACAAAATTTCAGATGAGAATTGAAACTATCATATGAACATATGATAATTTAAACTTCCTACAAAATTGTTTATTCTCCAATAAATAAGAATGATTTTACAATTTTCTTTTTTAGAACTATTTTAGCCTCTAATTTGTACATAAAACATAAATGTGACAAATAAAACTCCTTAAGATATAATATATTAAAAATTATTGACAAAAATACTCCACAGGATTTATTTCCTTCTACACAAACTTGCTGCATATGTTCCATTTCCAATGTCGCTTTTGGACCTTTTCAATTGTTATTTTACCCTTATTTTGATAATTTAAGTGCATTTAAATATTTCCTATCACTTTTCTCTATCGTAATTAATAAAAGACTAATTTAGTAAACTTAAGATTTTTGTAGAGAAATGGGATTTATAATTACTAACTTAACGCTTGTGCAAAATCTTGAAAGCACATATGAAGTAGAACTGGAGAAGTATTGTTTTAATTTCCCTAATTCAATAGATTTTTTTTGTTGCAGTTTAAATTTCACCCCTAACAAAGGGATTAATTCCAAACATAGTTTTGGAAAATTGTTAACAGCTTGCAATTGAGATTCTCTATTTAAGACTTTCGCTTATATAGAAATAAATGTCTACAAGAGAATTTCTCTATTCCATTTTTTCTATAAAATTATGAATTCAAACCAATAGAAAATAAACTAGAATTTCTAGATTAAATACTTTAAGTTGTAAACTTAAAATTCACAAGAATAGTAGATTACATATAGTTGAAGAAAATAGTGTCAAAACTATATTAACTTGTTTTCTTTATTTTCTTATTAGTGAAGTTCAAAGTTTAGGAAAGGGGTGTTCTATATGTTTTTCAAATGCTATTTTGGTATCCACATCTACTGTATTATGATAAATCAGAGGGCATAATATATTGGTGATTGTTGTTTGTTAGTTGGGATATTTTGAAATAGTTGAAGTAAAGCTGTCTCTTTTCAGTGATTGAGTAATTAAATGATAGATTTTTTGGTTTCTTTTCTTCTACTCGGTGTTAGTGGAACTATTATAAAGGGGTTATTTTTTTGTAGTCATTTATTAGAGCATTACAGGGGATTGATGCTACATGGTTAATTTCCACACGTACTGAAAAATTCAACATATTGATGCTTTATAGGGTCTGATGTTTTTGTTTTAACTCTTTGGCTAGAAGATGTATTTTGTTAGGCTATTTTTGTTGGCTCCTCTTCTTGTGGATTGTATTTATTTTACAACCTAATAAGTCATTGTTTACTAGGAAATAATCAAAAGAAAAAAAAACTAAAATTCAGTTAACTGTTATGGAGGACACGAATTTAAATGGCACTAATCTTTTTGTCCACTAATTTGGTTAGGTAGGGCTGGAAATATTGGATTTTGATGTGGACGAGCTCTGTTTATTTAATTTTTGAACAGGGAATAATAGGTAATCAAAAGCTGGTAGTTTACCAGTACTAGAGATAAAATAACTCCCAAAATATAAAATGTGAAAATACTAAACTGAAATGAATTCCTATACTCAACTTAACGTTGTTTATCATGGTGTAAGTTGTATTCTATCTTTTTATTATTATTATTTCATTAAACTTACTATTATTTTTTTCCTTTTTCTTTGCAGCTGTAGACAAAGTAACTGAGGTAGCTACAATAGGGTTACCTAATTATGAGCAAATAGTATATCACTGGCAGTAGGTTCGAATCCTGAAACTCCAATCATGGATTTGTCATTTCTCTTAAAATATTTTTGTGATTCTCTAAATACTTCCAAACATTTTTGAGTGCTTTAAAAGATAGGCAAAAAAAACCCTATTTATGGACTGACAGTGGTGACAGACGGCCATCTATCACCTGAGGGGCGGCCGTCTATAGGTCCTCACCTCCGGAACAGTGTAAATCATGAGGCATTTTAGGAAATCTAAGGTCTAGTGATGAGGGACAGCCATTCCTCTCTCACAGATGCTCGTCCCTAGGTCGAAACCTAAAATTTTCCACATTTTCTTGGAATTTCAAAAAGAGGAAAGTTTTTAAAGATCAGGTTTGAATTTTGGGGATTTTATCTCCTAATCTTGCAATTTTTGAGTTGAGATTGAATTGAAACTCTCTTTTAGGTATATAAACAAAAATTTAGGATTTTGACAAGGGGAGGAATCATCATTTTTTGAAAGAAAACCATTAGAGAATGAAGAAAATCAATTTTTTTCTCTCTCTAAAAAGGTTTATACCTTTGCAATCTTTTTAACTCACACTATACAAATTTCATACTTCTTTTTAAGGAATTAAAGACCATGATTCGGAGCTGAGATTTGGACTTTAAAAATCAAAGAGTCATAATATATCTTTTGAGGCTAATATTCTAGGCTTATTCACATTTTCTCTCTCTACAGTTTATTCACCTAAATTTCATGATTATTTGGATGTTAAATTGATTCATTTTGACTGTTAAAACTAAATAATATGCTTTCTCTGATAAAGTATGATTCGTTTATAGTTTGTACGATGTATTAGAGGCATGATGATCAAAAGAGATTCCTCCATTGTTGTTTTGAAGTTTTTCTTTTTAATATATATATATACATATATTTTCTTAATTTTAATGAAATATGATGTATATTTTGGTGTTTTAATGTGTTTTTGGAATGACTTAATGTTTAGTTATTGCATATTTAAGACTAAAGTATTTGTTTGGGCCATTTTCTGTATTTTTTCTCGCTCTGTAAAATTTTTGTTCTGTTCTAGAGGTGATGGACAGGAAGAAGGTGTGAGGGACGGTCGTCTCTTAACCAAAGTATGGGATGTCCTCCTGCCTTCCTCCTAGCCGTCCCTTGCTCTATGGGTGGCCATTCCCTCGCTTCCTTTTGGCCCTCTCAAGGGTCTTGTTTGGGTTTTTTTCATACATTTTAGGTCTTTTTCATGTCTTTTATTTTAATATTTGTTTTGTGAAGCATTTATGCAATATTCTGATGAGTTTTGTTACTGTTCACATATTGCTATAATTAGTTTTATTTGTTTATAAAAATTATGTAATTTTTCATCTTCAATGCCAACTAATTTGCTTGTTTTATTCCTTTCGAGCAATTCATATATTCATGGCCTTAAAGGACATATAGTATTTACATGGAAAGTCATGCCCTCGCTCTGGTCACCCTCTTGATCCAAGTTACTTCAATTTTATTTTTATTTGATTATTATGTTATTTATTTATTTTCTTTATATTGTATTGTTTATTTGGATTTATTAATTTTAGGGGATGTAATAGGTAATAATAAAGGATTTTTGCACGTTAAATGATAAAATTTCACTTAAATCATTTTTACTAATAAATTGGGTTTTCTCTAATAAAAATGGATCAATGTCCAACTTTTCTACCCGAAATTCATATAATATAATAAAACCTTTTTTGTAAAAACATGCATGAAAGAACCAATGTTCCTAACCTAAATAAATGTCCCGATTTATGTATGTATATTTATTTACACTTTGATGTTTAGACAATTTGCATATGTAATAATTTTTAAGTAGGATTTTATTTCAATTATTTATTTATTTATTTATTGCTTTCTTTACTTGCTTGGGATGTTTACTTAAATTTTATTGCTTGCATCATGTGAGAGAGGATAGCAGATTAATTCTAAAACTTGATTATAAAACAACATAAAATTGAGATGCCTAATAAGAGAGATGTCCCGGACACCAGTCTCTATTTGGGAATCAAGAAAAGGTTGACATTCAATTCCCAACATTCTGTAGGGTAGCAACTCCATGACACCTGCCTTTTTAAGCTCACTAGTAAACGTCATTATGGGTTGACCATTAGCAATAATTAGAGTTCGATCCTTCTTATTAAGAAGCAGCCAATTTATGATAAAAAAAATGAGCCCCCTTCGATCTCAAGCCCTAAAAGTGGGCCTTCAAGGATAAACCCGAAATGAAGGGCGGGCTCCGATGCGCATCACAATGGCGACTCCACTGGGGAACAAAAAGACCTTGCTCGGAAAAGCATCTTGGTTAAGTTATTTATAAGTAGATTTTGTTATTAATCCTATCTCCTTTCTAAATTGCATTCTTTGCATACATTTTAGGGCCTTAAAATTAAGTTAGGCATCCTTTTTTAGCCCTGATAATATCCTAAAGCACGCCTTACATTCACTCAGTATAGGGAGGTGCTAAGGAGACCCACTAGCCCAAGTCAAGTACCAAATGATATATAAAATGGTGACCCATTGGTTATGCTGCTGGTTTTCCACCATGCTTCTTGCGCATCCATTGGGTACCCTGCTGACCCATGGGCTAAGTCCACCAAGGAAAGAGACTACACAACCTCTTGTGCAAGAGTAATAAGGTTGTAAGGCTTTGTATATGCTTGTGTGTGTTTATGATTAACGCCTAACAAAACCATGCATTACCATAATGTATATATCTTGTACACGTATCATTTATCATGCATCACCCCTAACATTTGATTCTTGCAGCCATCATAGACTCATCTAAGAAGTCCAGAGGGTCAAATAAATGCCTTGTGTAAAGGTCTATATCTAGTCCACTGAGGTCTAATTCGGGTTCAGAGGTCAGTTCTGAGTTAAGTTTCAGCCAGTTATTTAAAAGTAGCCAAGGAACGAGTTCAACAATGCCAAATGAAAAAATGAATGAGCTTGAAAGAGGAAATAAAACTGGGAGAGTTTCCAATGATACTTCAATAAGGTTTTCATTTTTGAGGGAAAAGGTGAATGTCACTTCTATTGGGCCTTCAACGGTAACTGATGACTTGGATCGGATGTTGGATAGGCATCTACAAGAATTTGAGGAGAGGATGTTAGCCATGATTGGTGGAATGATGGCTTCTGTGGCACCTAGTGCTAGAACTTAGCTTATAGCACCAGCTTGCGAGACAGTGGAGCCGACTCATCTCGAGAATGCTGCCGCAACTGATACTACTGTGCTTTGAGATCCACCTAAGAGGGAAAAGAGACATGATCCTAAGGAAAATTTTATAGAAGAAGAAGACGAATATTATATCCCTCCATTGATGAACATGAGAATAAGGGGTCCTGGTGCAAAGGAATCGAATTTTAAGAAGATAGAGGAAAAGATAGAAGCTATGTCCAAATTACTATCTGCTAACAAGGTGATGAACCCCAAAGATAAGGATCTAGATAGAGACGAGCCATTACCCTAAAGGTTTAAAATGTCGGACCTACCTAGGTTTAATGGTACCTCAAACCCTTCAGCTCACATTAAGCAGTACATGTTGATCATAAAAGGGATTACCATATCTAAAAAGTAGAAAATAGAATACTTTTGCCCAAGCTTAACTGGGACTACGATAGATTGGTATCACAATTTGGATAAGAGAACTAAAGAGGATTGAGATTTATTGATAGAGGAATTTCTCAAGCAATACGACTACAGCACAAAAATAGAGGTCACCTTGAAGGACCTTGAGTTACTCTAACAGAAACATGATGAGTCTTTTCATGAGTATCTCACTAGGTGGAGGAATAGGGTAATAGAGATGAAAAGGAAACTTGACATGACTAATCAGATCAGGTTATTTATCTGAAATACGAGTTCATACTTAGGAGATGGTTTGAAAATAAAAGGTTTGAAAGACTGGGAATCCTTGAAGGATATAGTCATAGAAGCTGATGGGGAGTTTTTAGCCAGAAGGGCGAGTAGTGAAAATGAGAGGAGGAATTTTAGTGGTAACAAGGCTGTTGTCCATAGTAGTGGATAGAACATAGTTGGAAAGACTACAGAGGTATCCACTATAAAAGCTTGCCAACAAAGACGTTATTTTAACTTGGGAAAATTGTTATCTTGGGTGTTAAATAGGCTGGTTAAAGAAGATAAGCTTTAGCCACTACTATCAAGGCCTGCAAAGAGTCAAGGGCTCCCTTACCATAGGAAGGATGAATACACACCACTAACACGTGGGGCATTTAACTAATTATTGCCATATGCTGAGGAACAAGATCCAAGACTTGATAGATAACAAATAGATCTCAGACCCTAAAACAAAGGATAAGAAAAAGAAGGAAGAATATAATGCCGTGCCCTTACTTCTGTATATGATTAGGTCTAGCTTGCCTGAGTGGTACGTGATGAAATATCTATACAAGAATGAGTACTTGGCCATTACTCGCTCCACCCCAAAAGTAACAAAGCCAATCGAGGAAAATTAGCCAATTTCTATGATTGACTGTTGGGACACCCCTATAGAGAGTAAAGATGAGGAGGCTTTGGTGCCCATCGACATTTAGAGTTTAGCCAGTAAGGATGAAAAAGGATCAGAGGAAGAAGAGGGAGTGAAGGCAATCACAAAGAGTGGGAAAGTAGCCCTAGAAATCAAAAGCCATATGGCTTCTACCATAGTGCCAATGGAGAAGGAATTTGAGAATGATTAGATAATCAAGCAGTTGAAGAAGAAACAGGCTCAAATATTTATTTGGGATTTTTTGAGGCAATCTCCTTCGCATAGGCAAAAATTAGTGAAGGCTCTATTGCTACTACTATATCACCCTTCGAGTTGGTGGATTTAGTCAAGGGAGGACTTAGGGAAAATGTAATGTACTCTGATGCTGATTTGCCTACAGAAGGAAGGAATCATAATCGTCGCCTTTACATCAAAGTTCAAGTTAATGGGAAACACACGACCTATGTGATGATAGATGATGGATCCTCTATTAATGTCTGTCCACTGGTAGCAATTTTGGCCTTCAGATTAAATGAGCACATGCTAAATAAATCTGATTTGACCATTTCTGCATATGACAACTCTAAAAGGTAAGTCTTTGCGACCTTTAAGGCTATAGTGAAGACATGACCCATTGAGACTGAGGCTAAGTTTGTGGTTTTGCCTATCTCAGCAAATTTCTCTGTACTTCTTAAGAGACCATGGTTTCATAAGTTAGGAGGGGTGCCCAGTACGTTGCACCAAATGATTAAGATTCAAAGTGATCGATCAACGGCAAGTGTACCGAATTGATAAGTAATAAAGTGGGATATTTTTAAGACCACAAGTATCGAACCCAAAAGAAACAAATTAGTACAATAGTTATTGATTGATTGATTAGATGTGTTAAAGAATTTTCCAATTGTTGTTAGTTGTGTGTAATTATCAATAAAAATAATTGACAATAAAGGTGAATAAATTGCAAATGTATATTAAAAAGGAATTTTTAAAAAAAATGTAAGGTGTGTACTAAAGAGTCATTCAGAAATCTAATCCTCCCCATTCCCATGCAAGGTTAATTTTAACATAAAATTTATAAATTTCAAATGTGGACAACCCATCTCAACCCATAGTATCCCATTCCAGAGTTTATTACTCTAATTACCCAATATTCCATTCTGAAGCTTACTCGATAGCCAACATAAGCACATGTCCCAAGACCTAGATATGACCTAATATCCCATTTTGGAGCCTATTAGTTCAAACCTATTCATTTTCCTCTCTTTTTTTGAAATTACAACACATAAACCCTAGATCTAATAGCTCCCATTTCGGAAAAGCCATTAAAACTACAGTAAATATGAATTAAAATAGAGCATACATGATATAAACATTAAACAAGCATTCATCCATCAACTTGAATAAGATTGATAATATAAATACTTGTAGAACACATATACCAAGTTAGGCATAACGGAATAAAAACATTTGAAATATATATAAGATAACTAAATTCTTATCCCTTACATGGTTGAGGGGATTCAAAGATCCCCAAACAACAAAACAACTACTCCCTACTCATAATAAAAATAGCAAATAAAAGAGGAAAAGAAATCATAAAACCCATTTGAGAATCTGGATCTAAAGTATAACAACTCCTCTTCTTTTTCTTTAAGCCTTCTCTTAATTCAAAACTTAAATTTTAACTTACAACACTAACTACAACTATGTATCTTTGTATTTTGAAGGTAAAACTATAATGAGAGAGTGATTTTTACAAGTAAATCTATGTTAACTAAGCATAAAAACCCTAAAATATGAAAAACTACGAACTAAACTATAGAGAATGCTCTTAAAAACATAAAAACCTAAACATCTCTCTTTTAAAAACAGACAGAAAATAGTTTTTATAGTGGTCCAGGATAGCACTCGCCCAAGATAAAATGATCTCAATCGAGTCTAATTGATTAAAAAAGTATTGTAGCTCAACACACAGCTGAGACAAAATGATCTCAGCTAAGTGCACCCTTCTGGACTGAATCATCTTCAAACTCTACATTAGACATGACAAAGACAAAATGTCTTAGTCGAGTCCTTTGGTGAAATGATGTGTTTTTCTGAATTGCAGGGCACACAGTTGAGACAAATGGTCCTAGTTCAGTCTAACCCTTCTTTTTGCACAAAATTCAAAAATACACCATTAAACACTCAAAAATTTGATAATTATCAAAATAATCCTATTTGGCATAAAAAGAGAAATTTAACATTTAAAACAAGCAGAACACATAAAACGAGACACAAACACAGACAAAAATATACAAAAATTAAACACTAATTCGGTGTTATCAAAAAGCAACAAAGGAGAATCAGGTGTCTGTGCTTGAAATAGCCAAATAGCCATTTAATAGGTTTCATGTGGTAGTTATTGAAGATGAAGAAAATAGGGATGACTTTTCAAACAATCCTTAGGTGATCAATATGCTCAAAAGGATAAACTTCTTGCCCAGAGCTAGTTTAGGCAACAATTCTCAAGGACCTCAGACTGCTGTAACTACGAAGGCTCAAAAGGAAACGAAAGGGTTAGGCTACATAGGTATCGGTAAGAAAGGGAAGGAAAAAAGGCAGTGGGAGGAATCCCTCACATTTCTCAGAGTTTCATACCAGCCTCAGGTCTATGCCTTTATTTTGGGGAGAATGAATCTTAGATGATAGATGGTGAGCTACTATCGAAATTTGAGCTGTTTAATGATGTCTTCGACTGGGAATAAAGGATCATCAAGCCAGTTAAAGGTTTATGGGATGAAGAGATTTTACTACACCATTTAGCCTAGGATAAAGAAGCACCAAAGGAAGTTATGAAAGAGAAGCTACTCGCTACTAAGTTAAAAGGCAAAGAGAAGATGTAGATCAAGGAGCCACTCGATGAACACGAGACTGGAGAGACACCTAATGCTAACAAGATTGAAAAAGAAACCTTTATTGATGTTGTTTATGTTCCTGAACTGTTTGATGAGAACAATATTTGCTTTTTTTATTATATTAATGAGATGAACAATTTTTCTTACTTGTGTGATGTTTCGTCTGATTTCAATATGCATAATCATGATCATAAAGCATTTATATTTGACATTAACTCAATGAGCACATGTTTATTCAATCTTAGAACTAAAGAAAACCCAAAAGAAATTTTACTAGCATCAAATATAACTCCAAAAGAGAGGAAAAATTAAGAGAATATTAAGAAAATATGAAAAAGTCTTTGCTTAGACCTATGAAGACATGCCAGGAATAGATTAAGAAGTCGTTGACATGCCGTTCCAATGTACCCAGGGTATAAATTAGTTAAACAAAAGCTTAGAAGACATAGGCCAGAATGGGTTGAGAAACTGAAGGAAGAAATCAGAAAGCAAATAAAGGCTAAGTTCTTAGTGGAAGTCCAATACCCCACATGGCTAGCAAAAGTAGTTCCTATAGCAAAGAAAGATGGAAGGGTAAGAGTTTGTGTGGATTATAGAGATTTGAATAAAGCCTATCCTAAGGATGACTTTCCTTTACCTCACATAGATGTTCTGGTTGATAGTGTTGCTACCTATGCCATGTATAGTTTTATGGATGGATATGCAGGATACAATTAGATCCTGAACAAAATAGTAGATAGGATCAAAATGGCTTTCACAACCAAATGGGAACATACGTGTATCGAGACATGCCTTTTAGACTTAAAATGCAGGAGCTACCTATCAAAGAATGGCCATTAAGATCCTAGATGATTTGATTCACAAGTAAGTGGAGGTGTATGTAGATGACATAATGATCAAGTCAGTTACTAAAGAAGGTCACTTCGAAGCATTAGAGAAGTTCTTTTAGAAGAACAGTAAGTTCAATCTCATTCTTAATCCAAAGAAGTGCTTATTCGGGGTTACTTCAAGTAAGCTTTTCAGTCATATCGTGAGCCAAAAAGGTATAGAGGTAGATCCTGACAAGGTGAAGGCCGTCAGGGAGATGATAGTACCCTAGAAAGAAAAAGAAGTCAGGGGGTTCCTGGGAAAAATTCAGTCCATAAGTAAGTTCATTGCTAAGTTAACTTTGATTTGTGAAGTGATCTTTAAGCTACTAAGGAAGGATCAGCCTGTAGTTTGGAATAAAGATTGTTAGAAAGTGTTCGATACTATTAGGGATTACTTGTTACATCCACCAGTGTTAAGACTACCTCAGGCGGGGAGATCTTTAATTTTATACCTAGCAATAGAGGATAACTCAGTAGGGGCCATAATGGCATAAGAGGATGATTTTGGGATTGAGTATACAGTATACTACCTTAGCAAGAAATTCCTTCCTTATGAGGAAAAGTAAGTAGAGGTCAAAAAGATTTGTTTGGAAGTCATATGAGCATCTAAAAAGCTGAGGCACGACTTCCATTCTTACAAGATATAAGCTATGGCTAAACAGAATCCCCTTAGATACCTACAAAAAGCTCCTTTGTTGTTAGGAAAGATGGGAAGAAGGTTGATCTTCTTGCAAGAATTCGACATAGAATAAATCACTAGGAAAACCATTAAAAGGTAGAGCAGAAGCAGAGTTCCTAGCTGATCAACCTCTAAAAGGTGAGGAGATGACCTATGAATTCCCCGATGAAAACATAACGGCTATAACGATGCAAGGGTGGTAGATTTATTTCGATGGAATCGTTAACAATAAAGGAGCAGGAGTAAGAGTAATCTTGATAAGCCCGGAGGGAGAAAGGATACCATTAGCTAAAAAGCTGAGATACAAGGTCACAAATAATGAAACGAAGTACGAAGCTTGCATTTTTGGGTTAAAGGCTCTATTGGCTATAGGGGAAAAGTCTGCAGAAGTGTTTGGAGACTCATCTCTTGTGGTTTACCAGGTAAGGGGTGAATGGTTAGTGAAGGAAGAACGCTTGCTGCCTTATCTTAAATACCTAAAAGTTTTGAGTGGTCAGTTCGAGGTTTACACTTTCGGACATATGCCCAGGGAGGAAAATCAGTTGGTAGATGCCCTAGCTTCCCTGGTGTCTATGTTGGACAATCTAAAAGGAGTGATTATGAAACCTATGATAATTTTAAGCTCTCATAGGCCATGCTTTGAAAAGGAACAAGTCATGGATATTGAAGTATACGACAAAAAGCCTTAGTATTACGATATTTAGAATTATCTAGAAAAGTCAATGTTCCTTGAGGAAGCAACAGAAAAAGACCAAAGAATGATTTGTAAGTTGTCAACTCAATTCATCACTATAGGAGAAGTGTTGTATAAAAGACAACCTGATTGAATTCAATTAAGGTGCTTAGACGAAAAGGAAGCAAAAAGGGTAATGAAAGAAGTACATGTGGGAATATATAGAGCTTATATAAATGGGATAGCCTTGGCAAAGAAGATTATGAGACAGGGTTTCTTCTAGCTTACAATGGATATCGATTGCTCTAAGTATGTCAAGCAGTGTCAATTGTGCCAAAAGTATACAGATCTGAGACATCTGCCCGTTTCTAAACTATGCAACCTCACATCACCATGGTCATTTGCTACATGGGGAATAAACATCGTGGGAATGATTCATTTGCCTGCCTCAAATGGGCACAGATTCATCATAGTAGCCATTAATTACTTCACTAAATGGATAGAAGTGGAATCCTTCAAAAAGGTAGATGCATGGGATATGGCCAAGTTCATAGAGAAAAACGTGATATATAGATATGGTTTGCCTTATCACATGGTCTCAGACAAGTGGTTATAGTTCTCAAGTGAAACTATATAGATGCTTATTAGATATGGGATTCAACATCACAAGTCTTCTCGTTACAGACCTCAAGCAGATGGAGCAGTCTAAGCAGCCAATAAGAATGTAAAAAGTATTCTGGCCAAAATGGTGTGAACTTACAAAGATTGGGCTGGTAAGCTACCCTTTGCACTCTGGGGTTATAGGAACACAACCAAAACTTTAACAGGAGCGACTTCATTTTCCCTAGTTTATAGAACAGAAGCAGTACTACCGGTAGAAATCGAACATCAATTTTTAAGAGTAGTCCTGGAGGCTGCGATACCAGAAATAGAATGGGCTAGGAAGAAACTATCATAGCTTAACTTGCTAGATGGGAAAAGAATGAAGGCGTATTATCACATTCAAGTTTATTAGAAAAGGTTGGCCTATTCATTTGGGAAGAAAGTCAGGAAACACCCTCTAAAAGAAGGAGACTTAGTGTTTAAACAGATGAGGCCTAGGATTTCAGACATTTGAGGAAAATTTAGGCCCATATGGAAAGGACCTTTTGTACTTAAAAAGCTATTATCCAAAGATGTTGCTAATTTGTTAGACAGTGATGGCAATGAATTTTGAGAACCTATAAATGTCGATAAACTAAAAAGGTTCCATGGATAAATACTAAAAAATAAGAAAAAAAAAGAATAAATGTCCCGCAGGTTGAAAACCAAAAAAATGGTGACCTTGCTAAAATTGGGTGCCTCACCAAGGAAAAAACCATAAAAAGGCATCCTGGACAAAAATTAGAGGCTGAGAGAAAATAATCAATCAAGAAAACCCAAGAGGGTTGATTGATGATAGGAGTTATGATGCTTGTAAAGTTTTATTTCGAGATTGAATAATATATGTCATTGCAATAAAGTCAAATACTAATCATGTGTACGAAAATCAGAAATGAAATATCATGCATGTATTCATAAATGACATCCAAGTATCTGAAAGTAACATTTTCTATCATATGTCCAATAAAAACAAAAATATCATCTGTGAAAGTGTCTAATCTAATTTATCAATATCATGTCTCTCTCTCCATCCAGGTGCCTTAGGTGAGAAAGTCTATTGTAGATAGCTAGACTAATGACCCACTGCTTGTAGGAGTCAACTGTAGTGAAATCATAAACACCTACATCAAAAATAGTTATCCTCACTAGAAGTTGAGCCCTAATCCTCTAACAATATTTGGTCACAAAGTAAGCAATAAGGATGCCTCCATGAAAACCCAAAGGTCGCCTAATAATGTCCTACCTACCTCCAAACTAGTGAGAACATCGGGCAGAGATATAGAAGAACTACTAAAAAATTGATTTTATCGACTGACTCATATTCCGTAGGTAAAATTAATATATTATCGATGGATTACCAACCAAATTGACAAAGCATAGGTAAAATAAATAAATTTGATAAACGACAAATTTTTTACCAACAGAATGAAAAATTCATTAGTATTTTTGGCGGGAGAAGTTGGCGTCAATAATTAGCGATTGATTTACCGATGGTTACGTCCGTCAGTAATAAATTTTCTCATTTAACTTCTGTAGCGATGAAATTTCCGTCAGTAATATAAATCTTAGATGATTTACTGACCAATGTGGCAATCAAATTACATTATTTTCCTACGGTTTATAATCATCGGTAAATCCATCGGTAGACTTTAAATAAAATAATTTATATTTAATATTATTAAAAAATTAGGGATATTAGCTCCCCTTTTTCGATCAAACCCTTATCTCTATTGCCCATCAGATTTCACCATCTAGTTTTTTCTAACAAAACGCACTAGAGGTGTGCAAAGCCCCAAAGCTGAAATTTCTGCTACCCTTCCTTCAAACCTAAATCCCTAATAATCCTTTACTCCCTCACCATTGCCCACTCTACTCGTCTTCTACTCTCTCACCATTGCCCACTCCACTCATCTTCTACTCTCTCATCGTTGCCCACTCCGCTTACTTCTACTTTCTCACCGTCACCAATGAACTGCGGTCCAATCTCCCTTACGTCTCTGTTCTAGTAAGGCATCATCTCCTTTTTTTTATTTCTGTTACTTAGTGGATTTCATTTCCTAGTTTTTGGTTGATACTTCATTAATCCAAAATGATGTTCCACCTCTGTGTGAATATCGATCTTCCCCAGTCATGCCTTCACCCTCTTCAGGAATCTAAATGGTTATGGACATTCTAGGCCACTCATTGATTTTAGGTCAATGGATGCTCTTCAATATATGTGAGTAATAGAAGAAAGAAAAAAACTTCAATTCCTGATATTTTTCTTGTTAATTCCTTTTAATTTCTTTTTGGAATATGCATGCAGAGATTTGTAGAAGAACAATTTGAATGGCATTATTCCTGATTTCCTTGGCTTCTTGCATAATTTAAAAGCACAGTGAGTTTCCACTCTACATGTACATATCCCATATGCTTTTCTTGAGGACTAACCATAACAATCTTACTTTTTTTTCGAAAGAATTTGGCAGGCAACAATTTTAGTGGATTTATTCCTCACTCTCTTTTCAATAGCCACATAATCTTGAGGTAAAGTGTGTAGCCATTCTTAATCCTTTTCTTTTTTATATTTATCAATGGGTGTTTTGAGTATGGTTAACTCACAGGTTGATAGGCAATCCAAATTTCTTATGTGAAGAATAATGAACTCGCATGCATGTACAGTAGTTCGTGCATAACGTATTCTAATTAAGGTTGTAATCCACTAACAAAATATGGATGTTAAAGTTTGTTTAATAATGTTAGAAATTTTCACCATCTTCTATATTCTTCTTAGTATGATAAATAAAGAATATAATGTTATGGTGTTGCCAAACTTACAACCAGTAGACGTGCTCTTGACCCTGTTTCTTATGGTAGTGTGGGAAATGTTGAGTTCTTCTACTACGTTGTTCATTCACAACATAAGCCTACTCTTGACCCTAACAGATAAGTCTGTTTTCTCCTTCGTATGTTTTGAATATAGGTCGTGCTTGCTTCTTCAATACTCAGCAAGTCTAGGAAAGGTTAGTCTTTTCCTTGTACATTATTTATGAGATGCCACACATTATTATAAGTAGAGAATGAAAAGACATGAAACTTATATATATATATATATATATAATAGTTGAGCTGACATTGGTTTTTATTTATAAATTTTATGAAATGTAATCATTCAAGCCACTATAATAAAATGTTAGGTACTTTCAGTTAAAATGTATATACTTTCTACAACACCCTTCTTTTTAACCCATAAACAACAATTATTCATGTAAGTTAACTTAATTTGCAGTCATGCAACCTGTTCATATATTGCAATTCTATACAAAGGTTTAGCAGTAAATCTAATCAACTAAAATAAATTCTACTATCACAACTTAATTTTCTTGGGATACACTTGCCTCATTTTGAGGAAACAAATGAATGAGAGAACTACTAAGACTAATATAAATTCAACAAGGAGTTGTCTTGTAATGTTTTAAGGAAACAAGAAACATTATTGATGGGACAACATCAACTGCTGTGAATAGTTTTAGCTTTCAGTATTCATTAAATTGGTGGATTTTGCAGAGCTAGTATTTTATTTCTACTTATTCAAGAGATGTACAATTTTATGTCAATGAAAAGTAGGATGGTTGTTTCTAGATTTTGTGAATTGAAAAATGGATAAAGAACCAATTGGTATAGACTCCATTTTTTTAATTAAGGTTCTTGATTTTTGTGAGATGAATAAAGCTGAAGATAGAATTATAACTGCTCTTTCACGGGTAATTGAAGCTTTTTTGGTGATATTTGTATGCTATATTTTTCTATAGCTAAATAGTATTTTGGCTATATGTTTCTTGTGTTTTGTAGCTTAGATACCAAAACTTAAAGCAGATTAACCTGGAATTTATGCAAGATATTTTACAATTGATCGTCGTTCTAGTTTCAAAATTTAGACTGAAGGTTGATTAACGCGGTGTTGCATGCTTAGGATATGTTTAATAATTTAAAGATTTCATTGTTTTTAAGAATGTTCTAAGAGTATTTATTATTGAATTTTATGTTTTTGGCATTGTAATTTACACAATATTTGTACAAAATTTAGATAACTTTTTGTATAAATTATTTTTGTTATATATTAAAATTATTAATTAATATATGCCTTCAATTTAGATTTTATACTTTTATATTGACTTTATTGTGTTTAATTTGTGATTTACAAATACAAAATATATAATTTTTGCAAAAAATTATAAAAAATTAAATAGAAAACTAATATGTTACCGACAAATTGCCGACAAAATAATCTGTCACTGCCATTACAATAATTTTAATATTATACTAAATATATTTGCCTGCAAAATTATCGACGAACAAATTCGTTGCTATTTATACTAAAATAAATTTATAATTTATTCATTAAATTTTACTAACGGTTTACCGACAAAATTTTTCATCGCTAAAAGTTCAACGCAACGAAACATACGACAAATTTTAAATAAAACTACCAACATAATATTTTTTATAAATCTATCGGTATATCCGTCAGCAATATATACCGACGGAATTTTCCACCTGTAATTTTGTACCTACGAGCGTTTTAACGACGGATGCATTTCATCGGTAAAATAATAAAAAACTATCAGTAAGGTCATTTTCCGTCGGTAAAATCACAAATCCATCGGTAAAATCACAAATCCATCGGTAAAATGCATTTTTTGTAGTGAATGTGGCTCGATAAAGTACACAAAGAGGAACACACTTTGACTCTCCATCCATAACCACAGAATTGTTAGGTAACCAAGGACATCTAAACTTGATATCGGCATCTATGGAATAACCAAGCCAGTCGATGGCATCCTGGATCGACTGTAACTTATGCTAAATATGCCTAGATGTGAAAGTCTCATAGGGTAAATCCATTTAGTTCTAACTCGAGTATGAGGCTCAAATAATAGCTGTAACTTCTCGCGAAGCCATACCGAAAAAAGGCCGCTGAGGTGAGTTGGGTTAATCTCAGGTAAAAGTAAGGCATAAAAATGCGTGAAAATTCAAAAAAAAACACACATTTCAACAAAAAAAAGTTAACATGAAAACCCACAAGGGGCATGTTACCTTTAAAGATAAGGACATACCTAAAGGAGCAAAGGACTTCCTATCAAGAATGAAAAAGAGCCGCTTTGAGTAAAAAGCTGTGAAGAAAGTCATCTAAACTTATAATGGTCTCTGCCACAATCAGGGAAAGAGATTATACCCCCAACGGATGCGGCAACAACATTGAATAATCTATATTCTGTGATCATCGAATCACCAGAATTCATCAATAAATATTAAGAAATGCAGTAGAGCAACATTATGCCAGAATGAAAGATGGGGACATCATCGAAGTCAGGCAACACATCTATTAGCCACTCTAGTGGAAAAGCCTCTCCATGAGGCACCAGACCTCTAGCCTCAGAGGGAAAGACACCCAGGCCATGGACTAACTTTCTGGGATAACCGATCACGAGAGAAGGTAAGCATGGTCAGACATTAAGGTTAAACCTAATGCCCCAATGATGACAAATTATTCAGGTAAGGGACATAACTCTTGGTGAGTGAACTAAAACACATAAAACCTAGGATCCCAAAATTGAAGCGTAGTAGATAGAAGGTGTTTATCTGGAGAGATTCTTCTCATAAACCTTAGGCTTAAATGAGGGGCTAAAAAGGGTCCTCTTAATTTTTTGAGTTATCCAGTAAACAATATAATTTCATAAGTCCAGTGGTCATGATTATGAGATTTTTGAGTAATCTAAAGATATAGAAATGATGAAGAAATAATAAATAAATTGAAGGAAAATAGGCAATGAAGATAAGAAAAAGAAAATAAGAGAAAAGAGAGAAGACTACTTGGAGGAAGCTTTTTGGAAGTTGAAAAGTCAATGGCATAAAATCTAAGAAAATAAATAGTATTTATAGAAAGTGGTGAGCCATGGCCATCCCTCACCCTAGAGCATTTTATAGGTAAATTAAAAACACTAACAATCTGAATTCCCAAACCTTAAGGATTTATGATGTCTGGAGCACGAAAATCAATATCCCACGAAGTATTAATTAATTTCAGGGTGTATTTCAGACTTTCGGGTACTTATATACAATAAAATGCAATTAGAGTTTGTAAATCTTATGAAAATAATATTGAGACCTGTAAAAAAAGTGTTGATAATATTGTAAATTAATTTTAGATAGATGGAGAATTAAAAATTGAGAAAAATGGTTTGAAAATAGAAGAAAACGGAGTTAAAATGTGAAATATATGAGAAAAATAAAAATGGAGGGCAAAATGGTCTTTTTGACCTAAGGGACAGGACATCCTATATGTCCCATCTGCCATCAGGTGAAGGACGGGCTGCTCATCCCTCACTCAATTCCAGCCATATAAAGGTCGTTTCTTTTATTTTTCGCCAAACGTTTCCTGTCAATGGTTTTTCAAGCTTTTCTTCTTCGTCCGATGTCCGATTTGCAATTCGTTTATGCCTACAAACTCCTGCAATTGAGGCACACTTTAGGAAGCCTAAGTTTTTGCTTTTTTTTTGTCTTTTTATGTTTGCTCTTCCCAAGTAAGTATAATTTAAGAATTTGTTTTTTTCTTATTTTTTTTCTTAAGTTATAATAAAACTTAGGTTAGTAAACTTTAGTTCTAGGCGTGATGGATGCGAGCATTTATTGTTATATTTTTATCTATTATGTTTTTATTGTTATACTTATTTTTTAGTTTAGAAATTAATAATATCTTGTAGTGTAAGTAACATAATGTGTATGACCTTTCATATGCCACCTTATGTCTGAGCACATGAGATTTATGACTTAGGCAGGAATGTATATAAGCTTTAGGTTTTCTAAAAGAATTCTTTTGTCTTTGTTATTATGCCAAGTACGAATATAAAGAATTTGTATTGTTTTGCAGCCTTGATGGCCTGTGGCTTTTATGTGCTTTTAAATTTGATATTTGTACAGGAAGGCATTATCATTCCTAGTCAGAATGCTGCTAATTTTTTTTTCCTGGTAAGCATCAAATATTAATATCTATTTTTTTTGGCAAACCTGAGGGTCTATGTTGTATTGCCTTTGTTTTAAATATGCCTTTTGTATAGGGGAAAATCATATTCCTAGCCAGAATGTTGCCAAAATTTTTTCAAAATCTCTCGAATAATGTGAAATATGCTATTAGTAGCCATGATGGCCTGTATGTTGTTTAAATGTGTTTTTGTATAGGGGGTAGTTGTATTCCTTATTGAAATGTTGCGAGATTTATCTCTAAAATAGCATGCAACCAATGTATTTTGCCTTGTTTTTTGTACATGTATACTAAACTCTACTTGTGTGAAATAATCAAATTCTCTTGTTTTCTGTGGTATGAGTCGAACATGAACTGACATGTCATATTTTTTAGGATGTCTTATAAGACAACACATTTGTAGCCTTCACAGCAAGCGCTAGCATACATGACAGATGAGCAAGCTGCCAGATATAGAGCTTTGAGTCGGGTTCAATTTAGAGCTAGCCGGTACTTGTCCAGGCAGTTCTTAAAGGAGTTCGATTTGCTATAGGAGGTTGATAGGTTATTAGCCAACACTAATTGGATTGAATTCTTAACTCTAGCCTTCAGGACATATGCAGGCATGACTCAGGAGGTATTGGCCACCTTATGATACGGAGGATACCAGTGGTCTAACTCCTGAGAGGGAGCAATCCAGTTCAGAGCTTTAGGGAGGCCATTCAGTATTACTAGATGCAGATTTACAGAGGCCATAGGGTGTTCTATTGGACTTGGCACAGTCACACCCCCTAGGCTAATGGACAAAGATAGGTAGAGGGTCATCACATTGCCTGAAGCAGTATATGACTCAGATAAGGCGAAGAGCACGTTGCTGGCTCTTCAGATTTATAGGTACCTGCACAAGGTTTTGTTTGCTTCTTACCTTGGACATACTAGGAGTTCAGGTAATGTCAAGTCGGCAGACATTACCAGCCTTTGGGGGATGTAGGAGTGGCAACATATAGACATCTCTTATGAGATCATCTTGACCTTAACTAGAGTCAGCACCATACCGGGGACACAGGTATGTGTAGGCAATGTCATTATGAGGCTACTGATATCGCTTGGATTAGAGGAGGACCACTTCAAGGAGCCTATTTAGGAGAGTATGTATATAAACCTGTAGGCGGGCATCACTATAAGTACGGTGGAGCCCATAGAGGGGTATTATAGATTACTTACAGTGCTAGAGACCTAAGACGGATGCGATCTAGACCCCATTATACCAAATCATACAGCAAAGCAGGATGCTCAAGGTCAGGTAGTTGATGGGGTTCCAACAAAGCATCAGGAGCAGCCAGCTCAGCAGAATGCACGAGCAGACGAGCCTCGCGAGGCAAAGGGTTCTTAGAGGGTAGAGTTAAACTTTGATTATGCTTTTGATATGTAGATCAACCTATATGATCTTCTAAAAGGCTCAACCTAGACACTGGCTTGCCCTAGGTCTCCACTCAGACATTAGAAATCCCTAGTTGTCAGGTTTTCTCCATATAGGCACCTTAGAGCTTCTTTCTCTACCACTCCTCCACCTTATGGACATCCGAGGTAATCTACATAGATAGCACCTCTACCATAGGCTCCATCACCTCCTACTCAGGCACTTCCAATTTTAGATGATATATCTAGGAGATTAGTCGTGGTAGAGGAGACGTAGAGGACTATGCTCGCAGTGATACAATCTTTGTAGGCATTACCAGCAGCTATACAAACATTATAGATAGAGGTGCAGGGCCTCAGGACAAACATACAGGCTGCAGGGTGCAAGTTTGATGAGTCTTTATAGGTGGTAGATGACTCACTCGCTCAGCTCAAAGCTCAGGGCACTCGTATTGAGGCAAAGGCCCTTAAGGCCAGATAGATGATAACTGAGGCCGATGAGCAGATGAAGAGGTACATGAGGTACTTGAGGGGGGACCTTATTAGATATTTAGAGAGCCACTCTCGAGCAATCTTGTAGGTGGGGCAGGGATTAGAGAGACTGGCTGAGGTGATATCACAAATACTGCAGTTGCTGACTTCAGTGTTGCTAGGTTTTAGGCTTGTATTTGAGCAAGTAGGTGAGCAGCCACGTCCAGTTCCTTAGGCTATGGCTCCAGCCCGACCTCCCAGGCTGTCAGCATTCAGACTGTCACCATGACCAACACACCGTCCAGCATCAAGGCCAGGGCCTTCACAGTGACTGGTTATTTATTTTATTCAGGGAGTTATACTCTATCAAAATTTTTGATGTACATAAAATAGAGTTATATATAACTTATTTTTTCTTTATATGTCTTGCATTATTTATGCTTTCCTTTGTTTAGAAGATGAATAAGAGTGAACAATATGTAGTTAATGATAACTTGTAAATAACTATATCATTATAAAATAAATGATAATAACAATGACACAATAAAAATAATGACAAAAAAAGGTCAAATTCAATAAGCAATATATTAACATCCAATGTTTTTTACATTAGGTACTTAGAACCCTGCCAAGGGACAGAATATTTACTTCTTCAACAACAATCTCTTAAAGCGAGAGGAACTTTAATATAAAAATAAGGCTAATGTTATGAGCAAGGAACAACCATAATGAGTTTCACTATCCCAGTGGTATGCCATAGAAATATCCCCGATAGATTTAACTCTAGGCATTCCAAGTGATTCCCCAGTGAATGGAGGCATATCTACCAAGAACATCCCTGTTAGAGTATTAACTCAAATAGAGCAACCCAAATCTCTCAAAAAGAGCAACCCAAATTTCTCAAAAAGAGCAACCAACAAGATAACTCTAACATTCAAGTACGATGTATCATCTTAACTCTGCATGCCGACAAACTAGTGCTAGTCATGACATGTTTTATGCAATTTGATTCTACATGCCCTAGGCGCTAATCAAATGCAACTAAGTCAACTCGATTTTGCATGCCTCATGTGTAAATCAAGGAAGACCTTTTATTCTTATCGGAATTTCTGCATAGCCTAGGTGCTAATTGGAAAAATGGAGAATCGCACCCTTCAATGGAGTTAGTCTCAATCTATCTTGATTTTGCATGCCCCAAGCGCTAATCAGACATATTCAAATAACCTGATTTTGAATGCCCTAGGCATTAATCAGAATTAATTAATTTGTCTTGATTTTGCATGCCCTAGGTGCTAATTGGACAACCAACACAAGATTAACACATCGACAAGCTGATGTTAAATATCTAAATTCAGGGTTAATGCATTGACAAAAGGATGATAACTACCCAATCTAGAGACTCACTACCTCAAAAGGTATGTGATGCAAGCAAATAAGAGATTTGCTACCTCAGGTACACATCTTTTTCCTTTCACTCTAAATTTTGACTCACTTTGGCACCAATATACTAATTCCCCAAAATTAAGGGCAACTATAGACACCGTGATCCGATACAGCCTAGATCAGGGTTACTCGATGATGAGAAAATAATATATCACTAACAACAAGTTTGAATCTCGAAGCTCCAATCGTGGATTTATCAATTCTCTTAAAATTTTTTGCGATTCTTATAATACTTCCAAACATTTTTTTGTGTTTTAAAAGATAGGCAAAAAAACCCTATTTCTAGACTGACAATGGTGACAAACAACCATCTATCACCTAAAGGGCAACTGTCTGTTGATCCTCACCTCCGAAATAGTGTAAATCAAGAGGCATTTTAGAAAATCTAAGGTCTAATGATGAGGGATGGCTCCCTCACTCACAGATGCTCGTCCCTAGGTTGAAACCCAGATTTTCCCATGTTTTTCTAGAATTTCAAAAAGAGAAAAGTTTTAGATAAAGATCAAGTTCAGATTTTGGGGATTTTATCTCCTAATCTGGCAAATTTTGAGCTAAGATTGAATAGAAACTCTCTTTTAGGTATATAAACAAAAATTTAGTGTTTTGAAAAGGGGAGGAATCCTTATTCTTTAAAAGAAAACCATTAGAGAATGAAGAAAATCAATTTATTGTTCTCTCTAAAAAGGTTTATGGCTTTGCAATCCTTTTAACTCACAGCATACAAATTTTATAATTCTTTTTAAAGAATTAAAGATCGCGATTCGAAGCTGAGATCTGGAATTCAGAAATCATAGAGTTAGAATATCTCCTGAGGGTAACATTATAGGCTCATTCACATTTTCTCTCTCTACAATTTATTCACCTAAATTTCATGATTATTTGGATGTTAAATTGATTCATTTTGACTGTTAAAACTAAATAATATGTTTGCTCTATTAAAGTATGATTCATTTTTGGTTTGTGCAATGTATTAGAGGCATGATGATCAAAAGAGATTCCTCCATTGTTGTTTTGAAGTTTTTCCTTTTAACATATATATGTATTGTATTTCCTTATTTTTAATGAAATATGATGTGTATTTTTGTGTTTTAATGTGTTTTTTGGCATGACTTAATGTTTAATTATTGTATATTTAGGACTAAAGTATTTGTTTAGGCCATTTTTTGCATTTTTTCTCGCTCTACAAAATTTTTATTCTGTTCCAAATGTGACGGGAGTGAAAAAGGTGTGAGACAAGGTCGTTCCTCAACCAAAGGATGGGATGTCCTCTTACCTTTCTCTTGGCTGTCCCTCGCTTCTTTTTGGTCATCTCTAGGGTCTTTTGGCCTTTTTTTCATGCATTTTAAGGCTTTTGTGTCTTTTATTTTAACATTTGTTTTATAAAGCATTTATGCAACATTCTGATGAGTTTTGTTACCGTTCACATGTTACTGTAATTAGTTTTGTTTGTGTATTCAAATTATGTAATTTTTCATCTTCAATGCTAACTAATTTGCTTGTTTTATTCCTTTCGAGCAATTCATATATTCATAGCCTTGAAGGACATAAAGTATTTGCATAGGAAGTTGTGCCCCCACTCTGGTTGCCCTCTTTATCCAAGTTACTTCAATTTTATTTTTATTTGGTTATTATGTTATTTATTTATTTTCATTGTATTTTATTGTTTATTTGGATGTATTATTTTTGGGAATGTAATAGGTAGTAATAAAGGATTTTTTTCATGTTAAATGATAAAATTTCACTTAAACCACTTTTACTAATAAATTGGGTTTTCTCTAATAAAAATGGAATCATGTCTAACTTTTCTACCCAAAATTCATATAATATAATAAAATCTTTTTGCAAAACATGCATGAAGGAACCCATATTCCCAACCTAAATAAATGCTCCGATTCATATATGTATATTTATTTATGCTTTAATGTTTGGACGATTTACTTATGTAATAATTCTTAAGTAGGATTTTATTTCAAGTATTTATTTATTTATTGCTTTCTTTACTTGCTTGGATGTTTACTTAAATTATATTGCTTGCATCTTGTGAGAGAGGAGAGCGAATTAATTCTAAAACTTAATTATAAATCAACACCTAATCGAGATTCCTTATAAAAGGGATTTTCTGAACACCAGTCCCTATTTGGGCATCAAGAAAAGGTCGAAATTCAATTTCCAACGTTCTGTTGGATGGCGACTCCATGACACCTGCCTCTTTGAGCTCACTAGTCGACACGTTTATGGGTTGACCGTCAGCAATAATTAGAGTTTGATGCTTTTTATTGTGAAGTGGCCAGTTTATGATCAAAAGCAAGCCCCCTACAGTCTCAAGCCCTCAAAGCGGGCCTTCGAGGATAAACCCGAAATAAAGGGCGGGCTCTGGTATGAGTCACAACAGCCCTTTTTCATTTTTTGAATATTTTAAAGTGTATATACAATTACACTTATTGGATTTTGGATATTTTGAAGTGTATATGTAATTACATTTGTTGGAGATTTTGGATATTCAAGGTAAATGATATTTCAAATTAAAAATATTAAATTTTTTTGCCATTTGATTTACTGCCTTTGTGCATGAATATTAATTATAAATTTATATATATTTTGAATTCTACAAGTCTTCAAAACAATGGACAATAAAGATATGAGATTTATTATGCATTTTTCTAAAGATTCTAGGTGAATAGAAAATGGTATAGATAAGGGATTTTTTTTAGCAAGCTTGTATGTGACAAATAGAATGTAAATAATTTTGAAATATCAGTATATTTTGTAACTGATATTTTGCAATCTATGAAAAGGCTATTTATTATAATTTGGATATATATGTGTGTGAATGATGGGTATAGGTAATATTCAAATAAAATATTTTATTTCTTTTGAAAATTTAATATTAATGACCAAATTTACTTTTAAAATAATGGAAATTCAATAACTAAAATGAGTTTTTAATGACTAAAATTTTCTTTTTTGAAATTGAAATACAAATAACTAAGAAAAATTCGGTAGCTAAAGGATTCTTTAATGATCAGAAATTCCCTGGTTGAAAGTGAACACAAATAGTGAAAGGAAAATTCGGTCGCTAAAAGTAATCTTCAATGATCGAATATTCCCTAGTTGAAAGTGAACACAGTCAGCGATGGAAAAATTCGATCATTAAAAGGTATCTTTAATTATCAAAATTTCCTTCATTGAAAGTGAACACCATCAACGAGGGAAGATTCAGTTGCTAAAATGTATCTTTAACAATCAAATTCCCTTCATTAAAATTGAATACCATCACTGAAGGAAAAATTTGGTTGCTAAAAATCAAGATTCAACGATCAGATATGATTCGGTCGTTATATACATTAATGACCAAATACAAAATCTGATCATCTATACCTTTACTGGTAGGGCTTTTACCGATCGAAGTTTTTGGTTGTTATAAGCCTTTAACGACCAAATTTAGACTTTTAACGATAGGATTTTCTTTCATTTAAGGGCATTTTTCTTATAGTATAAATGTAAGTAAAGGGCATTTAGACTTTTAATGATTGGGTGTGTATATATATAGCCATACATCTATTTATTAAAATAAAATAAATAAAATAAGATAAGAGTACTTTTAGCAATAAGAGTTTCTCGCATTGAGAAAGAAAGGAGTCAGGGAGGAAGAGTACTTTTAGCAATAAGAGTTTCTGAGTGCTACTAAAAAAACAAGTGCCAGCAATGAGAGGGATAAGTGCTACCCATGAGAAAGAGTTCTTTTAGCGATGAGAAGATATTAGCATCGTTAAAATAACTGGAAAATTCAGCACACACTAAAACCAACAAAAACAATTGATAGGGTCTATTTTAAGCCAAATAACACATGGAAATGCTTAAAAAATTTATCAAAACTCATTAAAAATCATTTAATAGTGATTAAAACTTATTTTAGGTGGATTAAATTAAAAAAAACAAAAATTAAAATTTAAAAACTAAGGATGATGATGATGAATAGTAACCTTTAAATATGAATTAAATCCCTTATTTTCCATGATTTGAGTTGGTTTTTATGAATTAATGATCAAAATAATCATAAATCACAAAAAAATAACAAATTTACAAGCTCAAATAAAAGAATTCAGAAAATGAGTAAAATCAAAAAATATAGAGAGTGAAGGAGAACGTGAATAGCAGATTCATAGCAATTAACTCAACACATATTTACACAAATTTACGCCCAACAGATGATAGATATTCCATAACAAGGTAAAATTACAATTAAAAACAAGATTTAATCAAGTAAATCAAAGGAATAGAAAAATCAAAGAATAAGAAACTTTAATGGATATTTGCTATGAATTTAAACACTGGGTTTATGGTTTTTTAGGGCTTAAAAACATTACCTTAATGTTTTGCTTCTCAAAGATCAAAGGAATTCTAGTCTTTTTAGTTTGCTCTCCCATTTTTGCTCTCTCTGTGTTTTTGGTTTCTTTAAAAATCCAGTACGTGTGTGTGTGTGTTTATGAGGAAAACAGAAAGTGAAGACAGAGATAGGACCCCCTAAATTAGTGTAAAAACCATACATTTATAGGTAAATATCATTGCCTAAACTTAGGACAAGATTTGGGAAAAAAATCCCTTTGTGCCTATCTATTTTTTAGTGGAAAATAAGGAAAAAACCCGGCTTTTGGGCTATTTAGAGTGTGAGTGCCACACTCAATTTAGTGAGTTGCGGGTGAGTCATTCAATCTTAACCAAAGGGTACAACTAGTGAGTTGCAGGTGAGTCTAGGCAATTCAGTCCTTTCTCAACTAACTGACACCCTAATTGGAGATATTTCTTAATTTTTAGGCTAGAAGACGCTATTTTTTGGACAATGTTTCTCTTGAAATTTCTTTTTCTATGTCTTAGATTTCCAATAAATCAAGAATCACTCAATTTGGATTTTTATATTGGAATTTATGGCCAGAATACCGATAACTACTCTTAGGTAACTTTTTGAGACAAAATTGATGTTTTAAATGTGAAAATTACTCAAAAAATAGGTTTAGAATTAGGTCATACTCCCTTCATAAAACTTATTTAAAAATTATTCTAGTTTCTATAAAAATTAGATTCACCTCAAAAAGAGCTCTAGGGAAGGAGTTATGCCCAAATAACTACATACTAATTCAGGTGAAGGGATAAATTCAAGTTATACAAGTTAAACTTAATTTTGAGGGTTTTAAAGATTGAACTAGGTTTAGGTTTCTTCATTAAAGTTGTAGTTCTAAGTCTTAAAATTCATATGGCTTCAGATTCGTCTAATTAAGAGGTATGTAGGCTAAGATAAGGTTGAAACACTTAGGACCGCTCATAATTCCCGAAATTATTTTCCCTATTTTGCCTATTTAAAAGAAATAAAGGGGTGCAACCTGAAAAAAAACCATTTTGAAAATATTGAAAACCTGGGGTGAGACAAGCACTTCCACTACTTATCTTTTATAAGAAATATTTTTCTCATTGGGTAACCTTGATTAGAAGCCACCATATAACCCATTGTCTACAGTTGCCCCCAACATTGGGAAAGCTAATACACTAATGTCTAGGTTAGTCAAGGTTCAAAGTAAAGAGTTGGAGATACATACTTGAGGTGGCTATCTCTTTGGTGGTAAATGTTTGGTGATGAGGCGATCTACGCAAATTTGCCATCAAAAACCACACCATGCAATCTTCGCTTTCTCCACGAGCTCATGACCTATTTACCTGTTAAAAGGATTTTAATGCCTCTTAAAAAGACCTTAGTTTGTTTGCTCCGAAAAGACTTTAAATATCTTACAAAAAGGACTTTGGATTCATAGGCAAAACCCGTTGTTTGCGGTAATGCCTAGATTTAAGTTTTAGATGCTTGCCTATAGGCGAATAGATTTTAAAACTTTTAATGCCATTTAATAGGACTTTGGCTACCTTTTGAAATGATTTTGATGCCTCTTAAGAGCACTTTGGATTTGTTTGCTCTGAAGAGATTTTGAATGCCTCGCAAAGAGGACTTTGGATTCATAGGCAAACCCTGCTATCTGTGGTAATGCTTGGATTTTACTTTTTGATGCTTGCCCATAGGTAAATGGATTTTAAAATATCAACGCCTTTTAAGAAGACTTTGATTACCTTTTGAAAGGTTTTTGATGCCTTGTAAGAGGACTTTTAATTTGTTTACTTTAAATAGACTTTGGATGCCTAACAAAGAGGACTTTGTCCTCATAAGGATACTTTAGAGGATTTGGAAGATGTAATGCTCACAAGGACACTTTGAAGGATTTAATGGCAAGTGAAAAAGACTTTGGGATTTTGAGTTTTTAGCTTCTTTGTTAAAAGGACTTTCTATGTTTTCAAGTTTTTAAGTCTTGGACATTTTGGGTTATTGTCTTTTGGTCCCTTACAAGACTTTTGTGTTTTTGGTTATTCAAAATCTTAAAATTTTGGTTCTTTTTAAAATTATAAAATTTAATTTTGCATTTTAACATTTTGGAATTCTTGTATGTTGGTGTGTTTGAGAGTTTTGTTTTAGCATGCCTCTTTAGAGGACTTGATGCTCTCAAAGAGACTTTTAATGCCAGGCTTAATGCTCTGAAGAGACTTTGAATGCCTCATGAAGAGGACTTTATGCTCACAAAGAGACTTTGAATGCCTTGTGAAGAGGACTTTGTGCTCACTAAGAGACTTTGGATGCCTTTTAAGGAGGACTTTGTGTTCATAAAGAGACTTTGGATGCCTTTTAAGGAACTTTATGCTAATGAAGAGGACTTTGTGGTTACTAAGAGACTTTGGATACCTTGAGAAGAGGACTTTGTGGTTACTAAGAGACTTTGGATGTTGACGAATTTCATTTTGTTTTTGTTTGTTTGTTGTCGTGTTTGCTTTTTTGAGTGTTTCAAGTTTGTGTATTTACACTTTGGATGAACTTTGCATTTTTAAAATTTGGGGGGCATTTTGAATTTGTACAATTTGAGTGCATGTTGAATTTTTACAATTTTGGATGTATATTGAATTTGTATAGTTTAAGTGTATGTAGAAATTTTACAATTTAGGTGTATATTGAATTCGTATAATTTGAGCGTATGTTAGATTTACACATTTTGGGATTTTTACATTTTTTAGTGTATTTCAAGGCCTTAAAACTTTTAATGCATTGGAAATTTGCAAAATTTGTATTCTTTATACATTTGTACATTTGGGTTTTTAAAAGATTTTTGTACATTTGAAGAATTTGAGTTTTTGTATATTTATTATGTGGTGTGTTCAAGTATACATTTTAGGATAAAGTTACCTAATTACCCTCAACAAAGGTGTGTGTGCATCGATAGTCTAGCTCCATGAAAGATTTGCATAATCTCCACTCGCTAAGGATTTTGTCTTTGAGCAATATAGCCATCCTCTTGTAATTTCCCCCAGCAAATGGCCTCGCTTTCTAAAACACTCCCCTGGATTGGCATGATTTATCCCATGGGAATTTTATCCTGATCTGATTATCCATTGTGAAGTTATCTTGTGATCAACTTAGATGTGAACCATGTGTGGCGAGTATTACAAGTGGTGTGTACAAAGAGTTATTTGCCAAAAAGTGTACTTTAAACATGAAACTTATTCATCCTTGAATAAGTTGAATGGACCACATTCTAAACTAGTTTTTATCTCAATAAGAAAAATTATCATTCTCAATAAGAGAATAGGAAAAATGGCATGCTAATACCAAGGCTTACCAAATCAACAAATAAGCACAATGCATACTTAAGCAATTTTTGTGTATGTGTGTGCTGAAGGCCAAAACAAAATTTCCATCTTTGAAAACAAATTTTGGATGCAAATTTGGGGTTGATATTTAACTTAAATGCATTCATGGCTTCTTGTTTGAAGCTCAAAAAACACCATATGCCTCTTCTTATGTACCAAACCTTACTAAAAGGTCATCTCCTCTAGGTTGAGTGAGACCGAACCCAGAATCAGGAGGTCTTACATTGGTTGTAACATTAGACTTAGGCAAATGGCTATCAAAGAAAGGTCAAGTTGCTAGAGGAAAAATGACCACTATGTTTTCTCAATTAGCAAGAGGACTATTCTCTACCCGTTTACTTATCATCAAAGCACTCTCACATTTGGCCTTAATGATTTTCAATTTACCAAAAATTATTCAAAGGGTACTAACTTAAGATCCCCTTTTTCTTTTCATTTTCGTTCTTATTTTTGTTGTTATGGTATTATTTTCAAGGTTTTTTCTTTTGTGGGTTTGTTTTAACAAATAAATTTGATTTCCTATTAGAAGATCCTTGAACAAAAGTTATACAAAGATTTATAAGATTAATCTTCTCTTCCTTCCAAAATATGAATCCAGCTTTATCATAGTGGCCATCTCCCTTAGGGTAAGCTAAAATCAGTTTGGGCTATGGGTTTTTTGAATATGTGTAACAATAAAATGAGCACGTGTAGAAATCGTGACCCGAGGTAACCTAGATTAGGGTTATTCGATGATGAGAAAATAGTATATCACTAACAACAGGTTCAAATCTCAAAACTCCAATTGCGAGTTTGTCACTTTTTCTTAAAGATTTTTGTGATTCTCTAAATACTTTTAAAATATTTTCAAGTGTTTAAACAAGATAGCCAAAAAATCTTGTATCTGGACTGACAGTGGTGATAAATGGCCGCCTGTCACCTGAGGGGCGGCCACCTATAGGTCTTGACCTCCAGAATAATGTAAATCAGGGGACATTTTGGTAAATTTGAGGTTTAGTGATGAGGGATAGCCATCCCTCACTCATAAATGCCTGTCTCTGGGTCGAAACCCATATTTTCCCACATTTTTCTAAAATTTCAGAAAAGATGAAGGTTTTTAGATAAAGATTAGGTTCGGATTTTAGGGATTTTATCTCTTAATCTGGCATTTTTTGAGTTATGATTGGATTGAGACTCTATCTTAAGTATAAAACAAAAATTTAAGTTTTAGATAGAAGGGGGACTTATTATTCTTAGAGAGAAAATTCATTAAAGAAGGATAAAAATCAATTTCTATCTCTTTCTAAAAGGTTTGTACTTTGCAATCTTTTTAACTCACAAACAAAAACGAATTTCATACTTTTTTTTTAGAATCAGAGAACATGATTTGGAGCTGAGATTTGGACTTCAAAAATCACATAGTCAAAATATTTCCTGAGGACAACATTTTAGGCTCATTTATTTCTTTCTCTTTCTACCATTTATTCACCTAATTACATGATAATTTGGATGTTAAATTAATTTGTTTTGACTGTTGAGACTAAATAACATGCTTACCTTGTTAAAATATGATTCGTTTTTAGTTTGTGTGATGTATTAGAGGCATGATTATCTAAAGAAATTCCTCAATTGTTGTTTTGATGTTTTCTTTTCTTTTTTATGTATATGGGTGTATTTCCTTGATTTTAATGCAATTTGATGTATGTTTGGTGTTTTCATGTGTTTTAACATGATTTGATATTAATTATTGCATATCTAGGGCTAAAATATTTATTTGCATAATTTCCTGCATTTTTCTTTCGTTCTGCAAGTTTTTGTTCTGTTCCAGAGGTAAGGGATGGGAAAAAGGTGCGAGGGATGGCCATCCCTCAATCGAAGGACGAGACGTCCTTTGGCCATTCCTAGGGTATTTTTATGGTTTTTTCCATACATTTAGGGTCTTTTGTGTCCTTTATTTTATTATCATTTTAGGCAGTATTTGTGTAATATTTAGTATGTTTTGTTTCCGTTCACATGCTGCTGCACTTGTAATTAACTTGCTTGTGTGTACAAATTCTTTTTAACTTCAATGCTAACTAATTTGATTGTTTTGTTCCTTTTGAGCAATTCATATATTCATGGCCTTGAAGGATATATAACATTTTCATGGGAAGTCATACTCCTACTCAGGGGGGGGGGGGGGGGGGGGGGTCACCCCTTTATCCAAGTTACTTAAATTTTATTATGTTTGATTATTATGTTGTTTATTTATTTATTTATTTTCTTGATATTTTATTATTTATTTTGGATGTATTTGTTTGGAGATGTAATAGGTAGTCATAAATTGTTTTTGCAAGTTAAAAGATAAAGTCTCACTTAAATCATTTTTACTAATGAATTGGGTTTTCTTTAATAAAAATGGACCAGTGTCTAACTTTTAATATAGAAATTCACATAATATAATAAAATTTTTTTTGCAAAACACGTATGAGGGAACTAATGTTCCTGACCTAAATGAATAATCCATTTTATATATGATATTTATTTATGTTTTTTGTACATTATTCTTTTCTTTAGGACAATTTACTTATATAATAATTTTAAGTATTTATTTATTGCTTTTTGTTTGAATGAGATGTTTACTTAAATTCTATTGATTGCATAATGTGAGAGAGGAAAAGAGATTAATTCTAAAACTTAATTACAAAACAACACCTAACTAAGATGCCTAATAAGAGGGATGTCTCGAATACCGGTCGCTATTTGGACATCAAAATAAGGTCGAGATTTAATTTTCAATGTTTTATTGGGTGTTGACTCCATGACACCTGCCTCTTTGAACCCACTAGTAGACGCCTTTATGAGTTGACTATCAGCAATAATTTGGACTCCATCCTTTTTATTGCAAAACGACCAATTTAGGATCAAAAATGGGCCTCCTCCGATCTCGAGCCCTAAAAGCAGGCATCCGAGGATGAACTCGGAATGAAGGGCGGCCTTCAATGCGTGTCACAGTGGTGACTCCACTGGGTAAGCAAAAAGACCTTGCTCCAAAAAGCATCTTGGTTAAGTTTTTTATAATTTGGTTTTATTCATTAATCCTATCTCCTTTCTAAATTGCATTACTTGTATACATCTTAGAGCCTTAAAATTAGGTTAGGCATCCCTTTTTAGCCTCAGTGCTATCTTGAAGCATGTCTTACATTCACTCAGTGTAAGGAGATGCCACAGCAACCCACCAGCCCAAGTCAAGTACCAAATGGTATATAAAATGGTGATCCATCGATCATCATGCTCATGATGGGCTAGACCTATTGGCAAGGACCGTGCTTGGGTAGCCCTAAAGTTTCATCACCCATAACTAAAGGCCATGGAATGAAAATAGCAACTTCCCTTAGGTTGCATGACCATAACATACTCCCGCTTGCTATGTGAACCTTTATGTATTGACCAAACTCAAACAAATTAGGAAGGTACCAATCAAAGGCTGCCATGCCTTAGTGGGCCCAACCGAGTTTGTATGAGTTCATTAAAATACATAAAAGTCAAAACTCATACGCTTGAGCTTTTAATTAGAGAGGTCATGCTGTCGATTTTTTACTATGCACCATGCACGTCCATTGGGTACCCCACTGACCCATGGGCTAAGCACACCTAGGAAAGAGACTGCACGACCTTTTGTGTAGGAGTAATAAGGTTGGAAGGCTTTGTATATACTTGTGTGTGTTTGTGATTGACGTCTAACAAAACTATGCATTGCATTAATGCATCATGTATATATTTTGCACATGCATCATTTATCATACACCACCCCTAACATATGATTCTTAAAGCTATCATAGACTCATCTAGGTGGTCCAAAGGGTAGGATGGGTGCCTGGTTTGAAGGTTTATATCCATTCTACTGAGGTCTGATTTAGGTTTAAATTTATGTTTAGAGGTCAGTTTCGAGTTGGGTTTCAGTTAGTTATTAGAAAGTAGCCAAGAAACTACTTCAAAAATGGAAAAAGATGAAATGAATAAGGCTGAAAGAGGAAATGAAACTGGGAGAGTTGCCAATGATACTTCAGCAAGGTTTTCATTTTTGAGGGAAAGGGTGAATGTCACTCCTACTGGGCCTTCAATAGTAAGGGATGACTTGGACCGAAGAAGGGATAGGCATTTATAGGAATTTAAGGAGAGAATGTTAGCTATAATTAGTGGAATGGTGGCTTCCATAGCACCTAATGCTAAAACTCAGCTTGTAGCACATGCTTACGAAATAGCGGAGCCGACTCATGTTGGGAATGCCATCGTCGCCAATGCTACTGTGCTTCGAGATCCATCTAGGAGGAAAAATAGGCATGATTCTGAAGATGATTTCATAGAGAAAGAGGATGAAGAGTATGTTCCTTCAATGATGAATATGAGAATAAAGGGTCTTAGTGTAGAGGATCCAACTTTTAAGAAGATGGAAGAAAAGATAAAAGCTATATCTAGGCTATTATTTGCTGGTAAGGGGATAAACCCTAAAGATAGGGATCTAGATATGGATAAGCCACTGCCCTAAAGGTTCAAAATGCCAAACCTACCTAGGTTTGATGGTACTTCAGACCCTTCTGATGGAATATGACATGGTATGATAATCATGATAGCACAGCGGAAAAACAAAAATTTTATCATGCATACCATACATATCCAAAACTAGGAACGAAAAAATGCAATTTTAGGGTTTTGAAACTTACAATAGATGATGCCTTTTTATTCTTTGATTTTGTGATGTCCAGCAACCAAGATGCCTTTATCCACCTTAGTTCTCGATCACCAATGCCAAGGAACAGCCTTTTGCGCCACTCCGTCTATTCTCACACACACACTTGCACCGACGGCTTAAAATCGAGATTGCTAGCTCTCTTTTTCGGTATTGTGTAATGGTTATATTTTGAAGCTACAAAACTTGATTTTGTACTTCTTTGGATTGCTATTACTGCTCAATAACACAAGAGAATGAGGAACAATCCTTTCTCCTTGTGAAAAATTGAACAAAAGAATTAAGAGAGAGAGTCACTATTCACGAGTTACTATTCATGCCACAAAAAAATTAGGTTTAGGATTTTATTTCTTTTAATATATATGCTTATCCTTTGGCAAGTCATTAATCTGAATTCAACTATCCTAAGATAATTAATTCAAACTCTATCACTTCCTAAAGATAAGTAATATATTTTGAATTAAACTCCTTTGAATTTAAATTCAAATTTGAAATAAAACATAAGACATTTAAATAAATGAAATCACTTAATTAAATATATAAGTGATTTAATTTAATTTAAATTCCTTTAGGCTTTAATATTCAATTAACTTAATTAACACAAGATAATTAATTAATTGAAATTAAACCTTATGGGCTGAATTTCTCTCTCTCATGGACCAAAGCCCAATAGCAATATTATAACCCATTACATACATTAATTTGACTTTAATTAAAAGCCCAAATTAATGTCCAATACTTAATTTAAATATTTTAAGCCCAATGCTTTGCGTGCGATCCTATAGGTCCATTTAATGTTGGCAATGAATTAATAAATTAATTCAAAGGCTATATATATTCTCTAGCAAGATATTATAGCATTCCAAATTAAATGAAAATGCATATGGCATTTGGTGACCTAATGCAATTTCGCATAGTCCCTTACCCATAAATATCAGAATTAATATAAGGCATGGAACTAGTCATCCTTATATACATTAATTCATTTCTTGATATTCCAGTGACACTGAACTCTCAGATAAATAATGATTACTCATTATTTCATCTCGGTATGGCCATACACTTCTCAGTTCACTGATCAAGTGGCCGGTGATATTTTTCTCTCTTATCGAGAGGGGTAATCCCTTCACTTCTCTCATGCTCTCTAACATGAATCAGTGCATACCCAATCATACCCGTACTTGTCACTCTGTTACGAGCACGTTAGGTATATGTCAAAGTACACAGTAATTCATAAAGAGTTTCATAGAGATTTCAGGTCTAAGAACTCCGATACAAAACTTGCATATGAGAAACACTTATGACTTGTACCATGTAGTGTTCTCATGAGCGGATCGAATCCAGATACCATGTTCTTTAACATGTATCTATGATCTCTGATTGACACTCTTGTCCTAATGATCCGTAAGACAGAACTCATAAGATCAGAGAGAGCATACTAGTCTTAATTCATTTGTTATTCCCATAACAATGACTGACTAGGGATATTTAGAATGATGTCTCATTTGTTTCAAGGTCTTACAATCCATGTGCCTCACACATGATAACTTAAACTGAAACGACATTCTTGGATAGTTTTATCAATTGATATGCACAGGAATACAAAAGATAAAACTAATGCCTCATTTTATTAATTTCAAGTGTTTCGTTACAATGCATTGGGGCTAGGGCTTACACTAACAATCTCCCACTAGCACGAGTCCCAATTGGGCATAGCCCTAAGACCGAACGCTCTCAAATGAGCTTCGTGCAGATTTGGACGTAACTATTTCGTCAAAGGATCTGCTACATTGTCTTCACTTGATATCTTGCTAACCTTGACGTCCCCACGATCAATGATTTCTCTGATCAAGTGGTACCTTCTGAGTATGTATTGGGATTTCTGGTGTGACCGGGGCTCCTTGGCCTGTGCAATGGCCCGTTATTGTCACAGAAAATTTCTAATGGATCTAGGACGCTTGGGACCACTCCTAATCCATTAATGAAATTTTTAATCCAAACAGCCTCTATTGCAGCCTCACTGCAATATACTCAGATTCTGTAGTTGAGTCGGCAACGATTTCTTGCTTCGAGCTTCTCCAGCTGACAGCACCACCGTTCAAAACAAAAACAAACCCAGATTGCGATCTAGAATCCAGAGTGCTGGTCTGAAAAGCAGCATCGGCATAACCTTGTATGACGAGCTCTTCTTGACCACCATACACCAAGAAGTGATCCTTAGTCCTTCGCAGGTACTTCAGGATCCCTTTTACAGCAGACCAGTGCTTCTCACCAGGGTCTTGCTGAAACCTACTGGTTATACTCAGTGCATGAGCAACATCCAACCTAGTACATAACATAGCGTACATGATAGATCCAATAGCAGATGCATATGGGATTCTACTCATGTTGTCCCTTTCCTTTTTGGTTTTAGGGCACTGTTCTTTAGTCAAAGGAACTCCCAAAGCCAAAGGTATGTATCCTTTCTTTGAGTCTCCCATACTAAAATGCTTTAGTACTTTGTCTATGTACTTTTCTTGACTTAGTCCCAAAAGCCGATTCGATCTATCTCTATAGATTCGAATACCAAGTATTGTCTCGACTTCACCTAAGTCTTTCATTGAGAAACATTTTCCCAACCATTGCTTAACCTTTTGCAATGTTGGAATATCATTCCTAATGAGAAGGATGTCGTCCACATATAGGACCAGAAACACTACTATGCTCCCACTAACCTTCTTGTACACACAAGGCTCATCTTCGTTCTTGATGAAGTCAAATTCTTTGATTGCCTCATCAAAGCGAAGATTCCAACTTCGGGATGCTTGCTTTAATCCATAAATGGATTTTTGAAGCTTGCATACCTTCTTAGGATGCTTGGGATTGACAAAACCTTCAGGTTGTGTCATATACACATCCTCAAGTAAATTTCCTTTGAGGAAAGCAGTTTTGACATCCATTTGCCATATCTCATAATCATGATATGCAGCTATGGCAAGCAAGATCCTAATGGATTTGAGCATGACTACAGGCGAAAAGGTTTCGTCATAGTCTACACCATGAGTTTGCCGAAAACCTTTTGCTACTAGTCTACCTTTATAGGTCTTATCAGCTTTGAGTTTGAATAGCCACTTGCATTCAATTACCTTAGCACCTTCCGGTGGATCAACCAAGGTCCAAACCTGGTTATCGTACATTGATTGCATCTCGGATTTCATGGCTTCAAGCCAATTTTCCGAGTCTGGGCTCTCAATAGCTTCTCGGTAGGTAGTAGGATCCTCACGATCTACTAACTCAATAGTGTCACTGTCAGTGATTAGAAATCCATATCTCTCAATCTCCTGACGTACCCTACCGGACCTTCTAGGTTCTTGTGTAATGGGTTCTTGTTCCACAACTGGTTGTGAACTTGATCCCATTTCCAAACCATCCTCTATAGGAGTTTGTGGTGCTTGAATTTCTCCAAGTTCTACTTTACTCCCACTGTCTTTCTTGAAAAGGAACTCCTTTTCCAAGAAAACAGCCTTGCGAGCAACAAATACTTTGTTCTCGGCTTGTGAGTAAAAGTAGTATCCCTTTGTTTCTTTAGGATAACCCACAAACAAGCAGACAGTAGATTTGGACTCTAGTTTTTCAGATGTTAATTTCTTAACATGTGCTTCACAGCCCCAAATCCTGAGAAAAGACATATTGGGTTCTTTCCCAGTCCATACCTCGTATGGTGTCTTCTCAACTGCTTTAGTTGGAGTACGGTTCAATAGAAACGCAGCAGTTTCTAATGTATAACCCCAAAAAGAGATAGGAAGATTAGCTTGACTCATCATAGATCGAACCATGTCCAACAGAGTTTGATTTCTCCTTTCGGACACACCATTCCATTGAGGTGTTCCAGGAGGAGTGAGCTGTGAAATAATACCACACTCCTTTAGATGACTGTCAAACTCTTGGCTTAAGTATTCGCCACCTCGATCTGATTGAATGGCTTTTATACTTTTGCCAAGTTGGTTTTCTACTTCATTCTTAAACTCTTTGAATTTCTCAAAAGTTTCAGACTTGTACTTCATCAGATAGACATAGCCATATCTACTGAAGTCATCTGTGAATGTCACGAAGTAGCTAAAACCACCTCTAGCATGTGTACTTAAAGGTCCACATACATCGGAATGTATTAGTTCCAATAAGCCATTAGTCCTCTCGCCATTTTTATTAAAAGGACTCTTTGTCATTTTTCCATGCAAACATGGCTCGCATGTATCATAAGACTCTAAGTCGAATGACCCAAGCACTCCAGTTTTGTGGAGTCTTGAAATGCGTTTTTTGTTTGCATGTCCTAAGCGACAATGCCAGAAGTAAGTAGGGTTCAATTCGTTTGATTTAACCCTCTTTGTATTAATGTTGTATATGGACTCTTTGTTTTGTAAATCAAGGATATAAAGGCCATTTTGCAACATGGCATTGCCATAAGAAATGCCTTGGCGACGAATATGAGCATTGCCATTTTTAATAACAAAATCAAATTCATCATTATCCAAACATGAAACTGAAATAATGTTTCTGCTCATAGCAGGCACATAATAACAATTATTCAAAACAATACAAAGTCCGGAAGGTAAAGTGAGGTGATAGTCGCCTATCTCCATGGCAGCAACTCGTGCTCCATTCCCCACACGGAGGTCCACTTCATTCTTCCCAAGTAACCGCCTATTTCTTAACCCCTGCACATTTGAACAAATGTGAGAACCACAACCGGTATCCAATACCCAAGTGGTAGAAATAGAAAGGTTAACTTCAACAACAAAAATACCAGAACTGGATGCCTTGGCTCCATTCTTCTTTTGTTCTTCCTTAAAGAGAGCGCAATTCTTCCTCCAATGCCCTATCTTGTTGCAATGGAAGCAAGTGCTCTCACTCTCTTTGAGTTTTGGCGCCTTGGGCTTGGATTGGGCCTGAGGTGCACTCCCACTTGACTTGGGTTTTGCCTTTCCCTTTCCCTTTCCCTTAGCTTGTCCCTTCTTAATTCCCTTTTGAACCATTAGTACGGGATTGGTCTTTCGAATGTTTTCTTCAGCATTCTTAAGCATCCCATGAAGCTCAGTGGCTGACTTGTTCATTGCATGTATGTTATAATTCATCACAAATGGATCATAAGCAGCAGGTAATGATCCTAAGATCAAGTCAGTGGCCAATTCCTATGGCACTAGTACCTCAAGCTTCTCAAGAGTATCAAGATACCCTTTCATCTTGAGTACATGGGTACTAACAGAAGTACCCTCAGCCATCTTGCAAGAAATTAAAGCCTTTGTTGTCACGAACCTCTCGTGACGAGCTTGTTCTTGGAACATCTCCTTGAGGTGCACCATGATCGCATAGGCCTCTTGGTCCATAAATTGCTTTTGCAATTCAGGCACCATAGTGGCCAGCATCAGACAGGTCACATCATTGGAGTCGCTCTTCTTGGTCTCAAAAGTTTCCTTTTGAACCGCAGAGGCGTTCCTTCCTGGTTCATCAGGCAAGGGTGCATCCAAAACATACGACTTCTTCTCTTGCTTAAGAACTATTCTTAAGTTTCGAGACCAGTCTATGAAATTGGTGCCATTCAATTTGTCCTTTTCAAGGACCGATCGCAATGAGAAATTGTTGTTTGAAGATGCCATTTTCAATCTACAATAAAATTTAGCAAGATTAAATGAGGTCTTATTAATGATCCCACAAACCGAATTAATATCCCTTTAAATAATTCGCGTTAGTGATTTAATGTGGGCCAAAATCCACTTTTCTCAATAACTTATTAGTCAAGCTGAGCTTGTACACCTAACAAGTTAAGTTACTTAGGTAGGAAAACTCCAATCATGTCTCGTACATGACTCTTGGATCAAATGGGCTAACATCTTAGGATGTTATAGCACAACCCATTTATTAGTTGCCTAGGTCCGGGCATCCCTTTCCATGATAAGTCCAACCTACATTCACAACCCATGCCTCACAAAGATAATCGGGCACATCTAGGACTCCTATTCTACGTGACCGATGATCGATGCCTTGACATGTTTCGAATTAGGAAGGCAACTTTATGACTTACTATTTTAGGGATTCATTTTATTACGGCTTACATGGCATACGCTTTGTCATCCATACATAGCATGCATATATATATAATTGCATAAAGTAAAGCGTGACAAACATGGGCCCAAAAACCTACAACTAAGATTCTATACTATTACATAAGAATCTTCGAGTTGGGCTTCTCCACTCCGGTGGGCTTCGTCTTGATTTACAAAGTCTTCAAGTATATTTTATTCTAAGAAATAAATGAAACTTTTACAATAAAATATAATGGCTCGCAGGCCATATTTAATTACAAAAACCCAGGGCCCATGAATGCACCATGCATATCCATTCATCACACCAAACAAGCAAATAAATATACATAGCATTCATGGATCAAACAAAGTCCAATTTTAATTAGATTTAGCCAAGCCCATTAATGGAAATTGTGTACTTGAAGCTTTAAGAGATGACCCCGTGATGGGCCTGGGCCGAAGCCCAATGGACTAAATCCTCTTATTGAATAAGTTCTCTTAAAAGCCCAAAACACAAACTAGTTAGATTTGTGCTATAAATCAACTCTAGCATAATTTCCAATTTAGCCATTTTTAATTTTATGTCATACAGCCCATAAACATTAAAAATGCATATAATATGTGATGACATGAATTAAAAATAAAATCATGAAGAACACATATATAGTACACGGCATTCATGCAAAAACAAACAAACAACAAAAACTAGTTGTTTAATGCTTATGTAATGCCATAAAATGCACAAACATTTAAATCAATTTTATGAGTCATTTAATAATCTAAATAATTCAATAAACATTGATTTAATATTCTGTACCATTTTAATCTAAATGTGTTTTTACCATTTTAATCAAAACATAACAAACAATGTTGATTAAACATGTAACAAACACAAACTAGACATAGTTTTAAGTGATTTTAAAATTAATCAATTAAATTGTCATGGACCAGAATTAAAACCAAATTTAAAACATGTCCAGACCTGATATTTAATCTTTAAAAATCACTTACAAACATCCCAAAAACGTTTTTACATTTAATTTTGAAAACTAGTTGTTAAAATAGCAATTTACATGCCAACTAGCACCTAGTTTCATAATTAACATGTACCATCAGGTATAAATAATTAAATCCGACCATTACCAGCCCTAATAACATCTTAGGACAGTATATTAACATGTCATATTAATTATAATACCTATCTAATCAATTAAAATCGTTTTTACACCAAAACAATGCAAAAAACTCAAAACAGAAAATTTCAGATTTGCATGTTTTCAAAATAACGATTTTTAATTAATTTTTTCATGCATCTAAAGCACTAAAATAAGCATGTCTAGGCTCTGATACCACTGATGGAATATGACATGGTATGATAATCATGATAGCACAGCGGAAAAACAAAAATTTTATCATGCATACCATACATATCCAAAACTAGGAACGAAAACATGCAATTTTAGGGTTTTGAAACTTACAATAGATGATGCCTTTTTATTCTTTGATTTTGTGATGTCCAGCAACCAAGATGCCTTTATCCACCTTAGTTCTCGATCACCAATGCCAAGGAACAGCCTTTTGCGCCACTCCCTCTATTCTCACACACACACTTGCACCGACGGCTTAAAATCGAGATTGCTAGCTCTCTTTTTCAGTATTGTGTAATGGTTATATTTTGAAGCTACAAAACTTGATTTTTTACTTCTTTAGATTGCTATTACTGCTCAATAACACAAGAGAATGAGGAACAATCCTTTCTCCTTGTGAAAAATTGAACAAAAGAATTAAGAGAGAGAGAGTCACTATTCACGAGTTACTATTCACGAATTACTATTCATGCCACAAAAAAATTAGGTTTAGGATTTTATTTCTTTTAATATATATGCTTATCCTTTGGCAAGTCATTAATCTGAATTCAACTATCCTAAGATAATTAATTCAAACTCTATCACTTCCTAAAGATAAGTAATATATTTTAAATTAAACTCCTTTGAATTTAAATTCAAATTTGAAATAAAACATAAGACATTTAAATAAATGAAATCACTTAATTAAATATATAAGTGATTTAATTTAATTTAAATTCCTTTAGGCTTTAATATTCAATTAACTTAATTAACACATGATAATTAATTAATTGAAATTAAACCTTATGGGCTGAATTTCTCTCTCTCATGGACCAAAGCCCAATAGCAATATTATAACCCATTACATACATTAATTTGACTTTAATTAAAAGCCCAAATTAATGTCCAATACTTAATTTAAATATTTTAAGCCCAATGCTTTGTGTGCGATCCTATAGGTCCATTTAATGTTGGCAATGAATTAATAAATTAATTCAAAGGCTATATATATTCTCTAGCAAGATATTATAGCATTCCAAATTAAATGAAAATGCATATGGCATTTGGTGACCTAATGCAATTTCGCATAGTCCCTTACCCATAAATATCAGAATTAATATAAGGCATGGAACTAGTCATCCTTATATACATTAATTCATTTCTTGATATTCCAGTGACACTGAACTCTCAGATAAGAAATCTTAAAATAAGTAAAGCCAGTATCAAACTCAAGAGTTTTTGAAGGGGAATTGAGCTTGTGTTCTTTTGATCCCCTTTAAAGCTGGTGCAATGAATTGATATAAAATTAGTTTGATGCATCTTTGCATCTTTCCACAAAGTTATTCTTTTTATTATTAATATTAAATATTAATAGTAATGACCTTTTTCAGTAAATCTTACGGCTTTATACAGGTCTCGATGGTGTGTTTTTATATATATAGAATGTGACTTGTCAACCATATTAAAGTTTGATACTTAAATATTTTTATATCTGTAAATGTTTATGGTAGCAAAATATATGATCATTACAAGTTGAATTGAGAAAACAACATAATAGTGCTTAATAATAATAGGCCATTGTAGTGCAACAAGTAAGAAAGTCCTCAAAAATCCTTTATCATGCTTCTAAAAACACACAAAAAATTACAATAAACAGATTATCCATAGTGAAACTATAATAAAAGCATGAAATTGAGCTCTATTCTGCAATTAACAAAACAAAACTTTTATTTGGAAATACTAACAGAACTAGCAAAAAGAAGAAGCAATAGCTCAACTCCCATGCAAAAACATATGAAAGAATCACATAATCAAGTTCATACATACTAAAAAAGTGCAAAAGATAACAATCCAAATACTTATTGAGAAAAAAATGCAAAATTGTAAATGCAAAATTAATTCAAATTTAGAAAGCAATGCTACTTATAGGACGACCAAACTTAGACAACTCAGGTCGTTGGAGCTTTGCCAGAGATGCACTGCCCCTGCCTAATTGGATTTAGGGCCACCAGTAACCTCCCGAGAGCATTCACGCACTCCAACACATTATGGTCTGGTCCAAATCCCTGCTGGAGTAGCCAATATACCCTTTTTCGATCTAGTCATTACTGGCGAGTGGGGAGGAATAGAGGGCATCGGGATGATCACCTCGCTCTTAGGGTCTCGTTAGTGCTGCTTGTGTCATCATCGAAAGTTAGAGGAGGCCAAAATCTCAAGCATAAGCTTTTCAGGTGAAAGAGAACCGGAAATCAAGGTAGGGGCGATATTAGGGGCAGATCAGAAGGTGGAGGCAATGAGACGACTTGGTTGTCAGCTACATCAAGTGAACAACATCAGATCGCTGGCGTTGGTGAGCCATTCTGCCTTTTTTTATCTCCTTCTCTTCATTTGTGTTTCGTTTTCCTCCCTTTTTCCCTGATCTCATTTCTTTGCCTCCCTCCTCTCCTTTTTTCTTCTTTTTTTATGCTTATTATTACTATTATTGGTTTTATAAGAAGAATGGGGTAAAGAGAGAAGGGTATTTAAGGTTTTTTAAAAGGCAAAAAATCACTACTTTCATATGTACAGTATTTGTTAAATGGGGTTAATTTCATAAATAAATTTATATAGAGTTTTTTATTTGTATAAAATTAAAATAATTGATACGATTGCAAAAAAAATAAAAGTAAAAAAATTATTTTAATCAATGAAATTATTAAAAAATAATTATTCATTTTTGGTTAGAATTTTTTAATTATATAATTTTGAGACTAAATGTGAATTTTATCAACTGAGTTTCCACATAATTTCATTGTAAAAAAATTATTATACATAATTATTAAGAATAAATGTCTATGTATATTTTTTTATTAATATTGTAATGTTTGGTAAAATCAATAATTAAAATTATAAACTTATGAAAAAATTTAATTGAAAATAGACAATTAATATAATATAAATATTTTTAGCGACAATATACAAATTTGCTGCTAATGATGATGCATAATTGAACATCCTTTTAGCAACCAAAATTTCGTCACTAATGTTTACGCTAAGATTGTTGCCAAATTTATCGAGAAAAAATATTCATCGCTACAATTTCACTTTCAATTAGTGACTATATTTTTGCCATTATTTTTAGGAATTAATTTCCTAAATTCAAAAAATAAAACGTTTTTAGCAACCAATATCCAATCGCTACTTTGGTCACAGAAAATGGTGCCATTTTTAGCTGCCAAATTTAGTGACCATTTTTCAGTTTTCTATCACTATTTCATCATTAAATTTATGACCAATACATTTTCACGACTAAAATTAGAAACAACCGCTCTTTTTATTTTTTCTTTCTTTCTTTCTTTCTTTCTTTCTTTCTTCTTCTTCTTCTTCTTCTTCTTCTTCTTCTTCTTTTGTAGTGTGCCTTATTTTCAGAACCATAAAGGATCTTCTGACACTACAAAAAAAATACAAAATAGCGACGAGAATTCGCGACAACAATGAAATTTGTTGCTAAATGCACCATATAGTGATAACATTATGACAAAAAATGAATTTCGTCGCAAATATTGAAAAAATTGGTGGGAAAACAAATATTGCGATAAATTAGCGAGAACAAAATCTTGTTGTTGCTAATATCAGGTGCCAAAATTTTGGCACAAACAATTGCGACGACAAAAACAGATTTGACAAGAACATTGTTGTCTTTAATTAGCAAGAATAATGATGTAGCTAATTGGCTACAACAATGTTATCGCTAACTTGGCAAAATGTTCTAGGCGCTCTTAAGTTGGAGACAACATTGTTGTCGCTAATTAACGAGAACAGTGTTGCAGCTAATTGGCGACAACAATGTTGTCGCTGATTTAGCTCTATATTAGTTTCATTCGTATAACTATATTAGCTAGAACATTTGTGTCACTAATTAGAGAGAACACTATTGTAGCTAAATTGGCGAGAACATTGTTGTTGTCAATTAGCGAGAAAAGGGTTATAGCTAATTGGCGACAACAATGTTGTCGCTAACTTGGCAAAATATTCTAAGCGCACCTAAATTGGCAACAACATTATTGTCGCTAATTAGCGAGAACAATGCTGTAACTAATTGTTGTCGCTGATTTATCTCTATATTAGTTTCATTCATATAACTATATTAGCTAAAATATTTGTGTCGCTAATTAGCGAGAACACTGTTATAGTTAAATTGGTGAGAACAATGTTGTCGCCAATTAGCAAGAACGGGATTGTAGCTAATTGGTGACAACAATGTTGTTGCCAATTTATAGACTTTATTTCATGCAATTAGGTGAGCATTAGCGAGAACATTGTTGTTGTGAAATCGGCGATAACATTGTTGTCGCCAATATACAAACTTTATTTTATATATCTAGGTGAACATTAGCGAGAACAATATTGTTGCCAATTTACATATTTTATTTTATACATCTAGCGAGAACATTGTTGTCGCTATATTATCGTGAATGTCTGAAATTTTATTTTTATTTTAGCAGGATATAATTAAAAATTACTAGGCTCTCTCTAGTAAACCTCTCTATCTTTCTTTGTGTTTTAACTATTTTTATATAATTTTAATTTTTAATATTTAAATTTTATTTACATTTAGCTAAACCATTTATTTTAATAAGTTTAACTATTATATTTTTTATTAACAAAAATTAGATGAACTAAATTGTTGTTAATTAAATTAACTAAATTGAACTAATTATTATATTTATATTCAATAATATCAATTATAATCAATTATTATAAATTATATAATAAAATAACTAAATTGCTACAACATAATTCTCGCACAATTAGGTTGGAAAAATGCTATAGCAAATTTTGCTAGAGGCTTGTTGTAGCTAATTCTAGGGATGGTCATGGGTTTTTAAGTTATTTACGTATATATGCCATTATATATAAATAACCAAAATTCTAAGGGTCTGTTTACTTACAGAAACTGTTCCAGTTTTTTAGAAAAATTTTCTACAGAAAATAAATATCATGTTTATTTTCGTCAATTTTCTAAAATAAAAAAACAGAAAATAAATTTTCTAGTTTTTCAAAATAAAGAAGGAATTGAAAAACTAATAAAAGATGTTTTCCAAATTTTCTAAATAATATTAATACACACACACGTGTGTGTATATATATATATATATATATATATATATATGTAAGTTTTTGTATGTGCATACATACATATATATGTATACGTATATACATACATATGTATACATATGGATATGTATATATATGTATGTACATATATACACATATATATACATATGTATGTATGCATAAATATATGTGTATGTATGTGCATATATTCACATATATATGCATATACATATACATATATAAGTATGCACATACATATACATATATATACATATGTACATACACACATACATATATAAATATATATATATATGTATGTACGCATATATATATATATATATATAATTAATTAATGTAATTTTTTACTTGTTGATAAATAAATGCATTTTTTAAATTTTTTATGAAAAATAAATACTCCAATTTTATAAGAAAATAGAAAACAGAAAAAAAAAACTATTTTATGAAGGTAAAAGCACCCTAACTCTTTCATTTTTCTTATTCTCTTCACATATAACTCTGCCGTTTTCTCTATTTGATCATCCACTGCCGAGATCAGTGATCACTAATTCAGCCGCCGTCCGATCTCCTCTAGATCTGCCTCCTTCCGGTGATCGGTGAATCTCTCTTTTCTTGATCTATTGGGTCTTCTTCTATCTTGTATGGTTTTTTCATGTAGTTAAATCTCTTTCCCTCTTTCCAGTCTCCGCTGTCCTCTCGCCACCTCCTCGCCTCCGTTAGTCGCCGACGAAAGGAGTGAAGCCGAAGGTCCTTCATCAGGTTTAACTTCTACTTTTCTATTTGTTTAAGTGATTTTTATTGTAAATTAAGAAAAACTGTTGGTTACGCCCACATTGAGGCAGTAAAAGAGTTGCACGATGAAAAAATTAAAAAATGTCTTTGTATTCCTGCAGGTTAAGTTAGTTTGGATTAGTGTATGAATTGCTGAATTCATCCGTTTACTTATTTATTACTTTTCAGCAGGGATTAACTAATTTGTCTTTTAGGGAAGTATTTGGTTTTTATTTCGGTTTTATTTGAATTTTTGGGCGATTAATTGTTTTGAATTCTATGATATCATATATTTAGAGGTCACTTTGATTTCATATGGGAAATAAGATTAAAAGTTGAAACGGAGTTATGTCTTTGGTTCATTTAGTTAAGAGAATTTTGAGTGGCTTTAAGGTTCAAGGTCACTGTTTTATGTTTCTTTAAGCAACCAAAAGAGTCATGTGCAAGTTTCTGTTTGGTTTGCCTGTGTTTACATATGCTGCAGATGCTGTCTACTTTGTTTTAAGTAAGTTTAGTTGATGCTGTTTGTGGTTATTGACCATTTATTTTTGTTGCCTTCAAGCTCTGCTCGTGTTTTTGTTTTGCATTTTTTTTGGATGTCCATCTTTCTAGTATCAAATTTTGAATAATTAATGTTTTAATCAAGTTACTGGATCCCATCACTTGGATAATTCAACTAATGCTATATATTACTAGCAACAAAATATAAATAAATATAAAGAGGCTGCAATAATGAATAATGGGCAGTTGTGGATAGATATAATTTATTAGACATATGAACAATTAAGTAACACAGGATCTAGAGTGATGGGTGTACGTGGTAAGGCTGCAAAATTAGCTAAAGGCTTTACAACTAGAAATATCCACACGTGGGGTTGGCTTGGCTTTTTCATCAACGTCACAAAAAAGACGAACACTGTCAATATAAAACCATGGCTAAGGAATTAGATTCCATCACCACTAACTTCCCATTCTTATTATTTATAACTATCTTTCTCTATTAAGTAAAGGAAAAGGAAAAAAAAAAAAAATAGTAGCACCATGCATGCTAATTAATAAAGATTCAAATGTTTGCCTTTATCTTACCAATTCTATCATTTCCTCCATGCACGTGATCATCTTGCTTATGTATATTCCTTTTTTGTTCTAATCAATTTTCTGAAGAAATTGCAGTTGATACCTTCTGTCTTTTGTTAAGCTTGCCAGCAAACTAAATTATGACAGTTAATTACAGTTGCTAATTAAATGATCCTGTATTATCTTTGAAGTTTTGTAAGGTAATTTGTACCCATTGTCTTTTAATTTTCAACCCAAATTTTCTACATTTATCAACTTTAATTCATAATTCAAGACTTTCCAACTTAGAATTAAAGTTTTCAGCACCACTGATTGCTGCTAATTGATGGGTGACTTGATAGTCACATAGAATGTTGGCATCAAAAATTCTTTAAGCAGTTTGCATTCGTAGCCTGAACTTTTAGCATTATATCTATGTTTACATTGAAAAAGAACTTATTATTGATAGTATTGTTTGTTTTGATATTTTTTAAATACTGTAATTTTCTCCTCCTTTTAATGTTTTTCAGGTTGATATTCGTCGGGATAGAAGTGATCCAACTTAAATAATTGAATCAGAAATTTGTAAATAATAATGATGCATTTATTTCTTGTGTTAATGTAACTTGATTAACTTTTGGTTATTTGTATGAAATGTTTTTGATTTTAAGTTATTAATTGTTAACATTTATATTTGGATTGATTTACATTTGTTCAAATTTACATTAATTTAATTTGTGATTGATTTTAGATTTTTTATTTATTAAATGCTATATTTTACTTATAATTGATTGTAAATACTATTTTCTCTAGCACCCCAACTGGCTCCAATTCTAGGCATTCTGATGCTTAGTGTATCTGTTTTAGTTGGCAAGTAACCTGTTCAAGCTTATTGATTTTGTTTGAAATATCAATCTATCTTTGGCTTTTTGCTTTTTCACCATTTACTGACTAGATATTCAATTTGCAAGCCTTATACAAGCGGTCAACTATACCTGTTTTTAAAGCTCATTGAGCAGCCCAAGCATCCATATCTGATTGTGTGACAGAGACCTTTTCTGCTATTCGTACTGTATGTCTTGAAAATGCTATACCATATTCATTTTTGTGCCTATTATATGTTAATACTTCTATTTAAGAAGATTTACATGAATTAAGGCCAGCATGTTCAGTTGTTCCCTGGTGGATTTGGGCTATCATGTGCAGTTGGAAGTCATGTGTGATGATGAACTAGTAACTTTTGTTTTCAGGTATGATCATTTGGTGGTGAAAAGCGTCAAATGTCAATGTTTTGTAGCCAGGTAAGATAAAATTTTTTAGACTCAGGGTTGTTCTCAGTATACTGTATATGTGCAGTTGTAGAAGTCATTTCGATGCAGTTAGAATTTACGTGAAGGAGCTTGGCAGGTTCTTGCTTATCATATTAGCGGCATAAAACTTGGGACCTTCAAATCTGTGAATGAATTTTGATCACTGTCCCCACTCCTACACTAAGATCAGCGTTACTTAAGTACATGTATAACCCCTTTAGTAATCTGAATGCCTTTTCCACTATGCGTGGAGACTATTTATATATTTTTTTAATTCTTTTTTTGTTATAGTTTATTGTTGTTTGCTTGTGAGATAGGAAACAATATCAATTGCTTTACATTGCTATTTTTTCCATTTCATCCTTTCTTGCTTCCAATTTTTGCTATTTGAAGGCTCTATTACTGTACAGATTTCGATCTTACAGAAATCAGGATTTGCTTTTTTATTTTTGTTTTTTTCCTAACTCATGTGTGTTCATGTATATGTAGTCTTTTTGTTTTCTTAAGACAAGAAATCTCATGGACCACAAACTAAGTTGTTACTCATATGATTAGTATAAATTGCACATTAAAACAATTTCTTTTATTTTATTTTTTTAGGTTATAAATTATGTAAGGAGGATACAAAGTGAGCATTATACAAAATTATTGTTAGAAAAGGATAAGTGTTTGACTTATTAACTGAAGTTTGGGTCCCAAAGTTAATATTTCATTTTATTTTTATATAAAGTCAAATAAAAATGGCTCTTTTCTACTTTTAACTCTTTAACGATCTTGCAGAAATATTTCATTTTGTTTCGATATATATTTAGATTTCAGGCTTTAGAAATGTGGGTTAATAGAGGTTTATGGGTTTTAATTTGGATCTACCTATTTAGCCTCGGGAGTCTGATTCTGCACTCTCAGTCTGTTGTTGTTCTGGGATGGACCTTATATTTCTGTAATATCCTTTTAATGACATTTTGGCTTATAAAAAAAATTATTAACTGATCTATCTTTTGTTTATCTTGTGATTATAACTTTTTTGTTTTACTTTTACAAACCGAAGAAAACCAAAGTTCAGTTTTGGAGAATTGTTATGGATCGTTCATCTTTAGCCTTACTTAAATTATGGCGGGTGTCAGTTCTTCCTATTATGGCGGGTGTCGGGTCTCAAGTCTTGCAATTACCATGACGCTTTGATAAATTATGTGGCTTCTTCCTATTTGATTGATATTATTATTAGTTTTAAATTCATTGATGAGCTGTGCCTATTATGTGGCTTCTTCCATTTTCTCCTTAATATTCTTTTTTGACTCTGCCCTGTACTGATTGCTTGATTCTATGAATAGCCAGCTGGAGCTATCGCCACTTAGAATAACTTCTAATACTTTTGTGAATTATGTGCCTGATGTGTATTAAGGGTAATATGTCGACTGCATAGCTGATTCTCAAACTTGCTGCATATGAAATGAATATGTAAGTCTTAATTACACGAGGACTAGCTTATAAAAAATGTTTACTAGTGATTAAATTTACAACTTGAAGGACTAGCTTAAGTTTCTCAAAAGTCGTGTTGAAAAAACTTGACAAGTTTAGGTTTCTTTAATATATATATATATATATAAGTTGATAATATATATGCTGCTGTTATTATTACTTTTTTGCTCCATTATTAATTTTATTATTATTATTATTAATGCTTTAATAGATGGATGGATGGAGAATTGAAATATGGGAAGAGATGATTGTTAGTTAAGATTTTGGATGACATAATTGACTAACATGAAAATAAATAAATAGGGGAGCCATGTAATTAGAAAACTGGATAAAACTATTGTGTAAAAAATTAAAATGACTTTCACATGTCGCTATAATTAATTATATATGTGTGACAAAGTAGATACTGTCTTTTTTTTTTTTTTTGAACTGAGACAAATCAAATTCGACAAATCACTATAACTAATTATATATGTGTGACTAAGAAGATTGCCAATTAAGGTTGACAATTTTTTGAGTATACTATGTCTTCTAATAATAGTATGTAATCTGAAATGCTGCTTAGACCAGCAAAATTTGACAATTAAGGTTGCTGTCTTAATTTTTATGCTGTTTCTTTTGAGTTGTCTGTTTCCTTTGGCTCTGATTCTTCTGTAATGACAGTGCTAATGACAAATCAAATTCTTCATGCAACAAGAGAACACGAGCCACCACTTCCTCTAGGTACACATGATTCTTGTCCTTTCTCTCCTTTTCTGTCCTAGGTTAAGAAGGAAGTTAGTCAGCTTGTTGGTTGCTCTAATTTGAGCTTGCCACTTGTCAATCCATTTATTCTTTTCTAGATTAAGGATGAGCTAAATGGATGTGTTTTGGCATTTATCTTACTAATCTCTACCTGTCAGCCATTCTTGTCTGAATGTTTGAACACAAACAGATCTAATAGCGACAGGTTGATACTGAGTTCACTTTTGTATGTTTGCACCTTAAGTTCATTGAGAGAAGAGTTCTACCTTTTTTTTATCTGTTTTGTTGCTAAAAATCTCTAGGCTTAGCACCAAATATGTTGTTGGCTTTTGCATTTGGTATTGGAATCACATCAGGGATACTCAAATAGGCCCAATTGCTGGAATCTCTGCTGCAACTCTTTATATGTTGATATAAGCATTAGAGGCTTAGATATTAATAATACTTGGAAAAAAATCCAAATTGATAACATAGTGTTGTTAATAACAATATGTTATGTTGTTAATAACATAGTGTTGTTAATAACACGGTGTTATGTTAGTTACACCTATTTTGTTTTTTTTTTCTTACTCGTTACTTTTAATTTTCAAATTCTTATCCTGATTAAAGACAATTATTGAACATCCTCTTGCATTTATGTTTTCCAGCAGTAGATTAAGGAGCAAATGCGTCTATTCACATTTTGTGCTGACCAGACTAATGGCTCAAGTGTTTAACCATATGATCGGCACATAAGGTCATAGATACTGTTTTACTTACATTATATAGTTATCAATGTATATTGGGACATTTTGTATATCATTTGCTATTGCAATATATGCATGTATTATTTTGGATATACAACTAATTTAGATATGCACTTGTAAATAATATTTTTTTCAATAATATATATATATATATATATATATATATATATATATATATATATATATATATATATATATATATATATATATATATATATATATTAAATGTTGAGTGATTTATAAATATAAATTTGTCGTTTGTAGTTTTATTGTTTAAATGATGAAATTTTTATTTTAATTTAATAAATTAAAAAATAATTTTAATATAATAAATTGAAAAAAAATTAATTTATTGAGAGATTAGCATATTTAGATAGTAGCTATTTAGCTATAAAAAAAAACTTTAGGTAACTTTGCGAGAGCATATTAGCGACAAATGTTTTGTTGCTAAAATTATACTAACGACAAATATTTTGTAGCTAAATAAGAGGAAAATGTGTCACATAGCGATGAATGTGTTGCTGTTGCAAAATTTAGCGAGAGCATTGTCGTAGCATTATACGATAATTAAGTTGTCGTCGCAAAAATTAACATGAACAATATCGTAGCAATATTATAATGAAAATAATGTCGTTGCGAAATTGCGATAAAAATACTATCGTTGCAAAATTTTGCGTGAATATTGTTGTAGTTATTTGGCGACGAATATATTGCCGTTGCAAAATTTAGCTAGAATATTATCGTAGCAAAATGTGACAAATATTTAGCGACAACTTTTATTCACGCTAAAATTTGGCAATGACTTGTTGTCGTCGCTAAATTTTGCTACGATGATTTTTGTTTCAAAAGGATGGTCGTCGCTAAGTTGTTGCTAAACTGATTTAGCGATGAAAAAATATCTAGCGTTTTTTAGTAGTGTGAACAGATCTTGAGTGGTGACTATCCAGCATATTCATCGTGAAGGTAATGGTGCTGCGGATTGGTTGGCCAATTTTGACTTTCAGTTTGCCTTTGGGCTAAATGTTTTTGAGTTTGTGGTTTGGCCTTTTATCAGATTTTGCTTGCGGATATTATGGGATATGTTTGTCTCTAGGCAGATAACTATTGTATAAAGGTTGTCATGCTCTTCCCTTAAAAAAACAAAAAAAAAGTGTGATTTATGCTAAATGGAGTGAGTTTGGTGGTGATTTTCTTTTCTTTTCTTTTTTTTTTCTTATTTAAAGAAGGAGAAGATGAAGATTTAAGGAAGTAGAAGTATGAAAAAATAGCGAAAGTTTGAACTAATAATGACATAAATGATTTCAATTTAATAATCTGTCAATTTAATTATTTTATATCTCATGATTTATATTTTTTCATAGTCTATTTCTTGATTTTTTTTTTGTTTGCTCTATGCCTTAATCTGTCACTATTTTTCTATTCACAGCTATTCTCAGCCGTAATTTTTCAATTTTTTCTCATCAAATCACTGCATTTCAAATATGAAAGAGAGATGTCTCTATCATTTCTCTAGTAAAAATTTGTATTCCTTTTACTATATATTTCTAAATTTAGTTTAATTCATTTTTCCTTTTATTGATTAAAAGGGAGAAGTGGCATTTAAAAAGAAAAAACAAGAAAGAAAAGAGTATGATTGAAAGATTTTATGTAAATAAATATATAAATAGACACAAAACAACTTACTTTTGCTAATAGTTCGATTTTAGTAGTTTTTTGATACTAAAGACAGAACTGATATTACTAAATTTGCATTTCAAAATATAACCGATTAAAATATGCCGAATTGTTTGTGGTTTGGTTCGGTTTTAGTCCGATTTTATTCAATTCTAACAAGGGGTGAGCAAAAAAATAGAAAATATAGTTAACCGCAAAATCGGTCCGAATTCGAATCAATTTTCATGATTAACCGACCAAATTGGTTCAGTTACGGTTTTTAATTTTTATATTTTTTATTTTTAGTTACGGATTAGATTTTTAAGTATTGGTTAACCGTTAGTTTAAGGTTAACCGGTTTAAATAAATAAACAAATATAATATATATATATATATATATATATATATATATATATATATATATATATATATATATATATATATATATATATATATATATATATATATATATATATATATATATATATATATATATAATTTTTATATTTTAAAAATTTTGCTTTTTTATTCTATTTCTCTCTAAAATTTACATAAAATAATACTTTAAAATTTATTTAAATTATATTTTTATTTTTATACATTAATTTTTTATATTTTTCTATAAAATTTATATAATATTTTAAATTAAATTTATATTATGTTATTTTCTTTAATTATATAGTAATATTTATATGTAAAATTCGATTAACTTTTATATATGTTATTTTTTATCATATATTGATGTTCATATTTTTTTAATAGCATTTAATTATATTTTCTCATATTTTAGAATTTATGTTATAACATTTAATATTATCTAAAATTTTATTTGACTTAAAATCAAGCTTATTAATTTTCAGCAAATATCAAATTTATTTTGTAATATTAGCTATTAATTTATAGAACATGAATTGTGGCTAGTAAATTATATTTGTTTTGTAATTTTTATTTTGAATTACTTTGTACATTTAAAATTGAATTGAATTGAATTTTATTTATTTTTTATATAATTTTATGTTATAAATTTTAATGATTAATCAAAAAATACTGGTTAACCAAATCGAAAAATCGAAACTGATAGATTGATTAACCGAATGTAACGGACTGGTTAATAGTTAATAATTTTAAAAAAGCGATGTAAATTTACTGGTTAATTTTTTTTATAATAGACTGGTTAACCGATTCAAGCTAATCTCTAATTCTAACGTTTACCAAAAACTCAATCCAAATATTTTCATAAAAATAATATAAATCTAAAAATGATGATCTGAAAAATTCAAAATTGAAAACATGACTTGAATTGATTGTCAAATCCGTCTGACCGGATACGATCGCCCGATCTAGCTTCAACAACTCATCAAGAAAAATTTGAGCTAACTTCTCCGTAACTAATTAAGTCTATTATGTCTAACGAAATATTAACGAAGCGAGAACGCATAGGGAAGCTTTCTCCATATTCATTTAAGAAAAGTTTTGAGTCCTCAACATTTCAATAAGTTTGTTTGGTGCATGCATGCATATTTGAATAATTAAATAAAAATGAAATTTTAATTTAACAGACAATAAGCGAAAACAACATTAATTAATTATTTGTTCTTTTCGACATCCTTGTCCAATCTCCCATAAAAAGTCCTTCAAATTCTTGTGAGAAGAACCACATTCCTTGACGGCATTTCTTGCTAAATCTTTCCACTTCTTAGCATTCTTTCTCATCTGTTTAGCTTGGTGAGTATCCGCCATGACCATATTTAAACGTCTCTTTATATCTCCACATTTAAAGATCCCATCTTCACAATTATTAGGCAACAACCTCACCCCAATCTTCCACACATCTTGAACCATCTTTGAAATAGTCAAATGATCAGACCACTGTGGAAGAGCAACCACAGGAACCCCTAAACCCAAGCTTTCTACACTTGAATTCCACCCACAATGTGTATGTCATAAAGCATCCTATTGATTTATGTGACAAAACCTCCACTTGGTTACACCATTCCACCATCATCCCTCTCTCTTCCAACGCTTCTTTTCTGCTGAATAATCCTCTCGTTACCCACAAGAATGGACAATCAATCTCAATCAATGCCTTTCCCACTTCCTCTATTTGCGCCTCTGATAGCACAGAAATGCTTCCAAATGATACATAAATCACTGAGGATTCGGGTTTCGAGTCGAGCCATTCGATGTAGCCCTTTGATTCTTTGCAAAGATCAACGCCGAAGCTAGTATCGGATTGGTCTTTTTCGTTGAGAAATGCTGATGGGATCAGCGGACCGATCCCAATTAAGTTGTAGTTAGTGATTGATTTTAATGCTGAAGCTTCCAAGTCCTCGAAAGTATTGACAAGTATTGGTGGGTTGGTTTGTTCATCAATAGCATCGAAATGATCCTTCATTGTTTGAAGTGAAAAACTATGTTTTTGGGAACAGTTAGGTAAGAAAAATGAGGGAACATCGCATTTACAAAGAGGCGGCAATCCAAGTAAGTTGAGGACATACGAGGAATCATCATTTTCCATTGATTGTTCAATTTGTCATTTACCATAATGATATAACAGAACACATGGCCTTCTGCTTTCGCTTTCTGCTCTTCTGTATTTTTGTGGTAGTAACTCTTAGATGCTCTTCACATCAATTCCATACTTATCAGCTTTTTTGTTTTTTTTTTTTCGAAAATGGTATAATTTGGGTAAAAATGTAGAAAATTGGTACTATAGAAAATTTATTTAGAAAAATTGTGTGTAAGAATTGATAGTGGAATCACTGGTTTCTGATTGAGTGGAGCCGATAGAATGAATTTTTTTTTTAACAGAAATCGGCATCATGTGTACTGATTTTTCGCTGTAAAAAATCAGCATATATATTGGTTTTTGTGGAAAAATTTTTTATTTCTAAAATCTGTGTGGCAGGATGGCAGACTTACAGAATTTACTATGAGTATTGTTACACCACATTAAAACTCATTAATGCTGAATTTGATGCTGTACATTTTTTTATAATTTTTTTTTTGCCCTTTAAAACCATTTATTTCCTTCTCAATTTATACACCATCTCTTTCATTTTCAATTTACACATTCTCTCTTTCACTTTTCAATTTCATCAAACATTTACATTTCTATCTTCCTTTATATTTCCATTTTTTTCCCTTTCCATTTCTATACGATATAATTATAACTAGTTAGATACAATTTGTTCTCAATTTTTTTTGAAAGAATTTATCTGAAGTTAAAGAAAATTTAATATTATATGGATATATTATAATTTAAGTTTGTTGAGCAAAATTTATATTATTATTAATCTTATTTTCATTCTTAATTTATAGATGGTGATAATTTTGAAATATATTTAATTACAATAAAAATATAACTATCTGCAACACCAAAGGTAATTTATTATTATTTTTTCATTTAAAAAAAATAGTTTTAGTTTATGTCGAGTAATTAATTTTAATGCTATTTGATTTAATTTATTGTCTAATTTTTTGTGCTATATAAAACTATTTTAATTGGTCCGAAAAAATAAAATACTGAAAAATAATTGATTCCTTTAACCACATCCATTAATTATTCAATAAAATTAAAGAAAAACAATTGATATGAAAATAAATAAATAAAAATTATTAATCAGCCTCTGTCGTAAACCAAGAAATGAAAATGTGATCATGAAATTAAAAAAAAATTCAGAAACAATCATTATAACTAAATTTTAGAAATTAAATTAAATATAGTAGAAAAAGAAAAAAGGATGAAAAGAAAGGAAATTAGAGAATTAGAAAAGAGGCTCACGAATTGATTCTTGAAGAGGGCAAATCTGAGGGAAAAAAGAGGTAACCAGAACTTGTATATATAAAGCCAAGAATGGACAAATTAAAATATCTTTTATTAAAAAAAAAGAAAATAAAATTTATGTTATTATTAATATTATTTTCATTTTTAATTTGTAGGTATTAAACGGTATATTATTAACACACATATATATTAGACAATAGTTTAAAAATAAATAAGATAAAATAAAGTTTAATTGAAAAAATTTAGGTAACGAAAATGGATATTTTCTGGCAAATTTTTCTGGTTTTGGATTCAACCCTAAAATTTTTGGATCATTTGAGTTTGGATTCGGATCACACTTTTGGATGGATTTGAATCGGGTTTTGGTCAAACAAAAATTACCAAGTCTAATCCTATATAAGGATCAATTTGTAATTTGCAAAACAAAACTTAAAATCAAGAGCTAATGTCCACAGCAATGCCGATTGTAATTGTTTTATTTTTTTTTAATAATTTTGTGTTAATTTTTCGAATTTTACACTACAAGAAAAACGTAAAATAATGATGATTTGTTGCAAAAAAATTTTGTAACAAGTCATCCCAGCTGATTTTAGCGAGAACTAAAATTATCGCTAAATTTTGCAAGAATATTTGTGAGGGCTAAAGTCCTCGCTAACTTTTGCTAGGATTTATTCGTTGCTAACTTTTGCGACAAATCTATTCCTTGCTAACGTCCTCGCTAAATTTTGTAAGGCTAAAGACCTCAGTAATGTTTGCGAGGACTTTTTTGTCGCTAACTTTTGCGAGGTCTGAATTCCTTGCTAAATTTTGCGAGGAATTTAAATTTTAGTGAGGACTTTAATCCTCGCTAAATTTTGCTAGGACTTTTAATTTTAGCAACAAAAAATTCCTTACTAAATTTTAGCATCAAATTTGTGACATATATTGTTATTACTAAATTCGGTACGAGATTGGTCCTCGCTAAACATTATTTTGAGTATCACGACGACAATAATATTATTTATTACACTTTCTAAATTTAAAATGAATTTTTTTAATTGACTATGGAGGTTTTATTATTTAAATAATAAATTAAAAAATAACAATAATATTTATAGAATACTCAATACTTAATATATATATATTCATAAATAAACTAGTATTTACAAGTGCAAATCATTGCATATCCAAAATAATATATTCATGCATATATAGAATGAACATATCCAAAATATATACATGCATAACAAAAGATATACAAGATGTCCTAAAATATATACATATATATATAATGTAGGTAAAAAGTATCTATGATCCGATGTATGGATCATGTAGTGAAGCACTTGAACCATTAGTATAGACAGTACAAGAAGTGAATAAGCTCATCCGTTCCTCAATCCGTTGCGAGAAAAGTTATTGTACATGCATCTGCTGCTGGATCTATCCGACCCGCTGCACCATTTGCTGTTCCAACTCTTGTTCAAGCTCAGCATGAATCTCAGCACGAAGCTGGGTACTAATCTCAGTCATTTTTTAAAATAGAATAAAGCAAGAAAAATTATAAAAATAGACTCGGGTATTGTTGAAAATTCGGCAGCATTTTCCCTAAAAATAAAACAAATTCAAATTGTCAAACCTGAAAAAATATTCATAGTTCCACTTCTATAAGGATCAATGCATCTAAACAACCATTTTGATCCCTCAACTAGGCCCCAAAGCAACACATAATAATCACATCCAACATATTTTTCTTATCGTATAATTCAAATTTCAATTACACTTATATAAAAATCAATGCATTTATAACAACCATTTTAACCACTTATATGCCCCAAAACAACTCATATAATCATCATATCAAACATATAATGCTAAAAACTCAAATTTTATGTCAATTTATTAATTATTGTTAAGAAAAAATGTCAACTTACCAAACGTTTCATATGCACGGCAAGAAAGAAAGACCCTCCAACATGGCATGATAACGTGTTTCCTCTTTGACATATCTGTAATAAAATAAAACATATTAGATATAAATTAATGTTAGTGAAAAAAATGCAATCATTGCCCACTACACTAACACATACAAGATTATTCACTATCCTTAGTGGAATGATAATCATTCCCTTCATCAATATTAGAGTCGTCACTTGAAGAGATCAATTCTGGTTCCTCATTTTCTTCTTCAACTTCTTCATCAAGTTTTAATAAAATTCTATTTGGATCATTGAGGAATTGCATTTCCTCTTCCAAATCTGTGACATCGATTTCATGTGCTTCAACTTCATCTTCTTGAAAAGCAACATGTGTCCTTTTATCACCCTCTGGCAAATCAAACATTGACCTAGGCCTTACGTTCACAACTGCAAGCCAATCAACCTTATCCCTTCGTCTACTAGGATATGACATGTAATATACCTGAGTTGTTTGCATTGCTAACACAAACGGTTCATACTTATTGTACCAATGACTACTATGTACATCAACAAGCTTGTATCCTTGATGGACCTTAGTTTCAACATTATGGGTGTTGTCAAACCATTCACAGTTGAATAAAACAAGTCTTTTAATTGGTAATCCTGGATATTTCAATCTAAAATTTCCTTTATTCTTCCATAAAAGTCCCCCAGTACAGATTCACTGTAGTTAGAACCTTGAATGCAAACTCCGCTATTCATTATATCTTTTGTAGAAGCATGTCCCATTGTATGAAACTTATAACCATTCACAAAATAGACTTTGTATCTATTGACAAATCTCAAAGGTTTTTTAGCTACCTGTCGCAAGCAATCACTACCCATGTCATTATGTCTTGCCTATTAAGAACAATAAAAAGAAATGAGTTAATTTTAATTTAAGTGACAAATATTGGTTACAAAACTTATTTTTTTTTACAATTGATCAACTTCCTAATTATAAAATAAAACTGACAAATTCCTCAAATCAGTTAGCAAATTCATTGTCAAGAACTTCATCAATCTGCTCACCGGTGATGTGAGGTTGTGTCTTTTTTAGCGCATCAACATAAATGTTGTATGAGTGCACAATGAAGCACTAAGAACTCAATACACCCATTTATTGAATGAACAGGCTAAGCAGTATGTCGTTATTCCTTATAAATGGTGAGACCTCCTCACAATTCAACAAGATATATGTATGTGTTGCCTTATACTTATGATCTTCTAACATCCTACTTTTAGTCGGAGCATAAAATCGACCTGGATGTTTGAATATAGAAATATATCCATATGCTTCATCAACATCACCGCCATCATCATTACAAGGGACATTTCTACTCCGACACATAACTTGCGGTTCAAAGTAATGTGAGCAGAAGTGTGAAGCCTCTTCCACAATGTAAGCATTACATATTGATCCCTCAAAAGATAAGGATAAAAGCAAGAATTGAGAATCAAAATTATTTAAGTCAATGCTCGATGACATAGTTTACCCAGTGAATGCATCTTACACCCATAGCATGCTATACTAGTGTAGTTGTCAAAACAAAGTATAAAAGAAAGCATGAAAAGAACAATAATATGCAAGTCTCATACCATTTATAGCCGACAAACTCAAAAGCATTACTATGAAGTTCTCGTGTGCTAATGTGTAAAAATTTCTCAATAAAATATTCTACAATATATATATATATATATATATATATATATATATATATATATATATATATATATATATATATATATATATATATATATATATATATATATATATATCCAAACAATAATAATTAATAAAACAACTAATCTTTAATCCCATTATTTGGTTACTGTCAATAAAACACTTGTTGATGCCAAAATTAATCCCAATAAGGATTAACAGTTCTATATATAAATTTCATTAGCAAATATTTTGATTAGCAGCTGGTATATTTTTAATAAAAGCTATTTAGTATTGGTATATACAATTTTTACATAATTTTGAAGATATTTTGTGTTTGATGTAGCTTTCTCACCAATATGACTTAATAAATTTAAAACTTATAAATTATTTCCAAACAATTGTGTTTTGAAACATAAGATTTGATATAAAGATGGATGCTTTAACTAATAAATGAGCCACCCAATTTGCCTTCTAACAAAACTAAACTTAAGATTTACAGTTTAAGAAAAAAAATAGATAAACAATCAAAGATAATTAGGCCAAAGTCCTCAAATACTGCTGCATCCAAATTGATCTTAGTACAACACTGACTTGGTAATTTTCAACCAATAGAGTAGCCCATCCACTTAATTAGATGAAGACATCATCAACCTAAAATGTCAGCTCCAAACCATTTATTTGACACACATTTAATTTTCAACAATCTCTCCATTGTTTGCAGACATACAATGACCAAAAAAAAAATTGAGGTATATCAAAAGTTCATAGTTTAGTTAATTGAACATTATAAGTGCAAAAGGAAGTCATCTTCTACACCATGTCCACTTGCATGTTAAGAGTAAAATAGCTTCAATAGTAAAGATACCATCAAAATCACAAATCTAACAAGTGAAATACTTACTTTCTATTGCAATCAGCCCGGTATATGAGGTGAGCCATCTATCGCCACAAGGAAGAACCTAGTGAGCTTGAACAAAAAAAGCAGTCCATGAACATCGGAGACAAGGATTAAACAACAGGAACAAGAGACGTACAGAGGTCAAAACTTAATCGTAACAGACAGATTATGTAGATCTCTGCCTATTCTTTACTATCCAAACCAAACCTAATCGTCCGACACCTAATCGAAGAAGAAAAAAAAAGAAGACCAAGTCATTAGAACCACCAAAGATGGTATCGCCAAACAAGAAGATCGACATGTTTGTGTGGAATAAATGGGAAGTAAACTTACCATGTATGCATGAGAACCACTAGAGGTGATATCGCCGACTAAGCCGCCGACAATACTTGAAAAATGGCCAGAGCAGTAGATCCAAAATCGACAATTATTAGGAATTAGGTTTTTCTAGTTTTCACGACTTTAGGATATAGGAATAACTAAGAACATGAGAGAGAGAGAAGAAACAATGTTTTAAGTACAAAGAGCCTTAAAATTGGGGATACCGCCAAAATCATTATTGATCCCGCTCTAATATGGAATTAGAATTTTAGGAGATTGGCTACATATCTTACCACGCTAAATTAGCATGGAAAGTTGCCTTGCTAAATCTTTTATTTGAAAAGGAAAAATTACCTCGCTAATTTGCGTGGAAGATATTCTCGCTAACAATTTTAAATGGTAAGAATTTAGTTATAGCTAAATTAGCAACAATTCTATTCTAGCTAATTTTTTTCATACCTTAAATACAATTAAATTAATTATTGACCCCTTAATTAGATATAAGCATTTCAAAATGTATATAATTATATTATTAATTTATAATTTGTGCTTAATTTGGTGAGAAACTTAGTCCTAGCTAATTTAGCTAGTATTATTTCGTTGCTAACAAATAAATCCATGAAAACACCATCAGAGAGGAATTAATCCTCACTAAATTGGCGAGAACCACATTCCTAGCTAAATTAATGAAGATTAATTCCTTGCTAACTAGTTAATCCGCATATGAAAGATAAAAATTAAGTATCAATGAGGGAATAATGAGGGATATGTCCTCGCTAAATTGGCGAGGATTACATTCCAAGCTAAATTAGCGAGGGATATATCCTCGCTAAATTGGCGAGGACAACATTCCAAGCTAAATTAGCGAGGAATATGTCCTCGCTAAATGCTTTATCTATCATATGCATCTTATTTAAACATTAGCGAGGGATTTGTCCTCGCTAAATTAGCGGGAATTTTTCCTCACTAAATTAGCGAGGTATTTTTTCCTCGCTAAAAGCTTCATCTATCATATGCATCTTATTTAAACGTTATCCAGGGATTTGTCCTCGCTAAATTAGCGAGGCTTTTTTTCCTCGCTAAATGCTTCAACTATCATATGCATCTTATTTAAATGTTAGCGAGGGATTTGTCCTCGCTAAATTAGCGAGGATTTTTGTCCTCGCTAAATGCATCATCTATCATATGCATCTTATTTAAACATTAGCGAGGGATTTGTCCTCGCTAAATTAGCTAGGATTTTTTTCCTCACTAAATGCTCCATCTATCATATGCATCTTATTTAAACGTTAGCGAGGGATTTTTCCTCGATAAATGCTTCATCTATCATATGCATCTTACTTCAATGTTAGCGAGGGTTTGTCCTCACCAAATTAGCAAGGATTTTTGTCCTCACTAAATACTTCATCTATCATATGCATCTTATTTAAACATTAGTGAGGGATTTGTCCTCGCTAAATTAGCTAGGATTTTTTTCTCGCTAAATGCTTCATCTATCATATGCATCTTATTTAAACGTTAGCGAGGGACTTGTCCTCGCTAAATTAGTGAGAATTTTTTCCTCGCTAATTAGCGAGGTATTTTGTCCTCGCTAAATTAGCGAGGTATTTTTTCCTCGCTAAAAGCTTCATCTATCATATGCATCTTATTTAAACGTTAGCCAGGGATTTGTCCTCGCTGAATTAGCGGGGCTTTTTTTCCTCGCTAAATGCTTCATCTATCATATGCATCTTATTTAAATGTTAGCGAGGGATTTGTCCTTGCTAAATTAGCGAGGATTTTCTATCTCGCTAAATGCTTCATGTATCAAATGCATTTATTTAAGCGTTAGCGAGTGATTTTTCCTCGCTAAATTAGCGAGGATTTTCTTTCTCGCTAAATTAGCGAGGATTATTGTATGAAATTAGAATTTTAGGAGATTGGCTACATATCTTACCACGCTAAATTAGCATGGAAAGTTTCCTTGCTAAATATTTTATTTAGCAAGGAAAAATTACCTCTCTAATTTGCGTGGAAGATATTCTCGCTAACAATTTTAAATGGTAAGAATTTAGTTATAGCTAAATTAGCAACAATTCTATTCTAGCTAATTTTTTTCATACCATAAATACAATTAAATTAATTATTGACCCCTTAATTAGATATAAGCATTTCAAAATGTATATAATTATATTATTAATTTATAATTTGTGCTTAATTTGGTGAGAAACATAGTCCTAGCTAATTTAGCTAGTATTATTTCGTTGCTAACAAATAAATCCATGAAAACACCATCAGAGAGGAATTAATCCTCACTAAATTGGCGAGAACCACATTCCTAGCTAAATTAGTGAAGATTAATTCCTTGCTAACTAGTTAATCCGCATATGAAAGATAAAAATTAAGTATCAACGAGGGAATAACGAGGGATATATCCTCGCTAAATTGGCGAGGACTACATTTCAAGCTAAATTAGCGAGGGATATGTCCTCGCTAAATGCTTCATCTATCATATGCATCTTATTTAAACGTTAGCGAGGGATTTGTCCTCGCTAAATTAGCGGGAATTTTTTTCTCGCTAAATTAGCGAGGTTTTTTTCTTCGTTAAAAGCTTCATCTATCATATGCATCTTATTTAAACGTTAGCCAGGGATTTGTCCTCGCTAAATTAGTGAGGCTTTTTTTTCTCGCTAAATTAGCGAGGATTTTTTTCCTCACTAAATGCTTCATCTATCATATGCATCTTATTTAAATGTTAGCAAGGGATTTGTCCTCGCTAAATTAGCGAGGATTTTTGTCCTCACTAAATGCTTCATCTATCATATACATCTTAATTAAACATTAGCGAGGGATTTGTCCTCGCTAAATTAGCTAGGATTTTTTTCCTCGCTAAATGCTTCATCTATCATATGCATCTTATTTAAATGTTAGCGAGGGATTTGTCCTCGCTAAATTCTTCATCTATCATATGCATCTTATTTAAATAATAGCAAGGGTTTGTCCTCGCTAAATTAGCGAGGATTTTTGTCCTCGCTAAATAATTCATCTATCATATGCATCTTATTTGAACATTAGTTAGGGATTTGTCCTCACTAAATTAGCTAGGATTTTTTTCCTCGCTAAATGCTTCATCTGTCATATGCATCTTATTTAAACATTAGCGAGGGATTTGTCCTCGCTATATTATCGAGGATTTTCTATCTCGCTAAATGCTTCATCTATCAAATGCATCTTATTTGAACATTAGCGAGTGGTTTGTCCTCACTAAATTAGCGAGGATTTTCTTTCTCGCTAAATTAGCGAGGATTATTGTCCTCGCTAAATGTTAGCGAGGGATTTATCCTCACTAAATTGTCACTAAGGTTTGCGCCAAAATTTAGGTGCCAATATTAGCGACAAATTATTGATATTCTCGCTAAATTGTTGCAAAATATATGTTCATTTGCATCCCGACCAACATTTGTGACAAATTCATTTGTCGTCGTAATTTTGTCACTATATCAGTGATTTAGCAACAATTTTTCTTGCACTCGCTAAATTTTATCGCTATTCTGCAATTTTCTTACAGTGTTACTATAGGTATACAATTATTTAACCTATAATCAATCTCATTAATCCATAATTAAAACAATTTAAAATATACATATTATTTATCGTTTAATTTTTATAAATTAAAATTTTAATCTTTTTCCAATCATCAAAATGGCAGTTTTTATCGTTCCGATAACGACTTTTAAATAAATATAAAAAAAAATAAATAGGCCAAAAGTATAATCTATAGAAACAATAGTATAATCTTCTGTCCCTCCTCAATGGGTGGTAGAGTTTCTCGAATAGGATAATAGAGGCTTAAGTGCCTTGAGATTTTATTAGCTTTGTGTTTTTGTTCTTCCTTCCTTACGTACAATAGAAAATAGTATAATCTTCTTCTTATTGTGTATAGCGAATAACTCACCATGAATATATTTATAAGTATAAGGATTTGGTGAACAAGTCAATAATAGAGTTTGAGTATAACCGAAAATCAATAAATATATAATCTTTACCAAATTTTAATTTTTAATTTGGTTATAACCGAAAGTCGTTCTTACCTTAATTTCTAGTGGAGCATTGTTTTCTTTTAAATTATGACTCCTTGTTTATATATATATATATATATATTAAGAAGAAAGCCACAAAGTTTTCCATTAAAGGACTTGCACGAAGAAAAAAATAAGTGAATCCCAATTCCACCAGTGTGCACAACAACACAGGGTCAATTTCACCTACGGTCACTCAATTTTCATCAAATCACCAAAAAGTAACGGAGTCATGGTAACCAGATTGCGGCAAAATCCTTTACCGAAATGATGATGTGGCATACCACATCATGTGCCACATCACACGAGGGACCCGTCATGAAGACACATCAGCTGCCACATCATCAGAATTCCATGTCATGTGCCACGTCACACGTGGGACCTATCATGAAGACACATCAGCTGCCACATCATAAAAAATTCTACATCAGCCACCACATCACCTATTGACATAAACATATGAGAAAATGACACATGTCAAATTGCCATTTGCCTTAACCAAATCCAAATTGGGTCTTGCTAAGGTGATGGACTTCCAACCTTATAAACCCATTTCACTCCCTTTCTCTTTCCAATGTGGGATATGGAAAGTTTAAGAACATGACATTTTCATGATTTTTCTAGCTTTTTTAACCATTGAATCCATCACATTTTCATGATTTTTTTTTGCTTTAACAATTTATAATTCTTTCATGGGATGTGTATGTGATGGTTAAAGCCAAAAAAATCATGAAAATGTGATGTATTCAATGGTTAAGAAAGTAAGAAAAATCATGAAAAAATAATAATCTTCTCAAACTTTATTTTTTCATGGTTTTTCTTGCTTTCTTAACCATTGAATCCATCACATTTTCATGATTTTTTTGGCTTTAACCATCACATATACATCCCATGAAAGAATTAGAAATGGTTAAAGCAAAAAAAACCATAAAATGTGATGGAATCAATGGTTAAAAAAGCTAGAAAAACCATGAAAATATCATGTTCTCAAGCTTTCCATATCCCACATTGGAAAAAGAAAGGGACTGGCATGGATTTATAAGGTTGGAAGCCCATCACCTTAGCAAGACCCAATTTGGATGGATGACCCAATTTGAATTTGGTTAAGGCAAATGGCAATTTGACATGTGTCACTTTCTCATTTGTTTATTTCAATAGGTGATATGGCGGCTGATGTGAAATTTTTTATGACGTGACAGCTGATGTGTCTTCATGATGGGTCCCACGTGTGACGTGGCACATGACATGGAATTCTGATGATGTGGCAGCTGATGTGTCTTCATGACGGGTCCTACGTATGATGTGGCACATGACGTGGCATGCCACATCATCATTCTAGTGAAGGATCTTGCCAGAATCCGGTTACCATGACTTTTATGCAAATATGTGATAAGTTCAGTGACATTTATGTTACAAAAAATAATTTCGTTACTTTTGGGTGATTTGATAAAAATTGAGTGACCGTGGGTGAAATCAAACCTACAACACAAGTCTTGCAAAATATCTCAGACACGGACACTGTGATAAATCAAGTTCAATAGAAGGGCAAGGTTAATCATCATTGGGCAAACAACCCACCAGATATGATAATAACAAGCAGAAAGAATGAACCAAGCTTTGCTTGGCGTGCATCTGGCGAGGACAAGAATTCTATAAAATTTCCAGACGTTATCTAACTAAAAGGCAATTTTTTTAATAATTTTTGGTATTTGAAATTTACTCGTTCCATTAATTAAATTTGCACCAACCCCTAAAGACAAATATAATATTTCTTTTCAAATATTTAAATATACTTTATTTTCAAAATATGAACTCAAAAGTTTTGGTTACAAAAAATGATATCTGAAAATATTAAATAAAAGTTATATTTTTGTGCTTTCTCCAAAACACTATTATATATGTGTACTTTGAATATTTCAGGTCACATAATATGAATAGTAAATATGCTAAAACGTCCTGCAAAAAAGGCAAAATGATGGATTCAAGTATTTTGCAGGCAGTCTTGACAAGTAAGGGATAAGAGCAATAAGTGGAGTCCAAATAGATATACACTACTACTTGAAGATTAATCTCGCAAAATTTTCAGAAACGCTATAAGCCTAACTAGAGGTAGCTAAACTATTCAAGCACTACAAAATACTTACCAAAGCTCTATGCGGTTCTAAGGGCTCACACAGCAAAAATGAGTCCCCCATGTGAGCTTTACAATATTTTAAAGCTCATGTACCCAAAATGAACCATTCGAGGTTTAAGCTCCTTTTAGGCTCAAACAATCACAAGCTATCTAAAGCTTATGTAGTTATTTTATAATTGTGTAGAAATTTAAATGACTTAATCTATTTTATTATGGATTAATTAGAAAATAAATCAATATATAAATAATATGCGACCCTGCTTGCACATAGAACCAATGTTATTAAAACCGGACCGGATAAAGAACCGGCAAGGATAGAGGTTCGTGGTTTGACCAGTTTAACTGGGTTCAACTGGGTTTTTTTTATTTTTAAAATATTATAATTATTATAATTTTTTGAATACTATTGTATAAAAATTAAAAAAGTATTCATCAAATATTAAATATATGTCACAAATATTCTAATAATAAGTTACAAAATATAATTTTAATTTTATTATTACAAGTGATTAATTATAGATTATTGAATATCATATGTTAGAAACATAAAAATACAATCATATCATGAAATAATTTCATGTTTAGATGAAGTACTAATAAAGTAAACACAAAAACTATTGACCTTGCATATATGAGTATAATTATATTTAATTACAATAAATTCAAATAGATAATAAGTATATTAAATTATTAAGTGACATTTTTAGAATTTAAAATAATAATTTTTCAAATAAATAAATAATAAAAATTTAATATATATATATATGTATGTATGTATATTTTAAATTTTCATTATTTATTTATTTTAAAAAAATTAGTATTTTAAATTCTAAGATATTACTTAATAATTTAACAATGATCCAAATAGATAATAAGTATATTAAATTATTAAGTGACATATATTTAGAATTTAAAATATATATTTTTTCAAATATATATATATATATATATATTTGATTAAAATGAATCAAAAATTTAATAAGTATATTAAATTATTAAGTGATATACTAAAAATTTAAAATACTAATTTTTTTAAATATATATATATATGGGTGGGTGAAAAAATTCAAAAAAAATTGATTTTTTACATTTTTTAGCAAAAAACTCAATTCTATCCGGTTCTACCCGATTTTTTTCGGTTCAATTCGGTTTTTTATCAATTCAATTTTCAGTAGTTAAATCAATCGATTAGCCTATCGGTTTACGATTAAACCGGTTCGATCGGCCGATTCGGTCCGATTTTAATAACTATGCATAGAACTTTAACCATAATTCTAATATGTTTCTCTCTGATATCTTATCACCCTAAACAAATTTAAATTTTTGTGTCAATTAAAAATGACTAAACCTCTATATCTTTAATGGTCATGAATTTAGATATGATCCTGCATCAATTTAATTTTTAATAATTTTTATATCAAGTGACACATTGAATGGCAAATTGGATAGATCCATTATAGGTACACGTGTCATGTAGGCATCACGAATTTCCATGTCACCTTGTGAATAGGGTTGACTAATACATGTGCCAAGCCGTACACCAATCCAATTGTCGATTTCCACATTTAAGTAATATAGTGGGAAACAGCTGTTTACCAATTTGTTCTAGGGGCAGGAATTGTCCCAAATCCAAAAACCTAAAAAGTAAAAACACATCATCCCTAAACGAAAAACCAATCAACTTCTTTGTTCTTCTTGTTCTTGCCATAAACGGGGAACGATTACCAACACATATTGTCATGGCTTGAATCCAAAATTATCAAATTAAATGGATAATATTTTCATATCATTACATGTTGAGGTCATAAGATAACATGATGAGTTCGCCCTCACTATATGTTAAGACAAGTAGCCCCATAATAATTGATAAAACCTGAAAAATTTATCTGTAAAAAGGAGAGCTGGCAGTCGAGATAGCCGATCGGATAGCTGACCTGCAAAAGGGAGTGTTCGGTTAGACCCGAGCTTTAGCACTCCGAAGCTTAAGTTAGTAGCTTTTAAAGAAAGAGTATTTAGAGAAAGAGAATCTCAGATGTTCAATACTCGGAGCCCTCATGCTTTTAGCTAGTTATAGGAGATGATGGAAGGATACTCAAGTACCTTAGGGAGAAATAACCGACAGTTGGAGTAGGTGAGCGGCGATACGACAAATAGCAGGTGGAGCGCATGGGCATTGGCTTGTGTGAGTGGACTATTAGGACATGTTGTCCTATAAGTCCGATCGGACATTACCTACCTGTTTTGTCTTTTCAGCTCATGCTCTTACCCTTTGTCTTAATGGGCTTGGGCCATGCCAAGTGCTGTTGGGTCGACTCGATTGGGCCTTTGGAGATGTTTTTTTCCATAGTTATCACTTGTCCCCCCTCTGAATGGTTCGATCGGGTGATTTTTGCCATTTTTGGCATGTTTTTGAATTGACTTGAATATGATAAGTCGCGTCCGTTCATTTTGGATAGTCGTGTATTTATCGCTGGCATGCATGTCGAGGGCAACACTTTCATTCTTTGCTCATGCATTTAACGTCCGCACATGTATCGAGGGTGACGCTTCGTTGTTCGTTATGCATTGAATGGATTGGAGACACGTAGCGATCACCCAACAGGAAGGCGGTTAGAGAATTCCAGATGTTTAGAGCTTATAAATAGGTATTTTTTGGGGTGATTTTTCTTCATTTCTTAGTGATTTTTAGAGAAACTCTGCCATGCCCTCTTTCACGAACTTTGCCATTTCAACGATTTCAGAATTTCTATAAGATTACCCAAGTAATTCTTTATGATATCATTTTACCACTCCCCTTTGTCAGAGATGGTTTTAAGCAGCACCAAATCTATAAATAGGAGTTTCTTTGAGGCTTATGAGGACCATCATACCGTAGCTCGTTCCTTGACACTCATGGCGAAAATGGCTGGAAGCCTTTTACAACATGATCGTCCCACAGAGGTCCCTATGATGGCTTGCCCAAATTCCCTAGTGATGAGTGAGGGGTCGTTTGTGTGTGAGAACAGTAGGCCGTTTAATTGCCATATATGGAAACAGCTTTAGAGACTTTACAATGGAAGTTTTTACCTCGTTATTGGAAGTCAAAGCAACCTTCTGGGCCATGCCTCCTTCAGCGTGCTTCAATTTTATACTATGATTTTGGTCAGATTCTGTGCACTTTCCAATTACTATATCGCCACTCTGCGAATTGGCCTCAATGTAAGGAAAATCATCATCATCAAGGCTATCGACATGTTTGATTTTGATCGGTATTAGAAGATCTTTGTCTCAGGTACCCGATGGCGAAAGATTCTATCGGGAGTAGAAGTTTTAGATAGAGATATAGTCGATTCTGTTAGACAAGATTTGCTTTTGTAACTTGTAAGAATTCTTCATATATATAAAATTCGATTTGCCTTTCAATTGCGCTTTCGTACTGCAATTTTCATTTTAAGTGAAATTTATCATTAAATCAAAGGAGAATAAACATTATCAATCATGGAGAATGTAGGGAATCAAACATGGAGGATACATAAATTCGAATAAGGTGAATACTTCCTGAATTTTAACTTACTTTTCAAGCATTTGCAGTACATAACTCAATCGGATCGATTGATCCGATCGGATTTAAATTTTTCATTCAAGTGAGAGTTGCAACTTAGATTTATCGTGCAAAGCGCATTAGGCGACTTTTCAGTCTTTAACTTAATTGAAATATCAACCGAGCGGCTATTTATTGGAGAATCATCCATGGCGAATGACCTTTCGATCTATGATGGGAGACAAGACTCCATTCTCATTCCCAGCTGAGTACTTTCGTAGCTCAGTAGTAGAGCACCACATATTATCCCCAGGTAGCTCTTGGCATTCAAGAGGTTTTGGAGATTTGGCGATTTCATGTTTTGAGGAGATACAATTGACTCAATTGTCGTCCCTCACATTTTGGGTTCGAAATGGATATCGAACCTAGCAAGTGAGTTAATGGAGACTAAATAGAGGCATCTTGCATCTTTGGTTCGGGAATGACGTCGAACCTAGTAGATAAACTTATTTTGGAGAAATGTTTTTGCATTTCGGGCTTGGAATGAACATCGAGCCTATCGGATAGATAGATGAAGATTTAAATGAATGCACCTCACATCTTGAGCTCGAAATGAACGTCGAGCCTAGCAGAGGGACTTATTTCATAAATGAATGGATTTCAACTTTTGCATTTTCGGCCGTGTCAGGCCTAGCGATTGGAACAATGCCGATCGATTGGTCAATACCTTTAGTTGTTTCATGAAGATTCTATTTTGGAGATATTTTGACCAATCAATGGCTTTATGGAGATTTGGCAATTTCGTATTTACTTGTATATTTTCGCATTTTTGGTTCAGAATAGACATCGAACCTAGCGAATAGTCATTACCCAATTCTAATCAGATTAACTACGATCGGTAGTAGGGATTTTTGTAGAATGGAGCCAAACACATATCCTGCACACAAACATCAAACCTAACAAACAAACAAAAAAATGAAAACATACCTTTTTTTTGGGTGATGGAGAAAAAATGGAGGATAATTTCTTTATTGAATGTCAATTTGTGCATAATTATATTTAGTACTTCTTGAGTACTTTGACATTCTGGCTTTCGGAGATGTTAGATCCTTCGAGGATCCTGAATCTACAAGTATTGGAGCTGAAGATTTAGAGATCTCGGCATCCATCTCGAATGTTCATCCGTTCGAAAAAGAATATAGATCGACAGGAGTCGAAGTTGATCTGTTCTGGCATCATTTTCTTAGACTCACAAATAGGAGATGAAGGCGTTTTATGGGTGCCGGCATTTAGAGAGGTCTCGTAACACCATAAGATGATTTGTAGTTCTTAAGTCTAGTTGCTTTACAAATGGTGTCCCTTAGATCGTAAATTTTGACCATTTATGCCATGATTGTTGTTAGAGGTTCTGCCTCAATCCATTCGAAAGAGTGATCAATTCTACAAATTTCTTCCAGCTTTGAGTCAAAGGATGTTCAACGAATTATCAAAACTTGAATGGAAGCCTCTTCGACCTCTTCACCCAAGTCAGGTGTCTATTTGAATACCTTTGCCTTTTGCGAGTGCCTTTGCTTTCATTTCTTCCATAGGATCTTTTCTCTGCCCCATGCCTGCTCGGATCATCCTACCATCATGGCCTCCTTTTGTTGGTTGATCATGGTGACATAAGCTTCTCTAGATACCTTTTGGTCTCCCCTTAGGATGACGACACCTCCCTCGGTTGGGATTTTCATCACCATGTATCGTACGCTGGTAACGACTCCAGTTTGAAAGAGCAGAGGCATGCCAAAAATGGCATTATAGGCAAAAGATATATTAATAATCATAAAAGTTATCTTACATGCGTGGGCTAGAGCTTTGTGGCCGAGCTCGACGAAAAGCTCGACGGATCCTACCATCGGAACAGTGGCATTGCCAAGTCCAATCAGTGGTGTGGCATTAGGTTTGAGTTCTCCAATCGGCAGACCCATGGCTTTATAAGCTTGGAGGGTAAACACATTCACCGTACTTCCATTGTCTACCAATATCCTCTTCACATCAAAATTATTGATCCAAGCCCTGATGACAAGGGCGTCTTCATGAGAAAACAATACATCTCGTGCATCCTCAGCAGATATGGTGACTAGGGTCGACTGTTCGGATGAATGGGAGATATAGACACCTTTTCCTTTTCTTTTTCTGAAGAAGTCTTCTTCGTAGGATGACCCACCAGCAATCATGTTAATAACCCCAACATACGACCGACGAGGATCAACATTCCTCAGTTTTCATCGTTTGTCATCTTCTTCGTCGTCAGAATCATCCTTCTTTAGGTCTGACTGTCTACAGGGACTTACCCCTCTGGCCTGACCTACAAAATTTTTGAGGTACCCTCTTTGTAGGAGTCGCTCAATCTCTTATTTGAGCTGGAAACACTCGTCGGTTGTGTGACCGACATCCTTGTGGAACTTGCAATACTTGCCCTCTACAAAATGGGGAAGCTGTGTTGCTGCAAGTATTGCCCTCAAACATACCTTTTCTGGACCTTGTCAAGCCAAACTGCTTAAGTTTCCACTTGAACCATTTGTCTTCCCTGCTTAGGGCTGTCGAGGTGAGTTCATCTCTTCGTCCCTTCGTGTGACTGCGGTTTGGCATGCACATGAAAGACAGATCATCCCCAATGGATGAGGTCGATGATCTGCTGGGGATATATGGTGAATCCCTGCTTGAGGACATTATCCCCTTCCCCTTGTCGTATCTACCTGAGGTTTTGACTCTCATTCTCCTAACATCATGGGCTCGTGGCTCATTGATGGAGATCCCTTTGTTCCTTTTTCTTCTAAAGTCTTTGGCTATGAAGTCCATTCCATGGCCTCTTTCGGAAGTCCTGGGCACTTTGCCCTTTTTTAATGTTTGGACAATGCTCTTAGTAAAGTCACTAAGAATAGCATGCATGTCTTTGATAGTAATAGGGGTATTCTCGGGTTGTGGCATGACTGCATCGTCAAAATTCGGGAGGAGATTACCTCTGAAAGGTGATCTGAGAGATCTCTCTCTTCTTCCCGATGGCCTAGATCTGCCCTGATTGGTGGGATCATGGTCTCCAAAATCCACATTTTCATTAGATCTCGAACCTGCCATTGGCTCTCAACGAAAGCACCAAATGATAAAACCTAAAAAGTCTTATCTGTAAAAAGGAGAGCTTGCAGTCGAGATAGCCGATCAAATAGCTGGACCTGCAAAAGGGAGTGTCCGGTCGAACCCGAGCTTTACCACTCCAAAGCTTAAGTTAGTAGCTTTTAGAGAAAGAGTGATTAGAGAGAGAGAGTCTCAGATGTTCAATACTTGGAGCCCTCATGCTTTTAGCTATTTATAGAAGATGATTGAGGGGTACTCAAGTACCTTGGGGAGCGATAACCGACAGTTGGAGCAGGTAAGCGGCGATGTGACAGGGAGCAGGTGGAGCGTATGGACATTAGCTTGTGTCAGTGGGCTATCAGGATGTGCTATCCCATCAGTCCGATCGGACATTGCCTGCCTGTCTTGTCTTTCCAGCTCATGCTCTTGCCTTTTGTCTTAATGGGCTTGGGCTATGCCAAGTGCTATTAGGCCAACTCGATTGGGCCTTTGGAGATGTTTTTTCCATAGTTATCAATAATAATAATAATAATAATAATAATAATAATAATAATAATAATAATAATAATAATAATAATAATAATAACAACAACATAATCTCAAGCCAATAAAAGTTTTGATCACAGCTTTTGCATGAAGAACATCTTAAGGAATAATGTCTCTACAACTAATCCTGCTTCTCACTTTTGCTACTGTAAATTCCTTCAACCACTAAACACCAAAACTGGAAACTATTCACTTTTGATTGACACCTAAGGCTCCATTCGAGAACGTTACAGTTTATGGATTTTCGTTTTTTTTTGAAAAAAATAAAAACGTGTTTGGCTAGATATATGTGTTTTAGTTTCTGTAAGATTCTACAAAACCAAAAATAAGAATCCATAAAATGTGGATTTTAGGTTTAGTTGCCAAACATAATTTTTTTTTTCTAGAAACTTCATTATCACCACCCACTTCTTAAGTGCCACCTCGTTCTCAGCCACCTGCCATCGTCGTTCACCACTAAGTGTCGTCGTCATTCACCGCTAACTGCCACCACTTCTAATTTTTTACAAGTTAAGATCTTACATCCTTATTTGTGCTTTTCTTTGATTTTTTTTTTG
>CM075821.1:8325526-8382810 GCA_037975025.1 Excoecaria agallocha | reverse complement strand
CAAATCCTTAACGAAGTGAAAATCGATTTTTGGACTTAGAATGAAAGACGGGATTTGCTGCTAGATATGTGGCAGATATGTTGTCACACCAGATTTTAGGTGGTGTTGGAAGTTGAATTGTAGCTCTTTGAGAAGTGATTGTAGCAATGTAACTCCTAAGCAAGGGGTAGTATCAGTGACCTCAGGTGGTTGGAACTCATAATAGCTACATTCCTGCAGCGCTGAGATGTTTGTACTAAGACCATGTCTTCCTCATTGCCAGCCATGAGTTGGTGCTGTAGTGTTGGTGTAGTGGGCAACGCTAGCTGGTGTATAGCGAGTGGCTTCAGCTTTCAATTGGATTTTCTCACTAGGTTTCAGCTTTCAATTGGATTTTCTCACCAAGGAGCAACCCAAATAAATCATCAGAAGACATCCGAGTTAACCGTGCTTCAATATTTCTTGTGAAGGGACGGTATTCTGAAGGTAAGTCATGTATAATTGTGTCCAAAATATTCTCTTCTTCAATTTCACTATTAAGAGCTAGCAATCAATCATAAATATTCTTGGCTTTTGTCATATAAATAGGTATGTCATTGGTACCTTTTCCAAGGTTGTGAAGAGCAAATTTAAGGAGCAAACTCGTGTTCTTGACCGGATGCATAGGTGGTGACTAGGCATTGCCAAACTTGCTGAGCAGCAGTGGCACCTACAACTTGAGACATAACAGACTCGGATAATGAGCTGATGATCCAACTTAAGACCAATAGATCTTTTATATACCAGTCTAAATTAGGCTGGATTAGGTGCTTCATTAATATAGTTGTTGGGGGAGTAGTAGATTTGCTATCAACATGATGCATTAATTAATTGCCACTTAAAATTGGTTGCAGCCGTGTTTTCCATGAAAGGTAGTCGGTAGAGTTAGTTTAAAAGGCAGCTGATTGTGTATGCTAGGCAAAATGACCGTCATGGTTGAAGTAGCGGTCTATGACGAAGAGTTGTTTGCCATGTAAAAAAAAAAAAAAAAAGACAACGGCTTGGGTGTTTAAACCTCTTTAAAGCTCTAATACCATGAAAGAGTTCAAATTCAGCTAAAGAATTTTTATAATTCTCATGGACACTCTGCAATATTGAAAATATAATACTATATACAAGTGTTGCCAAAAATAATTGCAATCAGTTAAAGCAGTTAGTTAGAGTAAGACCTGGTATTCAGGAGAGAGGGTGCTGTTCATTCCATCTCCTATGCCGTCTCCCAACCAACTTCTTGCTGTCATTTCTGTTACGAGTTATTAGGCTAAGAATCACTAGTGTATGCCATGATTCTCGGATACTTAGTTATTGAATTCTTGTTATAAAATAGATATGTACAATCAGGAACTATGATGAGTTTTGCTTCAATAAAACTTTCTCTGTTATACTCTGTTTTTCAACTTGGTATCAGAGCACGATTTCTTTTCTGGGCAACACTCTTCAATCAACCTTAAACACATAACATGACTACTTCTCCTAGCTCCAGTGAACCGCAAATCATATCCAGCCTACACAATAAAGGCTTGCCAACTCACTACAATGCCATTAAACTTGATCGAACCAATTTTCTGCTGTGGGAAACCATGATCACACCGATCATTAGAGGCCACAAATTAGATGGCCATATCTTTGGCACTAAACGATGTCCACCAGAGTTCCTGCCAAAGTTTACACCAGGGAGTTTAGTCAAAATTCCCAACCCTGAATATGAAGAATGGCAATCAAATGATCAATTGCTTTTGGGATGGCTTTACAGCACTATGAGTCCAGATATAGCCTCTCAAATAATGCAGAGTTCAACGTCAAAAGAGCTATGGGATGCAGCCAAGGCACTATCAGGTGCTCAAACCAGATCCAGAGTTGTTTACTATAAGTCTGAGCTGCAGAAAACACGAAAAGGAGGAATGAGAATGGAGGAATACTTGACAAAAATGAAAGCCATTGCAGACAATCTAGCACTGGCAGGTAATCCACTCCCCTTAAATGAGTTAACTGATCAAATTTTAAGTGGACTTGATGCAGAATATACCCCAATTGTCACTCTTCTCACCCAATTGTCACTCTTCTCACTGACAAGGAATCAATTTCTTGGATTGATCTGCAAACGACATTGTTGACATTTGAGAGTCGTTTAGAACAGCTTAATGCCTATCAGACGGAAGGGATTACACTAACCCAACCTACTGCAAATCTTGCTTACAACAACTCTAGTCAAGCATTCAACAGGAGCAGAGGTGCAAATCGAAGTAACTACAACAACAGAGGCAGTGCTAGAGGAAGATTTCGAGGACGTGGAGGCAGGAGCAGTGGCAACAAACTTGTGTGCCAGATTTGTGATAAAGGAGGTCATACTGCTGCTATTTGTTGGAACAAATTTGATCGAAATTTTGCAGGAAGTTCAACAAATCAAAATTCAAATGCTCTTATGGCAACTGCAACTCCTGAAACCATTAAAGATCCTTCATGGTATGCTGATACAGGAGCCAGTCATCATGTGACCAACAATCCTCAAAACCTGCAACACAAGGAAGACTACACTGGTAAGAATTCTCTAATTGTTGCCAATGGAAGCAGACTTGATATTAGTCATATAGGAAACATGAAACTAGCAGCAAAGAGTAAAAATCTGTCTCTTAATCGTGTCCTATGTGTACCTAATATCACAAAGAATTTACTGAGTATATCCAGATTGGTAACTGACAATAATGTTGAGACTGTTTTTAACTCTTCTGATTGCCGTGTAAAGGACAAGTTGACAGGATCAGTGATGCTCAAAGGGAAACTTGAAGATGGACTATACAAGCTTAAAGTTGAACCTTCATCAGAGAACTCCAGTTTTCCGAAATTTTATTCCAAGTTTGTTTCTTTTTCGTCTAGTTTAGATGAGTCAATAAAACCTACTGATGTGGATGTATGGCACAAGAGATTAGACCATCCATCAAAAAGAGTTTTATTTCAGATTTTAAAAGAAAATAACTTTTCTTCAGCAATAAATGTTGTTGCATTCTGTGAAGCTTGTCAATTTGGGAAATCTCATACCTTACCGTTCAAAAATTCTCTATCTTAATCTACTCATGTGCTTGACCTAATTCATACAGATCTTTGGGGGCCAGCACCATTACTTTCATCATCAGGTTACAAATTTTATATTCATTTTATTGATGATTTCAGTAGGTTCACCTGGATTTATCCTCTTAAATCAAAAAGTGATGCAACACAGGCCTTCATTCATTTCAAAAATCTAGTTGAAAATCAGTTTGAAACCAAAATTAAACAACTTTATTCTGACTGTGGAACTGAGTACATTCCTATTGTTCAAATTGCAGAGAAATCTGGAATAATTTTCAGACATACTTGTCCCTATACCTCTGTGCAAAATGGTAGAGCCGAAAGAAAACACCGTCACATTGTTGAAATGGGTTTAACACTCTTGGCTCAAGCTCAATTGCCATTAAAATACTGGTGGCAAGCTTTTGAAAGTGCTGTCTACTTGATTAATCGATTGCCAACACCTGTTCTTCACAATAAATCACCAATGCAGAAACTCTTTAACAAAAATCCTGATTACTCTTCTTTGAAAATTTTTGGTTGTAGCTATTTTCCGTGTCTCAGGCCATATCAAAGCCATAAATTTCAGTTTCACTCTACTAAATGTGTTTTTCTAGGTTATAGTGAGCTCTTTAAAGGATATAGATGTCTTAGTTCCACGGGAAGAATTTATATCTCAAGACATGTGGTGTTCAATGAAAAAGAATTCCCTTTTTCCACTGGATTTCTCAATATCAAAACTGCTCCAACCCCAATTGTAATAACTTCACCTTCTTCATGGCACATTCTACCAAATCCTTTTAATGCAGGTACAACAGCTCCTCGTATAGTTCATCAGCAAGTCTCTCCAGCAGTGACACCTAATTCTGAAAGCTCAAATTTGCATACATCAGAAGGATTAAACTCAGTTGAAACTAATGCCAGTTCTGACAATGCCAATCAAGCCAGCTCCACCAATATGTCCACCAGTGAATCATCAGAACACAGCTCAAATCTGCAACAAAATGATCATCCAATGATTACAAGGGGGAAGAGTGGTATTTTTAAACCGAAAGTGCCTTTCACAGGTGTAGTAACCACAGCTGATTCCTCTAACATTATTGAACCTCAATCAGTTTCAGTAGCCTTGCAGGACATCAACTGGAGAAAAGCTATGCAAGCTGAATATCAAGCCTTAATTCAAAATAAAACTTGGCATTTAGTTTCTCCTTCTCCTAAACACTCAGTAGTGGGCAGCAAGTGGGTTTTCAAGCTCAAGTACGCTCCAAACGGACAGATTGATCGTTACAAAGCAAGGCTCGTTGCTAAAGGATTCCATCAAACCCCTGGAGTTGATTATTTTGAGACCTTCAGTCCCGTGATCAAACCAACCACAATAAGGATCATTTTGACTCTTGCTGTCTCTAAAGGATGGGTGGTAAGGCAGCTGGATATAAACAATGCCTTTTTGAATGGTTTACTGGCAGAAGATGTCTATATGATGCAACCAGAGGGGTTTGTTGATCCTGACAAACCACATTTCATGTGTAAACTTGATAAGGCTATCTATGGTCTTAAACAAGCACCTCGGGCCTAGTTTGATAGGTTGAAAAATACACTAATTGAATGGGGTTTCACTCATTCGAAATGTGATACATCTCTCTTCTTTTACAAATCACATGACACAGTTTTGTTCATTCTTATCTATGTTGATGATATTCTGGTCACAGGGAATAATAAATATCTTGTTCAAGCCTTCATTCATAGGTTGAATGAGATCTTTGCTCTCAAAGATATGGGGTCTCTTCATCATTTTCTCGGTATTGAAGTTCAAAGAGATGAGACTGGCATGTATCTCACACAGTCCAGATACATCACAGAGTTGCTTCAGAAAACTGAAATGGAAAGTGCAAAGGCATGTTCAACACCACTTACCACGGGAAAAACACTGTCCAAACAAGAAGGTGAAGTTATGAAGAATCCAACCTCCTACAAACAGATTATAGGAGCTCTTCAATATCTCACTCATACTCGACCAGACATAGCTTTTGCTGTGAACAAGTTAAGTCAATTTCTGCAACAACCAACCGTGGTGCACTGGCAAGCAGTAAAAAGAGTGCTTCGTTATCTAAGAGGGACTGCTTCACTTGGTTTACACATTAAGTATGATGACAGGCTTTGCTTAAGTGATTTTTCTGATGCTGATTGGGCAAGCTGTCCAGATGATCGAAGGTCAGTAGCTGGATACTGTGTGTATCTTGGTGATACTTTAGTCTCATGGTCTTCCAAAAAGCAACATGTAGTAGCCAGGTCAAGCACTGAATCAGAGTACAGGGCTCTGGCTAACCTTGCTGCAGAAATGGTATGGATTACTTCACTCCTCAAGGAATTTTCTTTTCCTCTTCGTTTCAGACCAATTGTTTGGGTTGACAATCTCAGTGCAGCTGCTCTTGCTTCCAATCCAGTACATCATGCTCGAACAAAACACATTGAAATTGATGTGCATTTTGTCAGAGATATGGTGTTAAGAAAAGACCTTGAAATTCGTTATGTTCCATCTCATGATCAGTTGGCAGACTGTCTTACAAAGGGTTTGTCAAGCTCTCGGTTTCATTTTCTACGAGACAAACTTGGTGTGGTTGAATCACCCCTTCGTTTGAGGGGGAGAGTTAAAGCAGTTAGTTAGAGTAAGACCTGGTATTCAGGAGAGAGGGTGCTGTTCATTCCATCTCCTATGCCGTCTCCCAACCAACTTCTTGCTGTCATTTCTGTTACGAGTTATTAGGCTAAGAATCACTAGTGTATGCCATGATTCTCGGATACTTAGTTATTGAATTCTTGTTATAAAATAGATATGTACAATCAGGAACTATGATGAGTTTTGCTTCAATAAAACTTTTTCTGTTATACTCTGTTTTTCAACTCAATCAATTGAGATTTACAATATTGTTTAAATTCAAAAGCAGAAAAGGATAAGAGCAGCTAGTGTTGGACTTGTTCAGTTAAAATCTAAAAAAGGTAGGACCCAAGTCTATTGTAGGAAGTAGGAAATAGTTGATTCATTTTATTTCCAAAGACAATGACTATTAAATTAAAGTAAGCTATTCTAGGAAATAGGTGGCTGGAGGAAACAAACTATTGCTGTGGATGCTGACTACTGTTGTAAATTATACTTGAAGAAAAGGAAAGATGAAAGGATTCTGAAAAACTATAGAGAGATAATGCTCATTGAATAAGTTACAATGTCTGAATAGTTGTATGATTTACTTACCTTGTATATGTAGCTAATTGGTGGGAACTTAATAATTTATTTTATTCCATAATAGTGCACCGGTAATCTGACAGGTATAACAACAACTTTACAAAAACAGCTAATTGTTATGGTGAGTATCCTCAAACAACTCGCTCTTACAATAAACACCTGGTTGTTTTAATAAACACCCTTGTTCCTTTAAATAACAGACAGATTAAGTAAGCAAGTAGAAAATAAAATGCAATGAATCTAATGAACAAATATAGCTTACCAATGTAAATGAGTAGTTAAGTATTCAGAAAAAAAGACATCTCAGTGTTTTTGTGAAGCGGCCAAATTAAGACAATTCGCTGTTAAATGAAAAAATAAGCTGCTTTAGAAAACAGCTGGCTTGAGGAAATAGATGACTGTTGTGGATGCTTAGCCAAAAATTCAGAAAAGATCTTGCTGAACCAGAAATCGGGTAGAAAAGCAATTTGTTTAAAACAGCCAACTTTTGCGGATAAGGTTACTGTTATGGATGATTAGCCAAATTTTGGAAAAGAGTTTGCATATTCAGAAAAGAAGATAGAAGTAGAACAACAACGTGTTTAATCAATTTAGTGTTTTCTGTAAGCAGCCAAACGTAGCTGGCTATTACATGAAATAATTAGCTATTTTAGGACTAACAGGTAATCACATTCAAAGTAGAGAGAAAATTCTCATTGAAAAAGAATATACAAAGTATAGAGAATGAGTCTGAATCTAATCTAGCTAAATATTCAGACTATATATTTACATTTCTCATACATCAGCTCAAAGATTCTCTTATGTCTGATTGCACGGTGCATGTCGCAGCTTTTTGCTGCTTGTGCATACTCAGCTTCTGTTGAAGTCGAACAACTGCTGCTCAGATGCCATTTCTTGTGCTACCTTAATCACTGGAACCTTTCTTGTTCTCGTTTTTCTTTGTGCATAAATATACCTAGTATCCAACTTTATTAACCAATACCTAAACCGTATCTCATATGTTACCACTCCAGGATATTTTCAAGGGGCGCTTCCGTTGTCACAGTCCTTCAAGTGAAGGAAAAGGTCTAGTATCAACTAATATAGTATTCCAACTGCATCGACCAGTGGCTTGAACTTTATTTTGATTCTCCTGTTGAGCATTCTCCTCACTATCAGACACTATGCTAGCAACGGAGGGTTCGACACTAGCTTCAACTTGCATCTGATTCTCCTGTTGAGAATTCTTCTCATTATTAGACAGTATCCTAACTATGATTCAGCTTCCTCGTTATTTTCACTCCTCACTACCTCATTATTTTCATTCAACCCCACATCTCTAACATCCTCCACTTGGAGCCAAGGCTGATCATTTACTCCATTTCTTTCGAATTTAGCTTCATCATTATTTTCACTCCACACCACCTCGTTATTTTCATCATTGTTTTCACCCCTCACTACCTCATTATTTTCATTCAGCCCCACATCTCCAACGTCGCTTGGAGCCAAGCCTAATCATTGACTATATTTCTTTCTTCGAGCACATCCCTTTTAGTTTTCTCACTCCAAAGTTTCATGTAATCTTTATTTCCTGAACCTGATACATAAAACAAGTTCATTTTTTTAAGATTCAAAATTATATTCAAACTTAAAAAACAAGAAAAACATAGAGAGTAAAAAAATATTAAAACAAAACTTTTAAATTAAAAAATTAAAAAAATAAAAACCAAAAAAAATTAAAGTAAAAAAATTAGTGAATTAGATTTTTGTAGATTAAAAAAATATTAAAACAAAACTTTTAAAGTTAAAAAAAAATGATAAAAAAAATTAAAGTAAAAAAGATAGAAAACTGCCTTCACTAGGATTTGAATACAGGACCTGATGTAATTTTTATGTCTTTCACGTCACCCAACCAAAGTGTATTCTCTGAAATCTTAATACTATATATATATATATATATATATATATATATATATATATATATAAATTTTTATCGGTTCGGTTCTTTCAGTTTTTTAATTTCAAAAACCGAATTGAATCGATAAAATCAAATTTTTATTTCGGTTCAGAATCGAACGAATCGAAAATCGAAAAATTCAAACCAAATAGATCAAAATCAATTCGGTTTGATTTTCAATTTCGATTCGATTCTGCACACCCCTACATACTAGAATCATCAATACAGGCCTATATGCAGGTTGCTAATTTGCTAGCTCGTGGTAATAGTTAATACGAAAAGACTTTCAAAATCAAATTTAATTTTAATTTCAATTGAATAATTTCCGACTTAAATATCAAATCAAATTAATTTTAATTAATCCTCAATTCTCGGTTAAATTATTCAAATTTAAATTATAATTCAATTGAAATTTGAAGGGATCAATAAAAAATTTAATAATAATTTAAATTAAATTCATAAATCGATTTCAAATTTGTCCAATTTATATGTATATTGATCTATTTATAATCTATATTTTTTTATTTATTTATAATCTATATTTTTTTATTCATTTATGATCCAATCAATGAGTAACTCGTCCATTAATAATTCAATTCAAATCCGTCCAATTCACCCATTTACCATACTTATATATATATATATATATATATATATAACTTGAATTTTATCACTTAAATCATAGAACAAAAACACTTGATCCTTCCTCCAGAGGATAACATATAAATGTGAGGCTAATATCTAAAGCCAAGCCTTAACTTCCACATTTCACAGCCATGGTGGTTGTGACACCTACTGGGTCATCATCATATGTCCAAGCCCGAATCCTCACTTCCTGCAACTCCATTTCACCGTACCTTCAACATTTCCACCGGTTATACACTAAATATCGAAAGCCCACAAAACAAAAATTGCAAAATTTTGATGGGACCTTCTCTGTCAAAGCTTATATGGAGGACCCAAACTCCATTTCTAGTTTCGCTAACAAAGTAATTGGTTCTCTCCCCGTTGTTGGCCTTATAGCTAGAATTTTCAGCGACGAAGGTGGTGTTGGTGGCGATACTATTGATTTCGCGGAGTTTAGGAGGAGAGTAGGTAAAAAGTGCACCATCAATGATTCCAGAGCTTTCTATGAGTTTCAGGATCGGCGAGGCAAAGTAATTGATTTCTCATTTCTTGTCTATTTGTCTTGATTGTCGTATGGTAGTTGCGCTTAGCTGTGATTAGATCTTGTATTCTGTAATTGTGCATTTAATGGGTTTCAGCCGACATCGAGACTTATTTCAGTTTTACAATTTGAATCCATACAATGTTATAATTAGCTTTGGGCTGATGAATTTTGTAGGTTCTATTATTTGGTTTTGTTTATCGTAGCATGTACATTTGCTAGTTTGGACTAACTTGTTCGAGATGTATGTTTGTGGTTAGTCAGGGGATCCTTTGTATGTTCTATTATGCTGTTGGCTAGCAGCTGTTGGTGCTGGTCTTCTCAAATCTGAGGAGATTTTGGAGGGAGCAGCGCGGCTTCGGCTATCAAATGATATTGAATTTGAAGAGCAGAATTTCATTTCAATGATGAACGAGGCAAAAGAGGTTAGAAATCTTCACCAATCCTATATGATTTCTTTTCCTTGTACTGCTTTTGTGCTTTGAATGCCAACTACAGATGCCTGTGCAATTAATCAACTGAAGATTAATTGATTAGATACCTTTGGTTTCACTGCTTTAAATCATATGTCAAACTACAATTACATTCACTGCTGAAAGAGATTGACCCCTCATGTGTATAAATTTGAAGGCCTAGCAAATGAATTTGTTTGGTGTTGAGATAGCTTCTTGTCTGTGGTGGCCATTGATTCTAACTTATCTTAGAGGTGGAAGTAGGTTTTTTCACGTGCTTGAGCATACTATTGGGTTGAGAGGTCCATTAAAAAAATTAATAGGTGTTTGGTGGTTTCCTGAATTTGATATTGTGAGTTCTTCAGGTCTATTGGATGGGATGCGAATTAAATGTAAGAGCTAGGAACGAATTTGGCCTAGTTCTCAATCCATATCTATTTAGTGTTCACAATCTTTCAAATTTGTCCTCACCCAACCAAGTGGTCTTACCCTTGTTATCAAATGAATATGATAAAAGTACTCTCTCTAATAGGAAATGCTACTCTTATGTTACCACTTCCCTTACTTCTCTGTTGATGCTTGGATGCAGCATTACCCGCAAGCTAAGTACCAATGACGTCGTGGATTAGTTTCATTACCATCCCTAGTATTTACTATTAATTAGGATATGATCGTCCTTGGACAAAGAGCTCAATAGTCTTATATTTCATGCAGACTTTGCATCAAACCACTTCTTTGGCAGAGTACTAAAATCCTCATATAACAGTTTGAATTAGAATGCACATATAACATTTGGCAACAAACTCTTATAAAAGAGTTGTGCACTGAACTTTTGGCTGTTCAAAAATTATCCTCTAGTCTTTTCTCTTTGTTGTCATGATTTTTGCAAAATAGCAAGCAATAAATGAGTAATATTTTATATGAATCAATGGCTTACCCAAACAACAAGAAATATAATCAAGAAAATATTGAGAGAGCGTAGTTGATTGAATAACTTAATACCATTTTGTTACGGATGTCGTAGATGCAAGCGGATAGAAAGAAGACCAACTGAGCTAACAATTCCATATTAGAATAATTTAGTTGGTTAGGAGATTTTATTCATTTAGCAAGTATATTTATTATGGTAGGAGTATTTGATTTTAGTCTATAATTTTGGTTTTCCTATTTATGTTTAGGTTTTCCTATTTCGACAATATGTGTAAGCTCTATTTAAAGAAGATAAAACAAGCAGAAAACTATTTAAAAACCTCCTAAGAGATTTGTATCTCTATCTAAGGAGCCCTAAGGTTCTTGCTTCTTTAACGAGGTTGAAGGGACAAGCTCTCTTTGATGAGCTTCATTTGTCAACCGATATTCTAGTTCACAATGTGGGACCGTAGCAATTTGATGTTAGAGCCAATACACCATGGGAATAACAACTTAAATGAATAATTAAGGGCTCTTTTATAAGAAATTTATGCTGCAATAGAAGTTAGGTGGGCTGGGATGGAATTCAATTTGGGAATTCAACTGCAACAAAAATCAAGGCAACTCCAAGAGCTCTTTGACCGAGCTAATAGAATCAACGGAAACAAATGGAGGTGCATGCAGCCCTAACAAAATATACAAATGAGATAGTGCCAGAATCTATTAAACTTGAGCTCCCAACTTTTGATGGGTATAAGGATTTACATTCGGAAAAATACTCATAAACTTATTACTTCTACAGTTGTTCAATTCCAACCTCTCTTATTTGGGTATATCCGTTGCAAATAGGGAAAAGTTTTCCAACAAGAAAATTTGCCTGTGAAACCAATAGATTACAAATTGTAACCATCAATTGAGGAATTTTTCCTGGGAAGAGTAATGTTACTGATGTCTTAGATGCAGAAAGATGGAATCAACCGGATTAATAATTACGTTTTATGAGATTTTATTTATCTTGCAAGTATTTTTTATGGATTAATTCCTAAAATGCTCCAACCTATAACACTGTCCTGCAACTAAATATCCGGCATAATCTCCAACCTTTTTTAATGTTTCAAATCCAATCCCTTCTTCCCCCTCCCCTCCCTCCCTTTAAGTTTTCCATAGAAAATCTATCAGAATGTAATTTAGCAATGGATTTTTTGTGACAGAGAAATCTATAACTAAATACAAAATATAGCGTTGAATTTCATAATCCGTCACTAAAAATTTTCTTAAAATAGAAAATAATTTTTTTTCTTGTGTTTAATTTATTCATTTAATTTAATTTTTTTCTTTGTTTAATTATTTCTTTTAATTTAATTTTGATTCTTTTGTTTAAGTATTTCTTTTAATTTAAGTTTGTTTGCTTCCTTTTTTTTTCTAATTTCATTTTTCTTGTGTTAAATTTATTTACTTTAATTTTTTCCTCTTTCTTTTTTTTTCTTGCTTCCCTATGTTTAATTTTTTTTCTTTTAGAGTTTAGGATTTTAGAGTTTTCAGTTTAATATTTTTTATTTTTTAAATATTTTTAGCAACAGATCATGAAATCTGTCGCTATGTTTTGTATTTAGCAAATGACTTATGTCTGTTTCTAAATTGCATTATGTTTAATTTTGGACAGAAGTTTAAGAAATGCTTGGATTTGAAAATTTCAAAAAGGTTGGAGTATTTTATGCCAAATTTTTATTTTGGAGGCTAAAATGAAAATGAGGTCATAGGTTTGGGAAATTTTATCAATTAACCCATTTCTTGTTATGGTACAAGTCTTTGATTTTAGTCTTTAATTTTAGGTTCTTTTATTTTATAATTTCCTATTTAGTCGTTTATGCATAGTTTTTTTTTTCCATTTACTATTCTAAGAGCAAAAAATTGAAAAATAAAACGAGTAGAAGTTTTTTCATTAAAAATCTTATCAAGATTTTCTCTGTTTGGTAACTCCCAGTGTTTTGATTTACTTTTAAGGCTTAAAGTGGTTGGCAAGAAGGATTTTGCTGATGAATGACATTTAATCTGTAGAAACGAGCAAAATTAAAGGTTCCAACTCCGACAATCCCAATGGAGATACGAGCTGCGAAGGCACTTGAGGCAATTTATGTTTGCTGCTTCAGGAAGGATCCTATAGAAAAGGAAGATGAGGAATTGCTGTGTGTCATGCTGACTGCTGTTTTTCCATCAGTTGGACTGGCAGAAATACAAAGGATTGTAGAAGACAAGGCGAAGAAAGTGGCCGAAGGTACTGATGAGGTCAATGTTCCAGAACAAAAGAATTTGCCAAAGGAAGCTGTACAGATGCAAATGAAAGACCTCCAGTTCCTAAAACAAAATAGGGAGGTTTAAATTTCTAAATGCTATTGTTAATATTGAGCTGAATTCTAGGATGGCGCACAATCAAGATTTCGAGATGAAAGTCCCCAGAGTTGTCTATCTAAAAACAGGAAGTAAAAAGAAAAAAAAAAACCCAAGAAACTTGGTTGCCATTTTTTGTGTGTGGCTAGAGGTCTGTTGGATGATTCATTTTTCTCCTAAGCAGTCAGTAGTGAAAATCAACTAAATTTCTTCCATCTTCTTTTTCATAATCCGACTGTATAATTCTTTAAATTAAATGAGTTTCTTTTTTTCTTTTGCAAATCACCCGTTTGAGTTCAATTTGTTATATATTAGGCCTAAATTATATGCAAAATATCATTTTATGATTTTCCAGGTCAAAATTAGAGCAATGTATAATAAAAGTACCCTAAGAGGGAATGACATTTTACATTTTGTTTTTTTGTCGTTTGTTGTTGTTATCACAAGGCGATGATTTCATGCACCGAGCACCGTGCACCATTTCCGCATGATCACATCTATTGGAAGATTTTATGCACCTAGTGCTATGTCCCATTTGATCCGTATGATCATGCCAATGGGATGTTATTGCAGATCAAACCTATTGAATGTTATGTAGTGCTCGGTGAATGACCGACTCTTATTGTAATGGCAACGAGGGTATTTTTTTCTTTTAAAATCCCTGGCAGAATTGCATTTTCAGTACGCAATTCAATTCGCAATCAGAAAGCTTATAGTTGATTGGAATTAACAAGCAGAAAAAGACAAGTTGATCGCACAATAACAAAAACACGATAATGCATATAACAAAAGTTGCAGATGGATTTTCACCATCTTAAGTTCATTTGATACAAGTCATTTTCTTCTCGAAAACTGTGAACTTGTACATTACTGAAATTACACACTTAGACAGCATTACTGGTACTGACTTGCAAGCTTGCCTTCCTTACATTATTGAAATTACACACTTAAACAGCATTACTGGTACTGACTTGCAAGCTTGCCTTCCTTCACAATGTAATTCTGCAGAGGAAAATCTTCTCCTTTAAAGTATCTGTCAAGCATGTCCTTCACTCCAGCAGCATATCGCAGCTACATAATTTCCATTCAGTTTCAGTACCAATAAAGTAAGAACATATAACATAATTAAGTGAAAATTAAGGGATAATACATAATTTTTTTAAGCTATCACCGTTTAACATATTATCCTTGAACTACTCAAGTATCAAAGTATTCCTGAACTTGTCAAAAGTGCAAAGTGATGCCCTTATACTATTAAAAACTATATGAAATACTATTGCGCTCTATCATTGTCGCATGCCACATGTGCATTGTATTCACGTAATTTTTATGATGTGTCACATGTCCCTATAGGAGGTAATCTAACATTTTTAACAAGTTTAGAGAGTAATCTGGCACTAAAATGATCTATTAAATAGTGATAGTTTAGGAAATATTTATATATTGTTCCAACAAGAAAATGATGATAAAAAAAAAAAATAGACTTGAAGGGCAAAACTTACTTGGGCATCAATGGTGGTTCCAGAAATATGAGGGGTCATAGCTTGATTTGGCATATAACGCCATGGATGGTCCTTCGGTGCAGGTTGTGGATTCCAAACATCCCCACTGTAACCTGCAACGCGAGAAGAGATGCTATTTCAATCAAGCTTTTTAAGCTATGATGTAGCAATAATTCTGTCCAAGATTCCAATTTATTACAAAGAAAGGAGGAGAAGACTCAGAAAATTAAATGGTAGGTACTACATTCATAACTTGTATGATAAAAATAGTAAACAAGTTCAACTTTCTTAAGCCATTAATTTTAGGCTAAATATTTACTAACCAGCAATATGTCCACTAGAGCAAGCATCGACAACTGCTTGTGTATCCATGATTGCTCCTCGAGCATTGTTGACAATAAGCACTCCTTTCTTCATCTTTGAAATCATATCTTTATTAAACATCCCCCTGAGCCACAAAAGCAAATCACATCTTAGTTTTGATACAATTTTCAGTAATAGATTGTCCAGAAAGTTGTCACAAAAGATAATAAGATCACTGTGTTCCATCAATAACATCTGTTGAAAGAGAGAGAGTCTGTTAGTCCATTGATCAATTTCCTGTGTAGCTTTCAGCAGGAATAAAAAGAAGCTAAGGTGTACTAATTTAAGTTAAAAAAGCAGTTGCCACAGCTAGTCGCATATAAAAAAAAAACAAAACAAAACAAAACAAACAAACAAACAAACAAGAAAGCAAATTTATCAATTATCAATTTAAGGACGGGGGAAGTCCTAACCAAAAATAGAGCAATGGAAGTAGAGGAATTGATACCTATACATTCAGTAGAGTAAAAAATTATACCTTGTCTTTTCTGTAAGAGGCGTGTTGATGACAACTATGTCACATTTGGGAAGCATTGCATCAAGATCCTCCTCAAATTTTGCCCCTATCTGATTCTCCAATTCAGGGTCCATCTTAATACGATCATGATAGAGAAGATTACAATTGAAAGGTTTCAAGCGTTGGAGCAAAAGTCTACCGATGCGTCCAGCACCAACAGTTCCCACTGTCTTTCCTTCAAGATCATAGGCTCTGTAAGCAATACCTGCTACATTCCAGTCCCCACTAATAACTTGATGGTATCCAGGTAAAAAATTCCGAACAAGAATAAGAAGTCTCATGAGCTCATCTTCAGCAACTGAGACAACATTGCTTCCTGTTACTTCTGCAACAGTTAACCCAGCAGCAGCAGCTGCATTCAAATCTATGTGATCAGAGCCGATTCCAGCCGTTAGAAGCAATTGCAAGTTTTAGCCTTTTTGATTCTTTCTGCAGTAACATAGGCCGGATGGAATGGGGTTGTTATGAGGACATGGAGATCATGAATATGTTTTTCAAGCTCTGCAACAAGAATACAGTAAGTGGAAGACAAAATCAAAACTTGGTAACAAGATTCTTGAGGGAATTACAAAACACTTCAACTGGTAGAGCATCAAAGTTAACACTTATATCTAATCATGCTTTAGTGTTGGAAAATATGCAAATGTTCTTAATTTTGTATACTGTACTTCTCAACCAACTAAATAAGATGATAAATGTAAAATTCATATCTCTTTATTTGTATACTTAAAACAGTAACAGCCTAACAAGGGTGTACACTAATACTTACCACAGTTTGGTCCTTCTTTGTCATCAGTGACAATGTATTGATGTCCTTGTGATTCCAACCATTCACGTACGCCTAAAGCTCTCTCTGCACACCCCACAAAGTTTGGATTCATTGAAGCATACTCATTGGCCTTGTACAAAACCCCAACTATCTTTTTGCTCCCTGCAGAAGCCTAAAAGCACAAAGAAAACTAAAAACATAAGGCAAAATTAAATTAATTAATTCACATCAACACGATGACTAACTGTTTGCAATTATATTTAGTCTGAGAACAACATTAGCATCATAGGTCTCCCGCTTAGCTGTAATTTGCATTATCATTGTTGCCATACAACATTGTTTCTGTTATAATTGCTTATCTAATTTCCAGCGTCATGGTCTCTTGTTTCTGTTGTGCTAATGTTTTATTAGCAGCAGTCTAATGACGAGGTACTTAATGGAGTAACAAACTAAACTGCAATTATAATAACCAGGATTTGGCAGCACTCAATCAAAGGTGTGGGAGGCCTTGAGTTCAATTCCTCCTTACAACATTTGTAGTCAGGCTATATGCCACTTCTTTATACACGCACACACACACACACATATATATATATTCTAAAAATACCCTTTATTTTCCTTCTCTTTTTTAGTTTAATTTGTAAATTCACAATTATTTTTCAGTTTTTTCATAAATTTGACACACAAAGGGTTACTTCGGGGCTTTGGACTTTTGATAATCATCTTGTTACATTTCAGAGGTTGAATGCAGATCACCAACCTCACAAATAGGACTTGTTCATCTTTAGCTTTCGAGTGCAAGTGCACTATTTACCCCTCGGTTTCATGGCTGAAAGAGTCGCTCAAAGTGTAGGCAAATTCCTTCAAGAAGCTATTCACAGATGTCATCTTCAAGATTTGGGCATGTCTAGTTATGGTTTTACTTGTGCTTGTGGTTATGGTTCCCCAAATGCCATCAAAGAAAGACTAGATCGAGCTCTTGCTACTTAACCTGATTTACCAATTCCCAGGTCAGTAATCTTATTTCCTCTTCTTCTGATCACACTTCCTTCTTTATGGATACCTGCTTCTCCTATTCCCGTAGGTTTGTTGTCATATCCATTTTGAAAATGCAGGGACCTGTGATAAGGATTTTTTGGGTGTTGGGGCTAATTGGAGAAATGATGATCGTTACTCCTTAATGTCTAAAATTCATATTTGCACTGAGTCTCACTAGTCGGGGCAATTCTATTACAGGCAATTTTTAAGAAAAACTCAACCAGCTAAAGTTGACTATGAATAATTTTAAATTGCATAGAACTCCCTCTTATAATTCTATCTGTTTAAATGCTCAAAACTTATGAAACCCTTGGACAACAAGATATTCTAAGGAGGTGATTTTAATTCTAAATACTTCCATGGTGTTGCCTCCACAAGGAAGAGGAAAAACATAATTTCTCAACTTAAAGATCGTGGCCATGTTTGTGACTGTAATAATGGAACGGAAAAAATTATGCTAGATTATTTCTCAACTTAAACCATACTAAATTATGCATTATCTTTTTGGCTACTAATACTAGTACCATGCAGATTGTTGATTGCTTAGACGCAAGGACTACTGAAGGGCAGCATGAGTTTCTTTTGCAAGATGTCACTCAGATGACATGAAGAGGATTCTGTTCAGATGATATGAAGATGTAATTCAGATAAGCCAGTCTCTGTCCGGCTTCCTCATATATAATACAGATCATTGCTATTGTTCTTATTCCTAAAAAGAAGAGGCAAAGACTGGCTTATTTATGTCCCGTTGCGCTTTGTAACGTGCTTTACAATGTTGTGGCTAAAATTCTCGCACAGACTGAAACATGTGCTGCCTTTTATTATTTCAGAAACCCATAGTGTTTTTGGGCCAAATTGCCTTATTTCAAATAATGTCATTGTCGCTTATGAGGTTATGCATCTCCTTAAACGGAAATCATAACGCATATAACCACCTTGAATGTCATTACTTAACGGAGCTTGCGTTTTAATGATTGGTGGGTGAATTTAATGAAGATGTTTTTCCAATTAGTTTCCTATCGCATCAATTGTTAGTAGAAGCTTCTTTGTCCTATTATTCTAACTCAGGGCCTTCGGCAAGGCAATCCAGTTTCTCTATACTTGTTCATTTTAGGAGCAGAGGGGCTATCCTCTTTTATTAAAAAAAAGAAAGGAATCTATGAATCTTCTTCATGGTTTCCTAGTCACAAATGGAGCTCCTTCTATAAGTAATTTATTATTTGCAAATGACAGCTATGTTTTCATTACTGCAAATGCTGATGAAGCAAATGTGGTTTAAGTCTATCTTGGACACTTATGAATTAGACTAAGACCACCTAAGAACTTTCAAAAATTCTTCTATCAAATTCAGCACTAAGACAAGCCTACAGAATTGAAGTTTTGCATGCTTTATTCTTGAAGTCAAGGCAAGTACTGGTTAAGATTCTTATCTCGGTTTGCCATCTATTATAGGAAGAGATAAGAAATAAGTGTCCTCATTCATTAAGCATAAGGTGTGGAAAAGAATTCAAGGGTGGAACAAGTCTTTCTTATCCTAAGCTGGAAAGGAAATCCTTTTAAAACTAGCGTGTCAAGCTATACCAAACTATGCAATGAGCATAATCCTTTTACCAGCGTCTCTTTGTAAGAAAATTGAAAAAGTGCTGAATTCCTAGTTATTTGCTTGTAATAATTTTCTATAATGTTCGTTTTAATCAATTTGAAAAAAAAAAAAAGTATACAAAACGTACATATTAGAAATTGTTGGTTGTTTTTAAAAATAAAATAAAAGAGAGAAAAATTGTTGATTAAATTACAATTTTTCTTTGCCTCCATAGAATTATAGCATATATATTTTTATAGGAAAAACATAAAGACAAAATACAGCTGCGCATAATGTCAAGGCCTATCTTTATTGAAGAATGACCTTAAATCAAAAATTTGAATAAATTATGTTTGAAATTCCATGGGAATAATACAAAATCTGGAAATTTAATGAAACTATTTAAATATTTCGTAGGGATAATATGAATTGGCAATTGTTTGCCAAAAGAAATTATTTCTCAGGAATCGTGCCCTGTTTGAGCGAAAAATGAAAAAACTAATCTGGATAAACTATTACAATAGCTAACTGGAAATTAATTCATCCATTAATTTATATCAATTTCGATTTTTTAACTAATTTTCTCAAATCCATTTATTAATTATATATTAAAAAACTTTAATATATAAATTTAAAAAATTATATAATTTATAATGTTATTTTTAAAAGTAAAAATATTTTTAAAATAAAGAATACAAAATAAATATAATATTTATTAAAAAATTATAAATAATTATAAAAATTAAATATATTTAATATAAAACTAAGAAATAAAGTGTTAATTTATAGGGATGCTCACGGGGCGGAGCGGAGGCGGGAAAGGAGTCCCCACTCCCCGCCCCATGCACTTCGGGGATTTCCCGTCCCCGTCCCCGCCCCCAAAACGGGGAGGAAATCCCCCCGTCCTCCGCGGGGATCCCCGTCCCCCCGAATTCTTTTTTTTTTAAATATAATATTTTATAAATAATTAAAATTAAAATATAATATTTAATAAATAAAAAATTTAAAATTAATAATAATTTAAATTAATATAAATTTTAATAATTCATAAAATTTAAAATTAAATATAATTTAAAACTTAATAATTATAAAATTAAGTTGTATTTTAATTTTAATTTTAATTATTTATAAAATATTATATTTTAAAATTAAAAATATATATTTTTCGGGCCGGGGATTCCCGCGGGACGAATATCCCGTTCTCCTTCCCCGTCCCCAATTTTAGGACGAAAAATTTTCTCCTCCGTCCCCGTCCCCGCGGGAGGAGAATTCGGGAATTTCCTGCCCCGAACGGGGCGGATCCCCGCCGGGGCTGAGGAATCCCCGCCCCGGTGATCATCCCTATTAATTTAGTACATATAATGAATAAATAATTATAACAAAAAACACTTTTAATATTTATTTATTAAAAAATTATTTATTATAAATTAAAAAATTAAAATATAATAATTAAAATATATACAGATCAATCGACGGTTAATTTTAATTTTTAAAATAAAGACCAACTCTAAAAAATTTTAATTTTAATTACCTAAAAATTCGGTGAATCAAAATTTAGATTTTTTCATCACCCCTACTGGTGGCCAACGAAAACTTTATATCGGTCGATCGCAATAAAGTATAAAGTCTTGTGGGACCCGCCGTACACTTCAACGGGAAATTGTCTCACTGACGGAATAACTATCTATCCCGCTATACTCTGCCGACAAACTAATCTTGTTTAACGCCTTTTGATCGGCTTCATTAACACCATTCAATCAGACTAGATGTACACAAAATTCAATCGTGAAAATGCAAATTCAACAAAAGTTTTAAAAATCGCAGAGCGAAAAGAATCAGTGATTCTAACTCAGGGAGAGCTAATTCAACAGCTTTAAGATGGCAGTTCTGTACAGAGTATGATGATCTACGAATTAAGCTTTGAAAAGTAAAACAGAATGAAGAAGAAGAAAAGGATTGCTTACCTGGAGATTCCGAGAGAGGATTGAGGAGCTAGAAAATGGGGATGATGAAGCAATAGCGCGAATTGCAGAGATAGCCGTGCGTTTCATGGCCATTTTTGAGCGCAAAAAAAAAAAAAAAACAGAAGGCAAGGAAATTGCTTGCTTGCGTGAATGAATTGATTACCTCAGTCCAGAGTCCATACCTGTAGGCAGTTTTAGGCAGTTTTAGTTCACTGTATTTGATATGACTATTTATGGTTTTTTTCAAAAAATTATAAAATAATATACATTTTATCTTTGGATTTGTGAAATGACCTATTGTAAAATAGAAAAATAAAACTTTTAGAATGCTTTCGGTTGGTCAATTAACAAATAAAATAGAATAATACATACTAATATATAAGGACTTTCTTTTTTAACAATGAGTTGATAAAAAATAATTAGAAAAAAGGAATATGTCAATAATATTTAGAGGAATTGAAATTTTTTTAAAAAAATACAGTATTTTTCTACGTGATTGCCTTGGGAATATTGGTAGGGCCCGCTACTGAAGATGCAAGGAACCACTACGGTGTCCACGTGGCATCACCAATCGTCCTCGTTCGTCCACATGTCATCATCACGTTGAAAACACAGTCAACGGCTGCATTTTTCAGCTGGCGACCAGCCCCTCCTTCATTCGTTTATGTGCAGGCTGCGTTGTCATGTCAGCTCTCCCATACATATGAAAACATACACACGCACTAAATATAATAGTATAACACATACGTAATTACACTTATAAAAAATAAAATCACTTGAAACAATAAAAAACACAACAATAAAAAAAGCACAAAATAACAGTAAAACACAATGTAACCTCTTATTACTTCTCAACCATAACAATAAAAAACAATAAAAAGCATATGATGGAAATCCCAAAAATTTAAATGCTTAGTTTGACCTACACAGCTAGACAACATTGATAATATATTCAAAAAATTAGCCTGAGTTTTGAACTAATTATTATTATTATTATTATTATTATTATTATTATTATTATTATTATTAAAAACCTAGAAAACTAATTATTATTATTGTTATTAAAAGTGATTCTTAATACCGTTGAGGTTACCAAGAGCTCTAGACAACCCAGTAATTATTTGTTTTTTTTAATCAGAATGTTATAATAATTGCTGAGGAAAAAAATAAAATTTCTCACCCTCAATTTCATTTTTATTGTAGATTTTACTTCATAGCTTTGCTTGACTTACAAGTTTTGACCTTAAAGTTTCGTCTTTTATGAAAGAGATTTTAAATCTCTATAATGGGTTTTATTTGGTTCTTGATAACACCCAAAATAAAATTAACTATAAAGTCGATTCATTAAAAGTCCACGAAGAGGTCTAAGATTAGAAGTCCATAAATTCCAACACTCAATGGTATAAATATAACAGGTATACCCATAACAAGGGAGGCTCTCTCTCTCTAACTCTTAATACTCTCTCTTCATTAAATTTTCTCTCCACACTTCGATGGCTAACTTAGGCATCAGAACTCAAAAGCCCGACAAGACCGGGCTAGTTTTCTTTTTTGCAGATCATTAAAGCCTCATTCACCATGATCGGCGATCTCTCCTTCTACGGTAAAATATTGTGTTTTATCATTTGGTACTTTCGTTGAGAGTTGACGCCAGATCTGAGCTACTTAGCCTTAAATCGAAGAAAATGGACAGTCATGGACGACTTTAAGTCCTAGATCTGAAAGATCTTGAGCTTGATCTCACAATAAATGCTTAAATCTAAAAGATCTTGAGTTTCTTTTCAAAGAAAAGGCCTAGATCTAAAGATCATGGATTTGATCTTGCAAAAAAGGAGAAGATAAAAGTGATACGGGTGTTGTGCTCCAAGAAAAATAGAGCAAGGTGACAACCAAACTCACCGGAGAGGCCCCCACCGGACAAAAGTGATGGTAGAAAGAACAAACAAAACTGAAAAGAGAAAATCAAAAAGCAAGTTTCAGTGGGTAGCATTAACTGCAAACCCATCTCTATCTCTTGAAAAATATGATGGATGGGTCCCACCTTTACAATAAAAAAGCATGTGATTACCTACCATACCTTTAAAGATCTGAAAAGATATATTTCGAAATTCATTTTGGTCCAACATCAGGTATGTATATTAAGAATTTATTTAATTGTTCTTTTAAGTTGATCAATTGAAAAATGATCGGTCGGATCGGAAGACCATCCATCGCCAAGAGCGGATCGGATGGAGAACGATCGGTCGAATTGGAAGACCATCCATCGCCAAGGGCGGATCGGATGGATAATGTCTCTCCGCCAAGAGTGGATCGAATTGGAAGATCGTCCATCGCCAAGGGCTGATCGGACGGATAATGTCTTTCCGCCAAGAGCAAATCGAATTGGAAGACCGTCCATCGCCAAGGGCGGATCGGACGGATAATGTCTCTCCGCCAATAGCGGATCGAATTGGAAGATCGTCCATCGCCAAGGGCAGATCGGACGGATAATGTCTCTCCGCCAAGAGCAGATCGAATTGGAAGATCGTCCATCGCCAAGGGCGGATCGGACGGAAATGTCTCTCCCCCAAGAGCGGATCGAATTGGAAGACCGTCCATCGCCAAGGGCAGATCGGACGGATAATATCTCTCTCCGTCAAGAGCGGATCGAAAGACCATCCATCTTCAAGAGCGGATCGAATGGAGAACGATTGGTTGGATTGGAAGACTGTCCATCGCCAAGAGTGGATCGGACGGATAATATCTCTCCATCAAGAGCGGATCGAAAGACCATCCATCGCCAAGAGTGGATCGAATGGAGAACGATCGGTCGAATCAGAAGATCATTCATCGCCAAAGGCGGATCGAACAGGTTATCTCTCTGCCAAGAGCGGATCGAATCAGAAGACCGTCCATCATTAAGAACGGATCGGATGAATAATATCTCTCCATCAAGAGCGGATCGAAAGACCATCCATTGCTAAGAGCAGATCGGATGGAGAACGATCGATCAGATCGAAAGACCGTCCATCGCCAAGAGCGGATCGGACGAATAATATCTCTCCGCCAAGAGCAGATCGGAAGACCATCCATCGCCAAGAGCGGATCGGATGGAGAACGATCAGTCGTTCTCCATTCGATCCGCTCTTGGCGATGGACGATCTTTCGATCTGACCGATCGTTCTCCATCCGATCTGCTCTTGGCGCTGAATGGTCTTTCGATCGGCTCTTGGCGGAGAGATATTATCCATTCGATCTGCTTTTGGCGATGGACAGTCTTCCGATTCGACCAATCATTCTCCATTCGATCCGCTCTTGGCGATGGATGGTCTTCCGATCTAACCCGCTCTTGACGGAGAGATAACCCGTTCGATCCGCCCTTGGTGATGAATGGTCTTCCAATTCGATCCACCCTTGGCGATGAACGATTTTCCAATTCGATCCGCTCTTGGTAGAGAGACATTATCCGTCCGATCCGCCCTTGGAGATGGACGATCTTTCGATCCGATTCGCTCTTGGCGAAGAGTCATTATCCATCCGATCTACCCTTGGCGATGGACGATCTTCCAATTCGATTCGCTCTTGGTAGAGAGACATTTTCGTTCGATCCGCCCTTGGCGATGGACGGTCTTCCAAGACGGATAATATCTCTCCGTCAGGAGCGGATCGAAAGACCATCCATCGCTAAGAGCGGATCGGATAGAGAACGATCGGTCGAATGAGAAGATCGTTCATCACCAAGGGCGGATCGAACTGGTTATCTCTTCATCAAGAGCGAATCGAATCAGAAGACCATCCATTGCCAAGAGCGAATCGAACGGATAATATCTCTTCATCAAGAGCGGATCAGAAGACCATCTATTGCCAAGAGCGAATCGGATGGAGAATAATTGGTCGGATCGAAAGACTGTCCATTGCCAAGAGCAGATCGGACAGATAATATCTCTTCGCCAATAGCGGATCGAAAGACCATCCATCGCTAAGAGCGGATTGAATGGAGAACGATCGATCGAATCAGAAGACCATTCATCGCCAAGGGCGGATCGAACAGATTATCTCTCCGCCAAGAACGGATCGAATCGAAAGACCGTTCATCGCCAAGGGCAAATCGAACGGGTTATCTCTCCGCCAAGAGCGGATCGAATCGAAAGACCGTCCATCGCCAAGGGCGGATCGGACGGATAATGTCTCTCCGTCAAGAGCGGATCGAATTGGAAGACCGTCCATCTCTAAGGGCGAATTTGACGGATAATGTCTCTCCGCCAAGAGCAGATCGAATTGGAAGACCGTCCATTGCCAAGGGCGGATCGGACGGAAATGTCTCTTCACCAAGAGCGGATCAAATTGGAAGACTGTCCATCGCCAAGGGCAAATCGGACGGATAATGTCTCTTCACCAAGAGCGAATCGGATCGAAAGATCGTCTATCGCCAAGGGCGGATCGGACGGATAATGTCTCTCTGCCAAGAGCAGATCGAATTGAAAAAACGTTCATCATCAAGGGCGGATCGAATTGGAAGACCATTCATCACCAAGGGCGGATCGAAAGACCATCCATCGCCAAGAGCGGATCGGATAGAGAACGATCGGTCGGATTGGAAGACCATCCATCGCCAAGAGCTGATTAGACGAATAATATCTCTCCACCAAGAGTGGATCGGAAGACCATCCATTGCCAAGAGCAGATCGGATGGAGAACAATCGGTCGGATCGAAAGACTGTCCATCGCCAAGAGCGAATCGAACGGATAATATCTCTGCACCAAGAGCGGATCGGAAGACCATCCATCGCCAAGAGCGGATCGAATGTGATTTTTTCCACCGCCAAAAGCGGATCGAATGCTATTATCTCTTCAACAATTTAAGCAACAGTAAAGCAGGTCAGTAAATATTTATAAAATTATTTGCACAATAAAATTGCAGAAATTATTTGCAGGATAAAATTTTTAAAAAAAGGTTCTCCAAACGAGTAACTCCCACAAGCGGGTAACTCCCAAAGACAAGGTTCTCCAAACGGGTAACTCCCCACAAGTGGATAACTCTCAAAAATAAGGCTCTCCAAACGGGTAACTCCCCACAAGCGGGTAACTCCCAAAGACAAGGTACTCTCCAAACGGGTAACTCCCCACAAGCGGATAACTCCCAAAAACAAGGTATTCTCCAAACGGGTAACTCCCCATAAGCGGGTAACTCCCAAAATTATCGAGCTTTCGATCTCAAAGATCGAATTGCGTGGAGGGGGACTAGTGATAACACCCAAAATAAAATTAACTATAAGGTCGGCCTATTAAAGGCCCACGAAGAGGCCTAAGATCAGAAGCCCATAAAGCCCAACACCCAAGGATATAAATATAAGAGGTAAACACATAACAAGGGGGGCTCTCTCTCTCTAACTCTTAATACTCTCTCTCCATTAAGCTTTCTCTCCACACTTCGATAGCTAACTTAGGCATCGGAGCTCAAAAGCCCGGCAAGACCAGGCTAGTTTCCTTTTTTGCAGGTCATTAAAGCCTCCTTCTCCCATGGCATTAAAGCTTCCTTCACCATGACCGGCTATCTCTCCTTCTACGATAAAATTTTGTGTTTTATCAGTTCCCATTCTGTGACTTTGTTCCTTGTCCTAACTCACCCCGATTGATATACTCTGTGAAGTTGTTTCATGACGATAATAATTGTGTCCTCAATGGTATTAAGAAGAACTTTTAATAACAATAATAATAATTAGTTTTCTAGGTTTTTAATAATAATAATAATAATAATAATAATAAGTTCAAAGCTCAGGCTAATTTTTTGAATCTATTATCAAGATTGTCTAGCCGTGTAGGTCAAACTAAGCATTTGAATTTTTGGAATTTTCGTCATGTGCTTTTTATTGTTTTTTATTGTTGTGGTTGAGAAGTAATGAGAGGTTATATTGTGTTCTACTGTTATTTTTGTGCTTTTTTTATTATTGTATTTTTTTATTGTTTCAAGTGATTTTGTCTTTTATAAATATAATTACGTATGTGTTATACTGTTATGTTTAGTGCATGTGTATGTTTTTATATCCATGGGAGATAGCTGACATGACAACACAGCCTGCACGTGAATCAATGGAGGAGGGGCCGGTCGCCAGCTGGATAACGCAGTCTTTGACCGTGTTTTCAGTGCGATGGTGACACGTGGACGAATAGGAACGACTGGTGACGCCACATGGACACCGCAGCGGCTCCCTGCGTCTTCAGTGGTGGGCCCCACTGGCGTTTCCAAGGCAATCACGCAGTAAAATGCTGTGTTTTTCGAAATAAATCCAACCCCTCTAAATATTATCTGACACACTCCTTTTACCTAATTATTTTTTATAAATACATTATTAAAAAAAGCTCAATATATAATACAGTAAATTTTTTTAAAAATTAATTCAAAAATAATATAATATTGTATAAATTTATTATTCCATATATATTAGATATAATAATAAAGTATAACTTCTTGAATTTATATAATACGATGAACACTCTGTTATACGTAATAAATATAAAACGTCATTACCACCTTTAGCTTTTGCTCTTACCATCTTCATCTAATAATACTAGGACTTATCCATTCAATAGTGTACATGTGCGATATTAAATATTACTAATATTATAATATAAATATATAATTAAAAAATATGATAAATTTTTTAAAAATAAAAAATAAATTTTTAAAAAATAAATAATAAAAATAAAAAATAATTTTTGAATTTTAAAAATAAAAAATAAAAAATTTACAATTTTACCCAATACGGTCTAAGTTATTTGCTTGATTATTAATTTATCTATTAATATATATTCATATTTCAAGAAATTTGTATACTGTTTTTAAAAAAACAAAATTGATGTATAAAAAATTATATTCTATAATTAATTTCTTTTTTTCTGAATTAGTAACACTAAAAATAATTTAATTTTGCATATTTTCAAATTTTTTAAAAAATAATACACTGTATCATTGTGTACTAAAAATATAAAATATTATAGGCTAATATAATTTTATACCAAATATAATATATAATAATACAAGCTAAACAGTACGTGTTAATAATATACAGACCAATACAATAAAAATCAATGTTATACAAATTAATACAATATAACAAATAAATAGATATCTTTCTATTTTCTGTGTCATCTTTATTTTTTATATCTTTTCAGTTTATTTTTTCATTTTAAGTTCTAAAAATGAAAAATAATGAAATATGAGACCGGTGGTATATCTTACATAACAATTAAATTTTATTTCATTTTATAATTATTATTTTAATTAATCAACTCTTTTAATTTGTAATATATATATATATATATATATATATATATATATATATATATATATATATAAAATTTTGGTATACACATAAGTAAGATCATGGTTCAAGGTTAATATTTCTAAACAAAGCCCATAAACCTCATTTTGCTTTTAGGGTGAGTATGAATTGGTTAACTAGTCCATAAATAAAAAAATTAATTAGTCCATTAATATTAATTTTTTAAAATTATTAATCATTAGTCAGTCCATTACATTCGGTTAATCAATCCATTAGTTTCGATTTTTTGGTTTGGTTAACCAATTTTTTCGGTTAACTATTAAAATTTATAACATAAAATAAAACTAAAAAAATAAAAAAAGTTCAATTTTATTTCAAATGTGTAAATTAATTTAAAATAAAAATTACAAACTAAACATAATTTACTAGCCAAAATTCATGTTCAATAAATTAATAGCTAATATTATAAAATAAATTTGATATCTATTAGAGAATAATATTAAATGTTAAAATATTAACTCTAAAATATAAGAAAATATAATTAAATACTATTATATATAACAAAAAATATATATATAAAAGTCAATTGGTTACTGCATATAAATATTACTATATAATTAAAAAAATGACATAATATAAATTTAGTTTAAAATATTATATAAATTTATAGGAAGATATAAAAAACTAAGGCATAAAAGTAAAAATATAATTTAAATATATTTTAAAGTATTATTTTATGTAAGTTATAGAGAAAAATAGAAAAAAAAGAAAAATGTTTAAAGTATAAAAATAAATAAATAAATAAATATATAAAACAGTTAACCGTGTACTAACTATTAACCAATACCTAAAATCGAAACCGTAACCAAAAATCTAAAATACAAAAATTAAAAATTGTAATTAAGTCCATTGGATCTGTTAACTAAAAAATGGATTCAATTTTGGACCGATTTTGCTATTAACTATATTTTCTGGTTTTTTTTTGCTCACCCTTATTTTGCTCTAATAATTATAACATTCAATCCTAACTAGTATAGGAAACATTATCCAAGGTAGGAGTTCTGTTATATTTTACCATGATAAGGATTGTAACTACTCGTATCATTTTAGTCTTTTATTTTTTTCAGATTAAAGGATCATTTGTTTTTGAAATGAATAATGAAAAGAGTAATTCATTATTGCAGTTTATGAACTCTATTGGAGTAGTTGTAGTTTAGAACAATCAGATGCTAAATAATTGTAAATATTATGAGTTTACACTACTGAAAATATATATTTTTAATAAGTTCAGAGTCTAAATGATGTATTAGGCTAAAAAGATCGATCATGTGTCATTCATGAACTAAACCATTATCCACATCAATATCACAAGACTATTACAATCTATTTTAGCCTTTTTAAAATTTACAACAACTAATTGTTAAAATAATTATAGATATTAAAAATTGAATGGTAAAAATGAACTTGAAAAGTTGAAATATTGAAAATATTTTTTTTTCATGAGTTTAGGAAGTAAATGATATGTTAAGCCTAAATAAAAAAAATAAAAATTTAGTTGTTTATTCTAGTCACTAATTCGTTGTTTATGAGAATTGATAATACCTAATTTATCATATTCAGATCTGACCCAACAGTCACAAGCCAACTCAAACTCATCCAATGAGACTCATCAAACAAGTAGATCCAACAAAGCCTAAGCTTAACAACCTTAAGCCCTTGTGCATAAGCAAACATGCATTCACAGGAACCAAAGTGATAAGGTCTTCCCATTGGACTGATAAAGCACGACCTTCAATTGTCCACTAACACACGCATCCATTTTATTTATCACTTGCTCTGTGTCACATCGCCGAATACCTACTCTAACACCCGAGTAGACCACTCAAGTGGCTCTCAATGCCTCTTATAAATACCAAGTTATCCCACACTTAAACAACAAGTTGAACCTTAGAACACACACACACACACACTCTTTCTATGCATTCTCCCTGCCCGAGTCTTTTAATGCTTAAATTTTGGAGTGCTAACGCCCGATCAATTCGAGCTAGCCTTCTTATAGGATCTAATAGTGTGGAATATGATCGGACCCTACCGAAATCCTTACCCAGATACCACATCAACTTGATCACTATAGATAGCCTTTCATTCTTATAAAATCTCTGAATTTATTATTTGGTACTTTTATTGAGAGCCTATGGCAAGGTCGAAAGGCCTAGTCTAATGACGATTAAAATAGATCTAGGCTTACTAATGGACGGGACAAAAAAGTATAAATCTTAGAAAAAAGCACCAAGATTGAAGGAAGACAAAATATCTTATGCCAGGACTGAAGGAAGAAGAAACATCCCTCTCCAACTCGCGAATGATCCTTTCAAAAGGAGATGTAACATCCCTCCAAAGATCGAGGACTCTTTCCACACTGGTGCACGAACCTCCCAGTACTCTTCCACTCGAAGGGGGTACTGGAAAAGGCCATAAAGCTGCCTCTTCTTCCATTTGCTCAAGAATTTGAGGGGAATAAACACAATGTAAGGAGAGTGATGCCTTTATTCCAAGCTAAGACAAAAGAATGCACTCTTATTCCAGGCTAAGACGAAACAAGTTATACTATATGCCAACGGTTGTCCGGCTAAACAAAGCTCCTAAGCACACTAAAAGGTTACTCACACCCATCCAATAAGCTGAGTGCATTGGGAAGAAAAACGAAAGTGGAAATGATTCGATCGATATAACCCGAGGGTGAACACAATGAGGAAAAGGCCTCCAGCCTATTTGATCTCCCTCAACTAACGATCAAAAATATCCCAGACTTTAACCTCGGAGCTCCTCTCATGTAAACATCAAATGATGACCAAAAAAGGTAGAGCAAAGACATAAAAAAGGGCTTATAATGATAAGGCACCCGAAAGGTAGACCACGTAATTTCTTCCTGATGTTTTTTTTTCCATTATATGTAATCCTTGTTAAATGGTTGATACATATGTATAATCCTGATTAACATTTTTCCCAATCATCAAATTTAATCCCATGAGTAATCCTAGTTATAAGACTGACAACTCATATTATATTGATGTGTTTCCAATCTAATAATTTAATCCCAATCAAAAGGATTGATGTATACATTATTATTTTTCCCTATCGAAAGATTGATGTACAAATTTTTATTTGTCTATACTGATGTATTTCGAATTGAATAACTTAATCCCAATTGAAATGATTGATGTACAAATTATTGTCTTTGTCGACACTCCCGATCGATGAAGTTAGTGTCAATCACATTATCAATGTCAATGTTATGTTAAACAAAGTTATCTTAGTTGAAAGTCTACCCCAATCATGTCGTCCGATTGGAAAAATTTAACTGAGAATGGAGAATGTGTCCGTAAGTCCGATCGTCCAGTTAGATTATTTGCTTATCATCTAAAGAATTCTAATTAAAATCCAGAAATTATTAATATGATTATCTGCATTTATTTTTAGGTTAATTGATTACAATCACTACACAGCAGGTAAAAACAACAAAGATACAACAAAATAAATTAGAAGTTAGGAATTTCATTAAAATTTCCAAATATAAAGAGATACATTAGATAAAGATATTTCCTATCTAAATCTCTACGAACAACAACTTGATATTCTAAGACCAACTCTCATTAATTCCTGTAATGTTACCATCCTCTTCTTTTTCAATTTCAACCAAAAGCCACATTAAAGAACAAAGAAGCGAGCATAGAATCCCAACCATTCCCTATCATCAAATCACAGTTCCAAGCCCACAATTCATCTGGGCTTCAAAAGTGGTGGAAAATGGAAAGTAAAGAGGGAAAAAGAGGAAATGGAGAGGGAAATACAAATTCAATGACAACTCACTTAGTATCAACAGGTGATGCCATGACAAGGAAAGACCTACTAAGGGAATATAGTTCATTCATCTTTCTAAAATGGTAAAAGTTAGAAATAGAAAAAGGTGAAAAAGTTTTGGGGTACTCGAGGAACTCCATTGAGAAATTGCAAAAAAAGAAAATGGAGAAAGTTCTCAGCACTACAGGAAAATTTAAGGAAGTATACCTATTTATAGGAAATCCTTAAGAAGCCTTTAATGTCAACAACCATATGGCGATCCTCGATTGGTGGAAAATCAAAATCGAAGTGTTGCAAAATTAAAAGGTAATAAATTGCCATAATAAAAGCACGGAGAATGAAATGACAACCATTAAATGCATAGATTATTCCGAGCTTATTGTTTTGTAAAGCAATAGCATTATAGGGCACGATGAATTAAGAGTCTAAGTCCAATGAATCAATTTGATGGATTTGAATAGTCGAATAACCTATAGATTGACCATCGTTTTGAGGAGAAGACAAAGGATCATTTTCCCAGTCATATGACTGATGACCCTATCCATATTCCTGATCACTGGATTTAATCCCAGTCACATGACTAATGATTTTATTGATGTATTTTCGATTGATAAAATAAATCTTAGAATTGATGTTTAATCACTACCAAAGTTGCTCTCCGTCATGTCTCAATGCAAATCAAACTGAAACACTATGTGACTTTGATGAAGTACGTATGTAAGCCTCAAGTTCTCTATTTATCCCAAGTTAAAATTTGCATTGTTTATCTATCAACATGCACTTGAAACTTGATGAATCTACTTAGCAATGTATATGCAGTACCAATAAAATGTCATACTTGAAGTAAACAAATATACTAATCGAAAAAGGAAGATTTCATTAATAAAAAAGTTTTTTTTATTACAAATGAAGGAAAAAGTACAAAAGAAATCCCAATTTGCATCTAATATTCAAGTATTCCCAAAATTTTTTCTTGGGCCTTCTTCTTCTTCTTCCTCCTCTTCATCGTCTTCCTCTTCAGTAGGAGGATCGATGAGTGAAGTAGGATCTTCCATAAAATTGAAATCCTGGCCAGGGAAGTATCTCTCACATTTTAATTGTAAATGAGTGATAAGATCATTTTAGAGATCCCTTAGTTCGTCCATCAATCGATCCTTCTGATCAATTAGCTCATTCTGATGAGTTTGGCAAATAAAGTTCAACCTTTGCTCGAGCTACTAGTTGATCAACTCCACTAATCCCACCTTCACTTGAAGCTTATTCACTTGAGAGGATAGTCGAGTTATTTGAGAGGCATGCTTAGCCTTAGAAGCCTCTAGGTCTTCCTTTAACTGCTAGTATGATTGGGGCTTTACAGCAAGCTTTTCCTTCCAAGCAAAATTTTCACCATAAAGTCATATGGCCCTTTGCATAATTTGTTGAACTTAGAAGAAAATAAGACCTAAAATGCTTAGAAAAACTTGAGAAAGGTTGTAATTTATAGACACTTACTCGACAAGCCTCGAGGTTGATCTCGACATGATACCTTTGCTCAATTAGTCCAACACTCATAGCCAAATCTTTGAGAGAACACCTTCTTGAGAATAAGAGTTTCAATTATAGGGGAAAGTGTGACAACCGCTGCAGACGGTTCCTCTGACATAACCTGCTTAAATGAAACCAGTTCAAAATATACCTCCCCATCAACTTGGTTTGAAGGAAAAACCTATTCTACCTCCCCAAAAGCTTTATCCTTAAGGATCAACCTCCTCACCCTAGAAAGATGAGTAGTTCAATCCTCCCCCTTATGGGATTTTCTCTTTCATGACTCTTAAGCCTTCTTGGCTCATTTAACTATCTGCTTTCTCATATCGGGATATATGGAATTAAGAAGGGAAGAAGAAAAATATGAGCTCACAAGGTGCAAAAAGTTAAAACTCATGCATGTAAGACAATATTAAATCCTATAATCTCACACTCGTCAAGTCCAGCTAATAAGGTCTTTAAGCTAGTCGGATCATTTTCATGATCTTTCATATACTTCATTAATTTTTGAATATTAGACTTAAAAAAAAACTAATTTAGAAGTTAGATTTTTCAGCAAAGTCAGCTTCGACAATTGATGTAGACTTACACCAAATCCTCCTTTTCGTCAGATCAAAAGGAACTTCTCCCTAAAACCTTTTACAGAATGAAGTAAAGTAATACTTCGTCCCATCCTCCCGATTAGATAAGTAAAAGAAGTAGGTAAAAATTTTAAGAGACGAAATGACTTTAAGTGACCAAAACAAAATTTTAAAACAAGCAATCATTCTCCATCCGTTCAAGTTTAGCTAATTAGGCGCAATCCTGCAACCACAAAGAACATTCTGGTTGAATAGATGCAATAAAAATTCTAAGCCACACTCCAAACAATCTTGGAACCCAATGAACCATTCTGAAGGGTTTTCGAATGCCCTATTCGTCACCGACATAGATAATGGGCATGAAAAAAGAGCTACATCCTTAGGTAACTTGCATTTCTCTTTCAACTCTCTCACTTGTATGACATTTAATCTGGTATGCTTTTCTATATGGTCTCTAGTCCTATATGACTCTAAGAAACTACAGTGGAGAATTTGATCAGCACTAGACCCACTTGGGCTACCACTTAAAGCCAATCTCAAAATAAAGGTAATAAAAAAGGAATCCCTAATTTGCTCCCAGTAAATAGACTCTAAGATGTTTAAAAAAGAGCTTGATATGGATAAAAATGATGATGGATCTGAAATATAACTTAAATTACAATACATTGAAGTAGAGAAAACTTACATGGCAGAAGTTTGCAGAGAGTTTGCAAAAAGTGAAAAAAACACTAAAACTAAAGCCCAAAAACTTGAAGGAAGAAAACTCAAAACTTCAAAGAAAGAAAAAAGAAGTAGATTTCCAAAAGGTATGAAAACATTTCGAAATTAACCATTTATATTTGTAGGGGCAGGCTTCCTCAGCAAGTCAAATGAAGGCAACGGAACGATTCTACCACGTGGCGACCTACCATTAAACCAAACAAAATACGAGGCGCCCTCCTTTAAATAGCATCACTTATGAAATGTTATTTATCAAACAAATGAAAAGACCTTTAAACATCCGTGGTCACATATGAAGGAATTTACAGAACATACAAGTCAACGTCGCATCTAATGAGGTATTCAAAATTTCAAAGCATTTGGAATACTGAAAGATTGTCACAATTTGCAGGCACCAAGATGTTTACATTTGCATTCCTTTAATCCTTTGCGGATTATAATGTCATGAATACTCAAATTTTCGGGCACTAAGATGCCTAACTTCGCATTCTTTTGATCCCTTATGGATCGAAAAGTCGCGAATCCTCAAATTTCCAAGCACTAAGGTGCCTAGATACGCACTTCTTTGATCTCTTACGGCTTGGAACATCATGATTTCTCAAATTTCCAAACACTAAGATGCCCAAAATTGCATTCCTTTGATCCCTTATGGATTGAAGTGTTGCAAATTCTCAAATTTCCAAGTGCCAAGATGCCTAGATTTGTATTCCTTCGATCCCTTATGGATTGAAATGTCGTGAATCCTCAAATTTTCAGGCACTAAGATGCCTAGATTCTCATTCCTTTAATCCGTTACAAATCAAAATGTTGCGAATCCTTAAATTTTCAGGCGTTAATGGCTTAAGTGCACATTCTTTTGATCTTGTACAGGTCGAAACAGTGAGAATCCTCAAAATTTGAGGCACTGGTTGCCTAAATATATATTCTTGTGATCTTCTATAGATCAAAATGTTGATTCCAAGTGCTAGTCACCTAAGTGTATATTCCTTTGATTTTCTAAAGATCGAAACATCGATTCCAGGCATCAGTCGCCTAAGTATATATTCCTTTGATTTTGTATAGATTGAAACATCGATTCCAAGTGCCAGTTGCCCAAGTATATATTCCTTCGATCTTTTAAAAGATTAGAATGGCATAAACCATTGATCTTTAAGCGTTAATCGCCTTAATCTCTATCCTCTGATCTTTATGATAGATCAAAACATGGAGGAACGGATAAGTGATAATACCCAATTTATCATACTTAGGCCCAACCCAATAGTCACAGGCCTAAATAAGACATAGCCAATGAAGCTCATCATACAAACAGGCCTAATAAAGCCTAAGCCCAGTTACCCTGAGGCCTTACGCATAAGCAAATAAGCATGCATGGAAACCAAAGTGATAAGGTCTTCTAATCAGATTGACAAAGCGTGACCTTCAATAGTCCAATAACACATATATCTAGCTTATCTATCACCTACTCTGCTTCACATCGCCAAAAACCAACTCTGACACCCAAGTAGACCGCTTAAGTGGCTCTCAATGCCCTTTATAAATAATAGGTCATCCCACATTTAAATGACAGGATGAACTCTTGGAACACACTCTCTCTCTATTAATTCTCCCTATCCAAGTCTCTTACTGACTTAAGCTTCAAAGTGCTAATGTCCAATCGATTCAATCTAGCCTTCTTACAGGATCTAACGATATGGAATTTGATCAAACCCTACCGACATCCTTACCCAGATGTCACATCAACTCGATCGTCGTAGATGGTCTCTCATTTTTATAAGATCTCTAGATTTATCAAGAATGGTGGCATCATTAATAATAATAATACACCATTAGATCAAAACTAGTAATATATATATTGAAATGGGGTACATAATCACTAAGTCTTACTAATGCATAAAAAAAAATAAAGATCAAATGTATCCTAAACTTTGTAAAATTATATATATTTACCTTTAACTTATATTTTGGTACAATAATATTTTTAAATTATATGAAATGACTCACATTTACCTTTATATTTTATAATGATTATGGCAAATAATAAACAAAATTTAAGAGTGAATAAAAGTATATATGAATCAATTTGGTAATTTGGAACAAATTTGAGTTAGTTTAATAATAATAGAAACAAAGATAAGTCAGGTTAAAAACAATAATATCATTTTTTTAACCAAAAAATAATTTAAAAATAGATCTATACTATTTTACATAATTTTAAAATAAACTTTGCTATTTAAAAAAAAAGAATAATCCTACTTATCATCATTATGTAAGCTGAGGTTAAATATCGTATTTGTCGAGTGATTGTGACTCTCCTCCATCATTTTATTCCACATGTACCGAATTTGATAACCACAAATATTTTGTATTGCCTAAATCATGAAAGACTATGTTTGTTTTTCGGTATTATAAATAGGATAGTATTGTATAATAAAGGCTAATATGAATACGGTGTTTAGTTAATTTTTTTAGAAGATAATAAAGAAATAATATAATACAAAATAATACTCATTATCTTTAATATACCGAATACAATAATACACCACAAATTCTTGAATTTATATAATACGTTAAATACGGTACTATATTCTATTAATCCCTACTGCCACATGTAACATCCTTATCTGAACAATCTTTTAGATATAGAACTAAGTGGTAAGCCAGAAATTTTTTTAACCAAAATTAATCCATTGATACATTTAACTTATCAACTTATAACTGTTTAAAATACTATTCATTTTATCAACAATTTGGTAGCATAACGACTAGGAACTTACTAGCCTCCTGAAAAACCAGACAAACCACAGCCTCTCAAAGGCATAACAGTCTATAATAGTAAACATAATCACATTCAAAAATTTACTCATAGATCGAACATATCCATTCTAAATCATTTACTGGAAAACACATAATTGCAAAATAACAATATTAATTATTCCATCAAACGGTAGCTCAAATACAATCTAATTCTTTAATTCTGCTATCTAAGTATATACATGTCAAAAATATTAAAATAATCATCACTGACTATTCCTCTTCAATCTCTGCTTCACTGTGTACCATGCTCCCGCAATACTTCCGAACCTGCATGCAATAAACACTACGTGCTGAGCACTAATTATGCTCAGTTGTGACTATTAATCGAAGAATTTCTCCAAAATAGCATAATTATATTAACTACGCTAAAAATCATTTTGGACTTTTTAAAAGCTCTTTTAACATTGTTAACAATGTTTTCAAAACATTTCAAGAATTTTAGCAACTTATTATTTTGGTTTTAAACTTTTCAATTTATTACCAAAAATACTTTTTTTTAATTTTAATTATAAATTTTGGCATTATTATTCTTATTTTTACTTTTACTTAACTTTTGGCGCATAGCTTGTTAATTGTACTTAACTTTAACTATTTAGGTAGAATTTCTTATTTAGTCAGTCCGGTACAATTATTATTCCGTTTGATATTTTTTTCTATTTATTGCCACTATTATGACAAATTTCAGTTTAATTCTCGATGTTTCACTTAATTACAGAATTATTCTTTTATCCTTAAATTATGATTTTGATATTAGTTCATTTATTTTCACTTTGACTTTTTAATTATGTTTCACAATACAATTATTAATACTTTTAATATTTAATACCACGTAATATTATTACATTGGCAACCTTGCAATTAAGTTTTTGTTTCTTCATTTTATTACAAAAAAGTCCTTTTTACATTCTTATTGTAAAATTTTTATTTTTACTTGTTAATTGCAAAATTATCATTAACTTGCTTATTTTTACTTTTCAATTGACTTTTAGCATACAAAAATTATGTTCGATCTTTAGCTGAACTCTTTAAACAATATTTTACATTTAATCTATAATTTCTTGAATCATTACCATATTGTTACTATTGAATTTTTAATTACAATTTTAACTTTATTTTACAAATTTTCATTTTCAAAGCAATAATCGGTATACATAGGGGTGTGCAGAACCTAACCGAAATTGAAAATCGAATTGAATTTGATCCATTTGGTTCGGTTTTTTTCGATTTTCAGTTCATTCGATTCTGAATCGAAATAAAAATTTGGTTTTATCGGTTCGGTTTTTGAAATTGAACAACCGAAGAAACCGAATCGATCAAAGTTTATATATATATATGTATATATATTTTATAGTATTAACATTTCAAATGATATGACTTGGATTGATGGTTTAGGAAACAAGCAAAGCTTCTTGAGATCCAAGGTTCAAATCCCACAGTATGCGTCATGGCTTTTATGTTTTTCTTAAGGCAAATGTTTGGCGTGGGCATAGTTGGTCAGTGAGTGACAAATGGAAAAGAGAAACTTTTAATTAACGGCAAATGGAAAAGAAAAACTTTTAATTAACGTTAGAATTTAGTTGCTGGAAATGGAGAAGTTGAAAATGAAAGTGATGTTACTTTGCACACTGTAGCGATAAAATACTGGTTTGGTTTAATAAGTACACCTGAATTCTAATTTAAATAATTTATTTGAACATGTAAACTTTATAATAACAAAAATAAATTCACATTGAATTTAAAATATTAAAATATATGACATTCAATTATACCGATATAATATCATATAACATACAAATAAATAAAAAAAATTATCGAAATTAATAAAAAATTAATTTATTTTATTTTTAATTTCTGTCAATTTTACTGTATATGTAGGACATATATTTTTATTACAATAATTCAAATGTTACATCAGTATAATTGAATATCGCGTATTTTAATTTTGTAAAAATAGTGTAAATTTATATTTATTATTCATCAAATTGACAAATATAAATACTTAATATATTATTATTAAAATTTAGCTATTCAAATAAATTGTAAAGTCTAATTCGAATATCTCCATATATATTAAATATACTCGTAAAATAGTAGATACTGATTTTAAATTCTAAATAATACTTGGCATGCATGAAAAAGATAAAAAAGGAAAATTCAGAAACAAGATCTCTCAATTGATTTCCGATGACTATCAATAAATTAAATTTTTTAATTTGACAGTGATTAATTGATTATTCTTGAAACAGAAAGTTTGACCATATTTCCTTTATTACATGGCAGGAAATTGATAACATAAACATCAATTATTAAAAATATAGTTAGTATTGGATCCATAAGTTTTATGATATTATTATTTTTTTTATGATAATGCTAGTCTCAAAATGCAGATATTTATTGGAGAATAAAGTAATGAAAGACTATTTCAAATATGTATAATTTTTTTATTGGATATTTTTTAATGTATTTTTTAAAATATTATTTTGGTAGTATATTTTTTCATATAATTTTGATTAGTATTTATTATAGACATAATATAATAAATTTATGTATATTATTTTAATTTTAGTTATTTTAAATGAATTTATTTTGTTGAATATAAATTAATTTAATTTATGGATCCATATAGATTAAAAGCCCAATTAAAAATAAGCTCATGTTGGCCCAGAACCGATTAAATCGAATCGACCGAAATTATTTCGGTTCATTCGGTTCTCGGCTCTACAGAGTTTAGTTTCAGTTCAGTTCCTATATTTCCTAAAGTTCGGTTTTTCGGTTCAATCGGTTCGGTCCAAAATCGAACCGAACCGACCAAATGCTCACCCCTAGGTATACAATATACTAATTGGTCCTTATTTTAACTTTTTTATGTAAAATTACGTTTTAATCCTTTTTCTTTATAAAAGCATATTTTTGGATTGTTCGGTCATGAAATTACCATTTTACCCTTGTAAAATATTTTCTTTTCATTTTTGTTCATTAAATAACATTTTTGAGAAAATTACGTTTTTGGCCCCAAAACTTTTTATTTGTTTCAATTAGATCCTTTTTGTCTTTTGATTTTTATTTTTAGCTTACTTTTTGAAATTTTGATTTATTCTTATCAATATGCCCCCTAATACAATTTGACAGAAACTCTGAGATAGGATATACGGGACGTGGATCTCACAGGGTCACAACAGAATGAGAAATAACCTCAAAAAATCATTTCTCATAAAACATATGACAGTATGTATGACAGATATTATGGAGATTAGAGATCCTACCATAGTAAAACAAGTCGCCACGACTTGCACCGCGATATAAGATGTCCCTATAGCTAGCCAATTATATCCTGAGCAAGACTTTTATTGCCTGACTATTGCTAAGGGTAAAAATCACTTTCTTTCAAAATACTTTTCAATTTTAAACAATTACAAATACTTTTTCAGTCAGTGTATTTTTTTCAATTAATCTTTTTATTATTTTTTCAGAATCTTACACACAGATTGTGAACTATGATACATAATTCACCACGATCACTTTACATTTTATATTTTTTAGTGTCTTTTCACTTCACAACTTTAGCCAGTTATTATTTCGATACTTTTTATATACTATGTGAATTATATCATTATAATCCACAATTTCTTGGCAAATTTATGAATTATTTCTTAATAATTCAATATTTTGACTTTATGTTTTATTTTATTTTTAACTTTTAATAATTTTCTAACTTTTTCTGTACGAAATTACGATCGTTCGGAATATGCCCTATTTCTATACGATTCGTGAATTATTTTATAATTATTCACCATTATATTATCAATTTATGAATTATTTCTTAATAATTCATTTCGGTCATTTTATACCTTATATTTTTTATGGTCTTTTTATTTTAATAAATTAGCTAGTCACTTATTTCCTTAACTTTGGATAATTTATGAATTATATCAATATAATTAATTATTTTTCACTTTAATTACAATTTATAACTCAATAATTCAATACTTTATTTTGTACATATTTAAATATTTCTTCAAAAATATTTAAATAAATTCCATAAATTCTATATAAATGCTTAAAAATATTATTTACTCATTTCATACATTATTTCACAAAAATTCACTATTTTCCACTAATACATAACTAATTAATTAGTCCAAAAATATTTTAATAAATTCCATAAATTTTCTAAAAATTCATGGATAATAAATTTCATATTTATCATAATTCTATGGCTTAATTTCAATTAAATACTTAATATACACATTATTTCCTTTAAACATGAAATTCGGCCAACATAATAATTATACTTTAAAAATTCATTTAAATTTATTTAAGCTTCCTACTATACTTAATCAAAGTCCAATTATACTTTTCTAACACCAATTTCAATTATACATATTTTTTTATTAAATTCTTTCTTATAAACCCTAAAGGAAAACCATAAAATTTATAGGAAAATAATAAGATTTGATAGTCACTAATAATTTTTTCATGCTTAACCTTCCTTGGCTTCCTTTTTCTTGCTTGAAACCGTTGAAAATTATTTTTCTTCAAAGCATCCCACCATTGGCTGAAATTTTCACCCTCAAAATCACCAAGATAACAACATTTTTAGCTCAAATAAATCCCAAAAATGGACTCTAGGCACCCAAAAATAGTAATAGGCACCAAAGACCAAAATTAAAATTAACAATTTTTTTACCTCATTTTGACCTCCAAGCTTTTTCTACTTGTTTTCTCTTGCTTATCTCCCTATAATCATTGGTTTAAGATCAGATCTAGCAACTAGAGGGGTTGGAGAACATTTCTTGTGTTTGAATCAAAAGGAAAAAGTGAAGAGAAGATGAAGAAAAATGGTGAAAAGTGGGGTTATGATGGTTCGGTTGATGAAAAAGAATAAGAGAGCTGGAAATCTGCTTCCCACGTTGCTTTTCTTTCTTATATACTTCTCTCATGGGCTTGGGTTTTGGACTTAGGTTTGGGCTTGGATCTTGGGCTTAAATCAATTAACTAAAATCCATTAATCACCCAATAAGTAATTTTAATTAATTTCTCTCACTTTCCGATTCCAAATTACTTAAAAATTAATTCCATCATTTTTATCACATCGAAAATAGGCTGTACACAAATTTTTGGCTCAATCGGAGTCCATTTTTTATTCAGTTCAATTAAATCGGTCCGATTCAAAAATATCGATTTTATTAAAAAATTTACTTTTTGTAACTAAAATAATCTACACATTATTTTAGGCATATCTGCAATTTTTGATAATTTTTAAACTTTAATTGATATTTTTAAAATCCTGATCAAATCTATGGTTGATCGGTTACTATGTAAACCGAAATCATTATTTTTCTCCTACTTCTTGAGTTCAAATCTTTCCAAAAATACTTTTAAAATTCTTAAAATATATTCATTAAGTTTTCTGAATATTTTTGGATGAATCAAAGACTATTTTTTTATCTCGACCACTTTTACCAGTCGGATAGCCCAATTTTTTGCATCACTGAAAAATTAATTTTTCTTTACCATATGATTTTACATCTCATTTGATGTAGATCTAAAAATTATGGTAATTTTTAAAGATCATTAGTTATTTTTTTTAAGTTTCAGACAAATTTTCAGTTAACCTAAGCACCATTTTAACTAAAACCGTGACTTTTTCCTTATTTTTGACTTTTGGAGATCTATTTGATCTCAAATTCACTTTAAAATTTAACCCTGAACTACCCGTGATCCATATTTTTCGATGATACAATAAACTATTTTTCACCTCCGAATGTACTTTTCAGCCCGAAAGATACTATTTACCGTCAGAAAATACTGTTCACGGCTAACCCGGTGTTCAGGCCATTACAATTCTCCCCTACTAAATTAAATTTTGTCCCCGAAATTTACTTATATCGAAGAGTAGAAGATATTGTACTGTTGTCTAATCAAAACTTCTTTCACGTTTAAGGTTTGCAAAATATCTTCACTAATGGAACATGTTTGCTCTCGAGCTGACTGATCTTTATCACTAAAATTTTCCACTAATCTTTCTTCACGGGTCACATCAACCTGTATTTGGATTCCTACCGAGTCATGGATCAAATTAGATTCTACCAATTTCTTTGCACTCAATTAGGTTTAACATAAAGGACTTCTATATTTCCTTTCAGACAATACCCCAAAAAAGTCATCTTCTTATTAAGCTGGCAGCTATTGTTATAAGTAACTCTGCTAAGGACAGATACTTTTCACAATCGTTACTAAATTCAGGTACACTTTACCATAACAATTCTTTTAATATCTGAATCACTCGTTTTGACTGACCATCAGTTTGAGGATGGAACACTGTGCTAAAGTGGAGACTATCAATAATCTCCCATAGCAACACGTTCTCTTTGAAACACAGACAATCCAATAGCAAAATCGATGATCACTCTGTCTTATTTCCACTCCAATATCAACATAAGTCGGAGTGATCTTGAAGGAACCTGATACTCCGCTTTCATTTACACTTCAACTAAGCATGCCTCATTTGGAGCCAAACTTAAATTAACATTCACAGCTCGAAGAGCTGCAAATACTATCATTAATCATTTACACTTACCCATCATTTACACATATTTATTTGAAAACATTCATATTACCAAATATGCATTCTTATGCTGAGTACATCGGCCCCTACATCAACTTTCCTGTGGTACCCATCTAAATCCAAGAACTCCTCATTCAACCAGAAATCACATTAGCTTATCTTAACAAAGGGTTATATTTTTCTTCAATGTTGGCAGAATAAATCTCAAATACTTGTCATATACTTTCGGTGTATTGGAAATTTACCAGAATATCATCAATAAAAATCACCAAAAATGGATTTAAATAAGGGTAAAAGACCTGTTTATTAAATCCATAAGGACGACCGGTGCATTTGCAAATCCAAATGACATGACCAATAACTCATAATGGCCTCATTTAATACAAAAAATAATCTTGGGTACTCTATTCCTTTTCTTGCTATCAGATCATCACTATGCTCATCATATTTCCTGTCAGTTTTTCCTTATCAGGTGGGGCCTATATATGTGATATAATGCAGATCAGATGCTATCAAACAATGATTAATGCTATGCAATGAATGAATGATTTCATGTATGCAATAGAATACAAACACGTATTCTCATGCGATGCAGATGTTTTATCCCATCCCAATACTGTGAAATGTTCAATCAATCCCCATGCCTGTAAAGGAATCACCGACAGGTATATAAAGCATCTTAAATGACCTCAACTTATGATCATAACAATTTCAACCATAAGAAACCTCCTTTGACTGTATAACTTTTAACTCAATAACATCTTAAACCATGATACTCAAGCCAAGGTATCTCTGTGTCCTTTACAATCTGTCTGAACTCAATATTCAGTCTCCTTTCAAAGTTTTAACTTATATATTATTTTTTTATCCTTCAGTGGACTGGTTCTCATCCACCTCGACACTTAGACACTCAAACTTCCGCTCATTTTGAGCTGATAATTCATTACCCTGCTTTAGCCTTCAAAAGGCATTAAGCAGCACTACTTTCATTCTGACCCACTACTGTCTTTACTATATAAAATCAATCCCTTTAAACCTGACAATCTCAATCAAATGTCAACTTTTCATTTTAGAACCAAAAGGGAGTAAGTACACATTATATTCCTAACACTTATTCACTTACAATTGGCATGTATATACAGCTAAACCTATCACTTAATCTTATCCCACTCCGATCTTAGAACCGCTTAAACCATTGCTCTAATACCACAAAATGTAACACCTTTATCTGAACAATCTTTTTTGATATAGATTAAGCAGTAAGCTAGAATTTTTTTTAACCAAAATTAATCCATTGATACATTTAACTTATCAACTTATAACTGTTTGAAATACTATTCATTTTATCAAAAATTCGGCAGCATAACATCTATAACAGTAAACATAATCACATCCAAACATTTACTCATAGATCGAACATATCCATTCTAAATCATTTACTGGCAAACACATAATTGCAAAATAACAATATTAATTATTCCATCAAATGATAGCTCAAATACAGTCCAATTCTTTAATTCTATTATCTAAGTATATACATGCCAAAAATACTAAAATAATTATCACTGAATATTCCTCTTCAATCTCTACTTCACTGTGTACCATGCTCTCGCATCACTTCCAAACCTGCACGCAGTAAACACTACGTGTTGAGCACTAATTATGTTTAGTGGTGACTATTAATCGAAGGATTTTTCAAAAATAGCATAATTATATTAATTACACTAAAAATAATTTTGGACTTATTAAAAGCTCTTTTAACATTGTTAACAATGTTTTCAAAACATTTCACGAATTTTAGCGACTTATTACTTTGGTTTTAAACTTTTCAATTTATTATCAAAAATACCTTTTTTCTTAATTTCAATTATAAATTTTGGCATTATTATTCTTATTTTTACTTTTACTTAACTTTTGGCGCATAGCTTGTTAATTGTACTTAACTTTAACTATTTAGGTAGAATTTCTTATTTAGTCAGTCCAGTACAATTATTATTCCGTTTGGTATTTTATTCTATTTATTGCCACTATTATGGTAAATTTCAGTTTAATTCTCGATTTTTCACTTAATTACAAAATTATTCTTTTATCCTTAAATTATGGTTTTGACATTAGTTCATTTATTTTCACTTTGACTTTTTAATTATGTTTCACAATATAATTATTAATACTTTTAACATTTAATACCACGTAATATTATTACATTGGCAACCTTGCAATTAAGTTTTTGTTTCTTCATTTTATTACAAAAGGTCCTTTTTACATTCTTATTGTAAAATATTTATTTTTACTTGTTAATTGCAAAATTATCATTAACTTTCTTATTTTTACTTTTCAATTGACTTTTAGCGTACAAAAATTATGTTGGATCTTTAGTTGAACTTTTTAAACAATATTTAATATTTAATCTATAATTTCTTGAATCATTATGGTATTGTTACTTTTGGATTTTTAATTATAATTTTAACTTTATTTTATAAATTTTCATTTTCAAAGTAATAATCGGTATACAATATACTAATTGGTCCTTATTTAAACTTTTTCATGCAAAATTACGTTTTAATCATTTTTCTTTATAAAAGTATATTTTTGGATTGTTCGGTCATGAAATTACCATTTTACCCTTGTAAAATATTTTCTTTTCATTTTTGTTCATTAAATAACATTTTTGAGAAAATTACATTTTTGGCCCCAAAACTTTTTTATTTCTTTCAAGTAGATCCTTTTTCTCTTTTGATTTTTATTTTTAGCTTACTTTTTGAAATTCTGATTTATTCTTATCAATATGCCCCTAGTACAATTTGACATGAACTCTCGGATAGGATATACGGGACGTGGACCTCACAGGGTCACAACAGAATGAGAAATAACCCCAAAGAACCATTTTTCATATAACATATGACAGTACGTATGATAGATACTATAGAGATCAGAGATCTTACCATAGCAAAACAAGTCGCAATGACCTGTACCGCGATATAAGATGTCCCAATGGCTAGTCAATTATATCCTGAGCAAGACTTTTATTGCCTGACTATTGCTAAGGGCTTGAATCACTTTCTTTCAAAATGCTTTTCAATTTTAAACAATTACAAATACTTTTTCAACCAGTACATTTTTTTCAATTAATCTTTTCAGTACTTTTTCAGAATCTTACACACAGATTGTGAATTATGATATCATAATTCACTACGATCACTTTACATTTTACACCTTTCAGTGTCTTTTCACTTCACTACTTTAGCCAGTTATTATTTCAGTACTTTTTTATATACTATGTGAATTATATCATTATAATCCACCATTTCTTGGCAAATTTATGAATTATTTCTTAATAATTTAATATTTTGACTTTACGTTTTATTTTATTTTTAACTTTTAATAATTTTCTAACTTTTTCTGTACAGAATTACGATCATTCGGAATATGCGATATTTCTATACGATTCATGAATTATTTTATAATAATTCACCATTATATTATTGATTTACAAATTATTTCTTAATAATTCATTTCGGTCATTTTATACCTTATACTTTTTATGGTCTTTTTATTTTAATAAATTAGCCAGTCACTTATTTTCTTAATTTTGGATAATTTATGAATTATATCAATATAATTCATTATTTTTCACTTTAATTACAATTTATAACTCAATAATTCAATACTTTATTTTATACATATTTAAATAAATTCCATAAATTCTATATAAATGCATAAAAATATTATTTACTCATTTCATGCATTATTTCACAAAAATTCACTATTTTCCACTAATACATAACTAATTAATTAGTCCAAAAATATTCTAATAAATTTCATAAATTCTCTAAAAATTCATGGATAATATATTTCATATTTATCATCATTCTATGGCTTAATTTTATTGAAATACTTAATATACACATTATTTTCTTTAAACATGAAATTCAGCCAACACAATAATTATACTTTAAAGATTCTTTTAAATTTATTTAAGCTTCCTACTATGCTTAATCAAAGTCTAATTATACTTTTCTAACACTAATTTCAATTATACATATTTTTATTAAATTATTTCTTATAAACCCTAAAGGAAAACCATAAAATTTTAGGGAAATATTAAGATTTGATGGTCACTAACCATTTTTCCATGCTTAACCTTCATTGGCTTTTTTTTCTTGCTTGAAACCATAGAAAAGCATTTTTTTCAAAGCATCCCACCATTGGCTAAAATTTTCACCCTCAAAATCACCAAGATAACGACATTTTTAGCTCAAATAAACCTAAAAAATGGACTCTAGGCACCCAAAATTAGTGGTAGGCACCAAAGACAAAAATTAAAATTAACAAATTCTCTTACCTCATTTTGGCCTCCAAGCTCTTTTCACTTGTTTTCTCTTGCTTATCTCCCTATAATCCTTGGTTTGAGATCAGATCCAGCAACTAGAGAGGCTGGAGAACATTTCTTGTGTTTGGATCAAAGGGAAAAAGTGGAGAAGATAAAGAAAAAAATGGTGAAAAGTGGGGGTATGATGGTTCGATTGATGAAGAAGAATAAGAGAGTTGGAAATCTGCTTCCCACGTTGCTTTTCTGCCTTTTATACTTCTCTCATGGGCTTGGGTCTTGGGCTTAGGTTTGGGCTTGGATCTTGGGCTTAAATCAATTAACTAAAATCCATTAATCACCTAATAAGTAATTTTAATTAATTTCTCTCACTTCTCAATTTCAAATTACTTAAAAATTGATTCCATCATTTTTATCACATTGAAAATAGAGGCTCAAATTTATTTTTGGCTCAATTAGAGTCCATTTTTATCCGGTTCAATTAAATCGATCTGATTCAAAAATATCGATTTTACCGAAAAATTTACTTTTTGCAACCAAAATAATCTATACATTATTTTAGGCATATCAGTAATTTTTGACAAATTTTAATCTTTATTTGATTTTTTTAAAACCCCGATCAAATATACAGTTGATCGGTTACTATTTAAACCGAAATCATTATTTTTCTCTTACTTCTTGAGTTCAAATCTTTCCAAAAATACTTTTAAAATTCTTAAAATATATTCATTAGGCTTCCTGAATATTTTTGGATGAATCAAAGACTATTTTTCAATCTCGACCACTTTTACCAGTCCGATAGCCCGATTTTTTACATTACTAAAAAATTAATTTTTCTTTACCATATGATTCTACATTTCATTTGATGTAGATCTGAAAATTATGGTAATTTTTAGAGATCATTAGCTTTTTTTTTTAAGTTTCAGACAAACTTTCAGTTAACATAAACACCATTTTAACTGAAACCGTGACTTTTTCCTTATTTTTTATTTTTGGAGGTTTATTTGATCTCAAATTCACTTCAAAATTTAACCCTGAACTACTCGTGATCCATATTTTTTGATGATCTAATAAAATATTTTTTACCTCCGAATGTACTTTTCAGCCCGAAAGATACTATTTACTGTCTAAAAATACTGTTCACGGCTAACCTGGTATTCAGGTCATTGCACCACATATAGACACTGAGTCCTGAGATGGCTCCTAATCAAGGTTATCTAATGAGAAAAGTATTTCTCATAAATAAACAAGAAATAGAAGTGCCAGGCTTTCTCCCAGATTTCATATTTTCAAAATGCTTTTTGAATTTTCTAGGGGTTTTAAATATTTAAAAATTCTTTTTATGTGTTTTTTTTCATCTTTTTCCTCTATTAGCGAGGTCAAAATGGAGTTTATGAATTTTTAAAAAAAGTCAACGATCAAAGTCAAAGTCAATGCCATAACTCACCTCCTGGAAACCATTTTAACGATTTTGAGCTTTATCAAAATAGGGGAAAAAAGAGGATTGAAAAAATATGATTTCATTCTTATGAAGACAAAGATTTGTTCTGAAGTTTTTAATCCTGGATCTGGAAAAGGAAAGCATGGCTCTCTCTTTCCTGCTATCTCTCTCTCATATTCTTCTTCTCACTGTAAAAAACACACACACGCACTATAACTTCAAAAAACCAAAAACAAAGAGCAAGAAAAATAGGGAGGAAGGCCAAAAGCACTAGATCTTTTTGGTTTTTTATGGAACCAACTTGAATGTATTTTTGAGCCCTAAAATCCATTAAATCTAGTGTTAAATTGGATTTACAGTGAATTTCCACTTTATTTTCTATTTTCATTGATTTTTTCTATTTATGTGATTTATTGGTCTTAAACTTGTTTATAGGCGATTTATTGTGATTTATGCTTGTTTCACTCATTAAAATGTAAAAGCCTATTGAATTCATGCTAAAATTGAGATTTGATACATTTTTGGAAATTACTATTCACCATCTTCTTCATTTTGTTCAATCTTTGAATTCCATTTTTTTTGCTTTAATTTTATTTTTCTTTATTTAAATCATGTTATTTATGTACAATTATGAGTTTTATGCCTTTTCCATGCTTAAAATTATTTTAAAATGAATTTTGGGAGTTTTCGAGCATCCATAGTGTCGTTCCACTGCTGGAACAAATTTCTAGGTTGAGTCATGCCCTTAACTCACGAGTCAAGGCCGTGATTCTTTCATTAGTTACACCATCAAGGTGTGACCCGCCCTTTTTCCCTTTTTTCTTCCCTTTTTCTTTGTTACTCACTCTTTTAGCCTCTTTTATAAGTGTGACTCACTCCCTTGACCTATTTGTTACTCATTTCCCTTACTTTCATGATTTTTAATATTATTTATTATTTATTTTATTCATATAATTTCTTTTTATGTGTTTATTCATGTATTATTTTGACATTAAATTTATTTATTATTCACATTAATCTTTGTTTACTTATTTATTATTTTTCCTATTATTATCAATATTATTATTTACCATGCAATTCGCACAACATGACCCATAATATTATTTATTTGTTATAATCTATTTTAATTTATAAATGTTATTATTATTCACATTTATAATATGTAAATTATGCACTAACATATTTACATTTATACTTAATTCTCTTTAATTCAATTATTTTATTATTAATATCAATGTGGTCATGTTATTATTATGTCCTATATTATTATTATTATTATTCATAATTTATTTAAATGTTTTAGCATACACATGTCTATAAATGTTGCATAAATTTTGGATGCATAATGCATTTTAAGTATTTATTTCCATTCTATTAAATTAATTATTTACCTAATTTCTTTGAATTAACTAATTATTTATCATTTATTATCGGATTTAATTCATTATTAACTCATATTGTTATTTTATGTCCTTTTAATGCACATAACCGATTCGTATGGCAAGTTGGATTGGAGAATAATGCGGAGTGGCTTAGCTTAGGATTTATCTATTTATTTGTTCATTTATTTTAGGCCTATATTATTATTTTCTCTTGTGTTTTTATATAGTCAACTGTAATAGCCTAGTAATAATTGATTTTTTGCACGATAATTAGAAAAATTCACTTTAAATATTTTCTACAAAATTAATTGGGTTTTTTCACATAAAACAGATCAATGTCCACTTTTTATCCCAAAAATCACATGAATTATTCTTTATAAAATATGCATGAGGGAACTAATGTTCCCTAGTCAATCATTATCTAGATTTATGTATGTTTTACTTGAATTATTATTCTTACATGCCTTTCTTTATTTGTTGCAAATAAACTTTTTTGAGCGATAAGCTAAAAACTCACTAAATAATTTTATACAAGTTTGAGTGTGATTTTTCTGTAATGAAAGGGACCTTGGATACATCAAAATGGCATGTTAGGCGATTTCTCACTTTATTCCTGACATGTCTTCATAGGTCCAGGCAAAGACTTTTTCATATTTTTTCAATATTCTCTTAAATTTTTATCTCTCTTCAAGGGTTATATCTGATGCTAGTAAAATTTATTTTGGTTTTACTTTAGTTTTGAGATTGAATTAACACATGTTTGTCAAGTTAATGTCAAATATAAATGTTTTATGATCATGATCATGCATATTGAAATCAAAAGAAACATCACACAAGTAAATAAAATTGTTCATCTCATTAATGTAATAAAAAAGCAAATATTGTTCTCATCAAAAAGTTCAAGAACATAAACAATATCAATAAAAGTGTCTTCTTTAATCTTGTCAGCATTAAGCATCTCTCCAGTCTCTAGTTTAGCTTTGGATGACTCTTCGGCCTGCATCTTCTCTTTGCTTTTCAGTTTAGCGACAAGCAGCTTCTCTGTCATAACTTCTTCTGGTGCTTCTTTATCCCAGGTGGAATGGTGTAGCAAAATATTTTCATCCCAGAAACCTTCAACCGATTTGATGATTCCTTGTTTCCAATTGAAGACATTATTAAACAGCTCAAATCCCTATACTAGCTCACCTCCTATCATCTGAGGCTCGTTCTCCCCATAATAAAGGCACAGGCCTGAGGCGGGTATAAACCTCTGAGAAATATGAGAAATTTCTTTCACTACTTCCTCCTTCTTGCCCTTCTTACTGAAACCTATAAAGCCTAACCCCTTCTTATCTTTCTAACCTTCATCAGCTATAGCAATCTGAGGTTCTTGAGAATTCTTGCCTAAACTAGCTCCAAGCAGGAAATTCATCCTTTTAAGTATATTGATCACTTAAGGATTGCCAAGGAGGTCATCCTTATTTTCTTCATCTTTAATAACTACCATATGAAACCCATTAAATTGTTGTTTGGCTATTTCAAGCATAGACACCTAGTTCTCCCTTGCTGCTTTGATAGTGACTACTTAACCATTAAGGGGAATCTTAATCATCTAGTGCAATATGGAGGGTACTCATTCTAGCTTATGAAACCATGGTATCCAGAAAAGTATAGAGAAATTTATTGGGATAGGCAAAACCACGAACTCAGCTTCAGTCTCAATAGGCCCCATCTTCACCATAGCCTTAAAGGTCCCGGTAGCTTATCTTTTAGAGTTGTCATATGTAGAAATAATCAGGTCAAACTTGCTTAGCATGTGCTCATTCAACTTGAAAGCTGAAATCGATACCAAAGGGCAGACATTAATAAAAGACTTGTCATCTATCATTACACAAGCCATGTGCTTCCCATTAACTTGAGCTTTGATGTAAAAAGGATGATTATTATTTCTTCTTTTTGGGGGCAAGTCAGCATCAGAGTACACTATGTTCTCCCTGGTTCCTCCCCTAACTAGATCCAATAATTTAGAAGGTGAGATGGTGGTAGCAATAGTAGCTTTGCTAAAAGTCTTTACCAATTTCTGTCTATACGAATGAGATTGCCTTAACAAATCCTAACTATATATCCAAGCTTGTGTATTCTTTAACTGCTTGATTATCTGATCATCATTAATTTCCTTCTTCGTTGGCACTGTAGCACGAACCGGTTGCCTCTCGATCTCTAGGGCCACTCTCTTACTTCTTGTGATTGCCTTCACTCCCTCTTTTTTTTTCTAATTCCTTTTCATCCTCACTAGCTGAACTCCAGATGTTAATAGGCACCAAAGCTCCCTTATCCTCACTTTTCGTAGGGATATCCCAACAATCAATCATAGAAACTGGTCAATTTTTCTCAACTGGCTTTGTTACTTTTGGGGTAGAGCGAGTAATAGCCCAATACTCATTCTTATACAGATATTTCATCACATGCCACTCAGGCAAGCTGGATCCAATCATGTACACAGGCAAAGGTATAGCATTGTATCCTCCCTTCTTCTTCTTATCCCTCTTTTTAGGGTCTGAAATCTGTTTGCTATCTATCAAGTCTAGGATTTTGTTCCTTAGAGTGCGACAATAATCAGTTAAATACCCTGTGTGCTAGTGGTATGTACAATATTGATCCTCCCTATGGTAGGACAACCCCTGGCTCTTTGTGGGCCTTAACAATAATAACTGAAGCTTCCCTTTTATAACCAGCCTATTCAACAACCAAGACATTGATTTTCCCAATTCAGAATAATGCCTCTTCTGGCTAGCCTCTATAGCAGATACCTCTACGGTCTTTCCCATTCTATTCTACCCACTATTATTCCCAACAACCTTATTACCACCAAAGTTCCTTTTTGTATTTTCACTACTCACCTTTTTGGCTAAATACTCCCCTTTAGCTTCTATAGCTATGTCTTTTAAGGACTTCCAGTCTTTAAGACCCTTCATTTTCAAACTATCTCTCAAGTATAGACTCAAATTTCAAATAAATAACTCGATCTGATCAGCCGTGTTAGGTTTTCTTTTCATCTCCATCACCCTATTTCTCCATCTGGTGAGATACCCATCGAAGGACTCATCATCCTTCTGTTAGAATAACTCAAGGTCTTTTAGGGTGACTTTCATTCTCGTACTACAATCGTATTTCTTGAGAAATTCTTCTATCAATAGGTCTCAATCCTCTTTAGTCTACCTATCTAAATTATGATACTAGTCGATCGTAGGCCCAATCAAACTCAAACAAAAGTATTCTACCTTTTATTTTTTTGGATAGGGTGGTCCTTTTCATGATCAGTGTGTACTGCTTAATATGGGCTGAAGGGTTTGAGGTACCATCAAACCTAGGTAGGTTTGGCATCTTGAACCTTTGGGGCAACGGTGTGTCTCCTTTTAGATCCCTATCTTTGGGTTTCATCCCCTTACTGACAGACAATAGCCTGGACATAGCTTTTATCTTTTCCTCCATCTTCTTAAAAGCTGGATCCTTAACACTAGGACCTCTTATTCTCATGTTCATCACTGAAGGAACATAGTCTTCATATTTTTCCTCTATAAAATCGTCCTTCGGATCATGCCTCCTCTTTTTCCTAGGTGGATCTCGAAGCACAGGAGCATCGGTTGCGGCAGCATTCCTAACATGAGTCAGTTTTGCTATTTCACGAGCAGGTGTTACAGACTGAGTTCTAGCGTTAGGTGTTACAAAAGCCACCATTTCACCAATCATAGCTAACATCCTCTCCTCAAATTTTTGTAGGCATATATCCAACCTCCAATTCAAGTCATCCCTCACCATTGAAAGCCTAATAGGGGTGACATTTTCCCTTTCCTTAAAAAATGAAAACTTTACTGTGGTATCATTTGCAATTCTCCTGATCTCATTTCCCCTCTCATTTTCATTCACTTCGTTGTTTGCCATATCTGAACTTGTTTCTAGTTACTTTTCCCCAATTAATTGAAATCCAACTCAGAACTAACCTCTATGCCAAAATTTGAACATAAATCTAACCTTAGTAGACTGGATATGGACTTTTAAACTAGGCACCCATCTAACCCTCTGGACGACCTAGATGAGTCTATGATGGTTGCAAGAACCAGATGTTAGGGATGATGCATGTACAAGGTATATACATGACGTGTGAATGCAATGTATGGTTTTGTTAGACATCAATAACAAATACACACATGCATATACAAAGCCTTCTAACCTTATTACTCGCACACAGGAGATCATGTGATCTCTTTCCTAGGTGGGCTTAGCCTATGGGTTAACAGGATACCTAATGGATGCGTATGATGCAAGGCAAAAATTTGGCAGCATAACCTCTCTAACTAAAAGCATAGGCATATGGGTTTTGACCATTATGTATTTTGACTAACTCATACAGATTGGGTTGGCCTCGTTGGGGCATGATAGCCTTTGATTGGTACCCTCCTAATTTGTTTGAGTTTGGTCAATACATAAAGGTCTACATAGCAAGCAAAAGTTATTATGGTTATAGAACCTAAGGGAAGTTACTATTGTCATTACATGGGCTTTAGACAAAGGTGATAAAACTTTAGGGCTACCTAAGCATGGTCCCTGTCAATAGGTTTAGCTCATAATGAGCATAACGACCGATGGATTACCATTTTATATACCATTAGGTACTAGACTTGGGCTTGTAGGTTTCCTTAACACCTCCCTATATTGAGTGAATGTAGGGTGTGCTTCAAGATAACATCGGGAATGAAAAGGGATGCCTAACTTAATTCAAGGCTCTAAGATGCATGTAAGAAATGTAGTTTAGAAAGGAGAGAGGATTAATTAATAAAATCCAATTATAAATAACTTAACCAAGATGCTTTTCGGAGTAAGATCTTTTTGGTACCTAATGGAGTCACTACTGTGATGCGCACCGGAGTTGTGCTCATTTTTGAGTTCACTCTCCGAGGCTCGCTTTTAGGGTCCAAGACTAGAAGAAGCTCACTTTTAATTATAAATTGGCTACTTTACAATAAAAAAAAGGGTCAAGCCCAAATTTTTATTGGTAGTCAACTGAAGGCATCTACTAATTAGCTCAAAAAGATAAATGTCTTGAAGTTGCCACCCAATAAAAGATTGAAAAATGATTCTTGACCTTTTGATGCCCAAACAGAGATTGGTGTTCGGGACATCACTCTTATTAGGCACCTTGGTTAAGTATTGTTTAATAATTGGGTTTTAAAAATTAATCCACTCTTCTTTCCCAAATAATGCATTTGCGATAAAAAATAAGTAAACATCCTAATCAAGTAAAGAAAGTAGTAAATAAATAAAGTCATACTTAAGTTATTATTACATAAGCAAATCATCCAACAAAAAAAAGATTACATACATAAATTGGGGCATTCATTTGGGTTAGAAACATTGATTTTCTTATGCATATTTAAAAAAAAAACTTTTATTATATTGTGTGAATTTTAGGTTAAAAGTTGGTCATTGGTCCATTTTTATTAAAGAAAATCCAGTTAATTAGTAAAAAATGATTTAAGTGAAATTTTATCATTTAACATGCAAAAAAATCATTTATTATTGTCTATTATATCCCTAAAAATAATACATCCGAAAATAAATCAACCAACAACAAAGTAAATAAATAAATGAATAACAAACAACATCATAATAAGTGAATAAAAAATTTAAAGTAATGATGTAACTAAGATAGAGGTGGTGACTAGCATGGGGGCATGACTTCTCATGCAAATACTATATGTCCTATATGGCCATAAATATACCGATTACTCAAAAAAATCAAGCAAGCAAATTAATTAGCATTGATAATAAGCATTCACATAATTTGTTTACACAAATGGGCCAATTATAGTTACAACAACATATTTACAGTAACAAAAGTACCCCAAATATTGCATGAATATTGGAAAAAA
>CM075821.1:8150984-8325326 GCA_037975025.1 Excoecaria agallocha | reverse complement strand
AAAAATAATTTAAAAAACAAAAAAGCCTAACAATACATGAAGAAACACCTCAGGGATGGCCAAAAGAGATGAGGGATAGCCATCTATGGAGTGAGGGACAGCTAGGAGGAAAAAGATGAGATATCTTGTCCCTTATGTCACCTTTGAAATAGAACGGAAATTACATAATGAAAGTAAAAATAAAGAGAATTGCTTGAATAAATTTCTTAGCCCTAGATATGCAATAACTAAACACTAAATCATGCCAAAACGCATTAAAACACTAAAACATGCATCATATTACATTAAAATTATGGAATTACAGTATATGTGTATATATGAAAAGAAGAAAAAAACTTGATAATAACAATAGAAGAATCCTTATAGTCCATCATGCCTTTAGCACATTACACAAATTAGAAACGAATTCTACTTTGATAAAACATGCATATTACTTAAGTTTAACAATCAAAATGAATTAAATCAACATTCAAATAATCATGAAATTAAATGAATGAATCGTAGAGAAAGAAAATGAGAATGAGCCTAGAATATTACCCTCAGGAGATATTCTGACCTAATGAATTGTGTAGTCTGGATCTTTTCTCTGAATTGCGCTCTTTAATTCTCAAAGAAAGTATAAAATTCGTTATGTGTGTGTTAACCGGTGTCTAGCAAGTATACTAGATCGGCTAGTAATATAGGAAAATATAGGTTAAGACCCCAAATATCGTACCCAAGGGAATATGGATTGCTAAGAATAACATCTATGTATGAATTGAATAAATTTGAGATTATTTCTTAATGCTTTCTATTTAAGAACTAAGTAAATAATTAACTAAAACAAAAACTAAAATTAGACAAGCATGAATTAAACACAAAGTAATAACTGAAATACTCTTGCTAAAGGAACTATCCATCTCAACTTTCATTGCAATGACTCAATAACAAAAGTAACACAAGTGATTATGGAAAAATCAGATAAATAAGGCCTGATATCTTGAATCAAGAATATCTTTCTTAAATATCAAATTCCCTGTTTAAGGACAATTTAACACTTAGTATAAAAATTTAGTTTTAACTTCCTAAACATTCATTAAACTATTTTTCAAGTAAATTCAACTTCAATTTATTCTTAGTTCCTCCTCTCTCAGTATTAACCAATATTACCAATACACAATTACCTTAAAATCAGAAAACAATCATGCATTGACATTAAAAAATTAATATAAGAACATGCAAATCATAAATTATGCTTAAATCAATTCTTAGTTATTAAACCAATAAACTAATAACCAATCTTAATATAATTAAAGATCACAATTTGCTCAAAACTAAGAAATAATCAAACATGCATTGAATTAAAGCACAACTAAGTCATTACAATAAAAGACTAAGGATTCAAGTTTTCCTTAGCAAAAGAGAAGAAAATTACTTACCAAACATTATGAAAATAAAAGAACAATTAAAATAAAGATAATTGCAAACTAAGGAAAATAGAAAAATAGAGCTAAACTATTATATAAAATTTAATTAAAGAAATTTAAAACTAAAACTAAAGAAACGACAGTAGTAAAGAGACTTGCTCTCTACAACTCCTCCTACTCTCTACATCTCATTCCTTTTTTTTTGTTTCTCCTTTGGTGTCTTGGTGCCCTTTTATAGCTGAATTAAGCTGCCATAAGAAGAAATTCCATGCCTTGAAACTTCCTAATTCGAATAGCAAAAGAATTCCTATTTTAATTGATAGAAAACTTCCTATTGTAGTTAGTACAAAACTTCTAATTTAATCGCACAACTTTAAACTAGGAGAATATATTTTGAATCTACCGAATTAAGAAATTTGTGAATTCAATTTGATCCTTACTCGGTAGAGTCAGAAAGCACTCCACCGAATGCTCTTTCTTGACTTTTCTCATGATTTGGTAGAATGGAAAATTTATTCTACCGAATGCTCCCTATTTTCCTTCTTTAAAGGGTCATTTGGTAGAATCAAAAAGTGATTCCATTGAATGGTCCTCCTCTGGACTAAACCATGACATATTTTTTTTCTTCTTTCATACTAAACTTGTTGAATTCTCCTTTTAGTCTTTTAATTTCTTCTTTTTCCTTTAAATTAACACCTAAAAGCACCAAAATACTCAATTAGGTCCTTAAATCACAAGTTTAACAAATTAATTACTAAATTAACTAAATTAGCACTAAATTAAAATAATAAATATATTAAAAACAAACTAAATACATAGTATAATTCACACTTATCATGTGTTAAGAAAACTGCTAAAGTATAAAACCTTTAAAGAGAGAAAGAAATTAGCTTTCTTTCTTCTCTGATGGTTGCTCTCAAAAGAATAATGATTCCCCCATAAGAAAACCTTAGACTTTTATTTTTATACCTAAAGAAGAGTTTTAATCCAATTACAACTCAAAAATTGCCAGAATAGGAGACAAAATCCATAAAATCTGAACTCGATCCTTTTTAAGTAACTTCCCCTTTTGAAAATCCAGAAAAACATGGGAAAATCTTAGTTTCGACCCATGGACGGATGTCCCTTATCACTAGACCTCAGCTTTCCCTAAAAAGCCCCTGATTTACACTGTTCTAGAGGTGAGGACCCATAGACAGCCACCCTTCAGGTGATAGAAGGCCGTCCATCACCACAGTTAGTCTAAAATTAGGGTTTTCTATGTATTTTGTTAAATCACTCGAAAATATTTGAAAGAATTTAGAAAATCATGAAAATCTTTGAGAGAAAATGACAAATCCATGATCGGAGCTTTGAGATCTGAACCTACTATCAATAATATACTATCGAGTAACCTTAATTTAGGCTACCTTGAAGCACGGTGTCTACACTATCTATTGTGAAATGACCAACCTTCATGAGTTCAATGAACTTTTGTTTGGTCTTAAGCCCTAAAATTAAGTTTTTGAGAGAAAATTAGATGCCTACAGGGTTTGGCTTACATCATAGTGGCAACTCCACTAAGGACCATAAGATTTTGTTTTGAAAGTACCTTTGGTTAATTTAATATAAATGAGTTTAGAGATTAAAATGTTTTATCTTTTTTTGAATTAAATTGCATTGCATTTATGCTAAGGCCTTAAAATTAGGTTAGGCGCCCCTCTTTTAACCCTAGTGCATTCCTAAAGCATAACCCTACGTTCAGTCAATATAGGGAAGTGTTAGGAAGGACTACCAACCCAAGCCTTGTACCTTTTGGTATATCAAATGGTGATTCAATTAGTCGTTATGCTCGTGATGAGCTACACCCATTGGCAGGGACCACACTTGGATAGCATTAAAGCTGTATTACTAGACTGAAAGCCCATGTAATGGCATAGATATTTCCACTCGGGGGCATGTACCATAATACCTTGCTTGTGACATGGGCCCTTATGTATTAAATAAATCCCAATAAATTTAAATGTTAGCTCATTAAAGGCTTTCACGCCCCAGTGGGTGCATTTCAATTAATTTAGATTGTTTAAATACACAATGGCCAAAATCCATTCACATTTGCTTTAAATTTAGAGAGGTTTATACTGTTGGTTTTCCACCATACACCATACACGTTCATTAGGTTCCTTGTTAATCCATGAGATAATTGTTAGGTTTTGAAATATTAAAATTAAAATTCGCAGTGAAAAAGAAACCCACCATGGATCCAAGCGATCCAATTGATTCAATAGAAAGAGAAATGTAACGATTACTAACCTCTCGAAGCACAGATAAATCGAATTGTAGGTGCAACTTCAAGCGAAACGACACCCTCTACTGGTATCCACACATGAATGTAATGAAAAGAATTGCCTGAGGTGCTAGCTCCCTTTTTTGGCAGCTAGGGTTTTTTTTTCTCTCTTTTGAGATTACAGAAGAAAATGATTTTCTCTCTCTTTCTCTCTTAAGTGGTGGCTACAACTGATTCTTTTGCTTAATTAGGGTTTTATATATACATCACTATATATATATATATATAGTTGACCTAACCCTAATTAAGAGAGAGAAAACTTCGGGCCCACTTTTTTTATTAAAATAAGAAATACCTTATTTCTTATTTAAAATAAGAATAATAATAATAATATTAATCTTAAATATTATGATTATTATTATTACTATTATTATTATTATTATTTCAAATTTTAATTTATCACAAAATAAAATTCAAAATGCCCGAATTAACCCTTAGTCCATTTATCACATTTTATGTGTACGACCCAATAGGTTCATATTATATTGGCAGTGGACCCCAATCCCATCATAGGCCCACAAGTTATAAGTGGTCTCTAGCAAGATATTATGACTACCCAAATAATATGAATATCGATAATTTAATTTTAACCTAAGTAGAACATGTTATAATCCCTTTATCACATGATATCTTGTATTGAACATAAATCATGGTCCATGTCAAACTTATATAGTCCAAACATATAATTTCTCGATCACTAAGTAGATTGATAATATCAAATGATATTGATCGCTCCATCAATTCATTTGAGCACGACCATGCATTTCTCAGTCTTACTTATCGAGGGGGCCCAATAGATATCTCTTTTATGAGAGAGGAACAAATTCCTTCTTGATTATTCACTATCTTTTGCATGATTCTCATTATGTCCAATCATAACCTTTATGATTATCTGATTAAAGATAATGTTTTGATTATGTTAAAACATAATGTTCATCATGTAGGATACTGTGATAATCTCAAATTTAAGGATCGATAACATAACTATTATGAGATCACGAATGACATTAACCCATGTAGTATCTCATTGCGGGTCTATCCTGTACTCTGTTCTCTAACAAGTACTTATAAGTTTAATTCATATCACCACATATATAATCATCCCATGATTATCAATCAAACTATACTAGTCTTTATTTATCATTAATCATTTAATGATAAATGACTAGGGATAGTCTAAATAACATTAAATTGTTATTTACAAATATTATTATAACGTAACATGCCAACAATATAATAACATGAAGAAAACCCAATTTTTACAAAATGAAATGTGTCATTACATAAAGGGCCTAATATTTGGCCTAGGGCATAACCACTAACACTAATCCTGCTTAGCAAAGATACCATACGACCTCCTGTGTGGGAGCAATAAGGTTGGAAGGATTTTCCTTTTTAGTTTGTATGTGTATGTCTATGTTGCATACACGTGCATACATTTTTAATAGAATAACAAAAATAATAGTAATGATAATAAATAATAAAATATGCATGTCTTGTGTGCATAGATTCTTGATGTATGTGCATCTCATCTTGTGTGTATAATTTCTGCTTGCACAAATCATTCCATGTAATAAGATTAAAACATTTAAATCTTGTGTGCATAATTTTCTATTAAATAAAAGTGTGCATGTGCATGCATCTTATTTTGTGTGCAAACAAAAAATAATATGATAATGCAAAATGTGTGCATTCTATACTTGAGTTCTTTCTGCCATGAAAATGTGTATGTTTCATTCTGTGTGCTGTAAAATGTACATTTTTGTATTAATTTTTTTCTAGTTTGTACATTCTACTTTGTATATAGAATTCTCCCATTGTATTATGTATATGTCATGCTCATGCATCACTTGTATATTACACATCATTGAGTTTTATGCTAATATTTGAGTCACACATTGTATGTATGCCATTCATGTGCATCACTCCCATACGTCGATGTGTGACATATTCGCCATGCTTTATATATATAAAACATTCATATGATGTCATACATCACGTATATGTCATACATCATATGTGTGTCTAGCATGTCTATGTCCATATCTATGTTTCACGTGTATCTTATGCATAACACATTATCACATGTATACGTTGTATGCTTATCCATATGATGTATCATGCCTATGGCTAACATACTCATGCATCATGCATAATATATTAATCATTCACATGCATCATCATGCATTAATCGATATCATATATTGACACTTATGTATCATCGTCATAATGCAATGATTAACCCCCACACTACATACATCTCTAACATATTTATTCTCATACATCATCCTATATACATTGTTATAATTCAAAAATGTGTAAATAGTAAATAAAATAATACACTAACATTACCATGGCATGAACATATATCCAGTGTACATGTATATAGTAATGCATGTCATAGTATGTATGTATGTATTAGCATGAATCAAGATATGTACATATGCCTATCCTACATGTACATAGTAATGCTCGTCACGATATGTGCATATTAACATACATTATGACATATGCACATAGACATTCCCTATAACATCTACCATATGCATATTGGCCTGTAAATATAAATGTTCACTATCACATGTGCATATTGATGAGTGTCCGAGCATACATTATGACATACATATACATCAATCGTGCATGTGCATATTGACATGTGGTATAGTATGAGCATATAGTGACATGTAAATATACATTACAACATAAACATGTAAACATTTGCCATAACTTGAACGTGATGAACATCCATCACCTATTATAACTTGTACAAATAAACATACATGAGCTATGGCATTACACTTAAATATCCATCATGCATTATAGCATGTGCATGTACACATCTACCATCACATTGGCATTATACCCATCATTGCATGTACATATTAATATATGTTGTAGCAATATACATCCACCATCGTGAGTACATATTAACATACATTGTAGCATTCATATGTAAGCATCCATCATCATATGTGCACAATTGACATGTATCATAGTATGAATATATTAGTGTACATCGTAACATATCAGTCATTGAGTTAGTCCTCATGAATACTGTCATACACATGTGCACGTAAACATCACATTCACCTCATGTTGGATCCTATATACAAAGCAAATGCCATACATATTCCATGCTAAATTACATGCCATGTCATATGCATTTCATCATAACACGCTCTTTTTTTTCTTGCTATTTGTATACCTATCATTATACTGCATACCATTATACATGAGGTATGTTTAACATGGGTCTTATGCTTTGAAGATTGTTATACCATGTGCTATATGCAACCTATACCATGGACATACACACCATATATCATGAATACATATTTTCGTGCCATGTCGTAGATCATGTATACATCCCATTTATCACTTCAAGAAAATAATTAAATAGCAATGGAAAATTAGCAACATAATTTATTTTTGTTGCTAATTAGCAATAAAAATATAATTTCATTGCTAATTAGCAATGTAAATAAAATTTCATTGCTAATTTTGATTGGAATTTTTTGCTTTAGCAATGAAAATGGAAAATCATTGTCTATCATTACTAAAAATAAAGGAAATTATTAGCACCAAAATTTTACGATAAAATTTAGCAACTAAATTCAATTTTCGTTGGTAAACTACAATGGAATTCTATTTCCATTGCTAAATTAGCAATAAAAAAATTTTTCGTTGCTAATTTAGCAACTAAAATAGAAATTCGTTGCTAAATTTGCATTAGCAACAAAAATTAAATTTCGTTGCTAAATTAAGGATATTTAAGTATTTTCTACACTTGTTGCTCTAGGTGTAAAGATAGGTGTAAAAATGTCTTAGCCACAAATTCTAAAAAGAAATGACAATTAAAGAAAAATAAGAATTAAGAAAAGAGAGCGAGGAAAGAGGGGAGATCGGGAAAGGAATAGAGGAAAAAAATGGCATTTTCATCTTCAGCCGATCAACGGCACAGATCACCTGACTGGCGATTTCTTTGTCGCCATTCCCTTCATCATTGGCCATGTTCCCATCATCGATCCATCCATCACGGCATCTCGATAAGTCCTCGATATATCATAATTCTAAGAAGATCCTTTTGAGAGCTCGAGATGGCATCAAAATGCTCGAGCGACTTAATAGCTCTATATCAAAAGGTGCATTTTGAACAAAAAGAGTTACCTTTGGGTGGTACTAACCTGTCATTTATTAAAGTTGGAATTTGGCAAGTTTCTCTCTATGAAATTGTTCTCAATTTTCCTCAACATCACACTCAGACCAATTATACAGGTTTGTTTTGTAATTTTTGGACAAAATCTAGTTTAATTTTTTGGTCTTTTTTTTATCAATTTCAGTTGGTCTAACTTATGTATTATATTTCTTTCAATCTATATTATTAGAGACTTAGATATAATAGCTATGGATTTTGACAATATATATTTTTGTTTTAGTTAAATAATTGAATCATGAATCTGTGTTCTTCCAAGAAGCTAAAGATTTGCAGTGAGCAGACCTTGAATAGGGATAGATTTTCAATAAACAACCTTCTTGATACGGTTATGGAACATATTCTGGATTTTCTTCCAACAAAAGATGTTTTTAGAGCAACCATACTTTCAAAAAGATTGGAACATATTATGTTCAGCTAACCGACTCCGTCAACTTTCTAAGACCATTTTTTTAGAAACAATTATATTGCATAAAAACTGGTGATACTTGGAAAATAATGCAATTGGAGAAAGAATATGGGATTGCTATTGCCTTATGTTTTTTGCTATTCCATTTTCTTGTTGTTCCTTAACATACTTTCATTGTCTTCCTAAGTATACAAATTTCAGATTGTAAATATGGAAAAAAAAAGAAAATTTAGATAGATATTTAATGAGATATTTTTCTTCTTTCATTATTATACTTTAGTTAATCTATTTCTTCTCATCTTATACCTTTCTATTTCCTACAAAATGTTTCAGAAGGCCTAACAAGTGGAAAACATCTATTTAAAGATATCTTGAGAAATGAAAATACAGGTATCTTAAATTATTCACATGCTCCTAATGACAATAAAATAATTCCATCAATCTATTTTGCTCTGTTATATGTCCCTCATAACCCTGTTAGGTAAAGGTTCGAGAACAAGAGAAAGGTCTTAATGCCTTCATGTACTAGCTTAGACATCTAGTTGAACCATCAAGTGAGAGATCAATTCACAAGTAATCAATGGAACCTAAATGATGCATGCTCCACACCTTAGCACAAAATAGCTCAAACACCTACTTAATGTAGCTCTAATGAGAATATGGCTAAGCATAAGCATTCCTGTCTATCTGCAGATCTAAATGATAATGGTAATGATGGCTACTCTTTGTTGCATTCTTATTAATTTCATATGGAAATGCAACAATGAAATCTTGGAATTTTTGATTTAAGATTAGTTTGTCTTTTGATGTAATAAAAATTGCAATTAAAGACCACAAGTTTATGCTAATAAATGACAACCCTACACTACTACAATATATGTCTTGTTGTATTCTATCACTACAGCTCAAAATGTGTAACAATATCATTATCAAGTATGAATATATGAGCATCTGCTTTCATTATTTCTCAGGTTGCATTAATATACACCATTCTGAAATTGACGCAATAGTAAAAATTCTTTGCTATGTTGAGTTTTCTACTTAGTTCCATGAACATAAAGTTCTCTTAGAAGTGATTTACACTCGGTGTCTCAATGAAAAAATTCATGCATGCCATTAGCATTGTATTTTCTCCTTGCCTTTTGCTTTCAAAAAATTTATTTGTGTATTTGTTTACTGACTTATATCTACTAGAATTCATCAACTGGTAAAGATGTCCTGCAAATGCTAATTTATGTTATCATGTGAAGATTTTGTGAACTCAAGAGTTTCTATTAACTTGAATTACCCTAAAATAATGATACAAGGGTATATTTATAGGTATACAAGTAGTAAAAGAAAAATTACTATTCTACCCTTAATTACAAGCTATTATCTAACAAAATACATTAACCAACACTTTCCCTCAAGTTGGTGCAAAGATATTACACATGCCCAACTTGCAAACTATGGCGTGGAAAGCTTGACTACCGAGTCCTTTTGTAAAAACATCAGCTAATTGTCTGTCCGACGTTACATGAAATAAGCTTAAAACACCATCAGATAATTTTTCTTTGATGAAGTGTCGATCAATTTCAATATGTTTTCTCCTGTCATGTTGAACTGGATTATGAGCAATATTGATTGCAACTTTATTGTCACAATACAAAAATAGTAGGTCTTTTTCAGCCAAATTTAACTCTGCTGATAACTTCTGCAACCATAACAACTCACAAACACCTTGAGCCATAGCTCTATATTATGCTTCTGCACTTGATCTTGCAACCACACTCTGTTTCTTGCTTCTCCAAGTGACTAAGTTACCTCCCACGAATGTATAATAACCAGAGGTGGATCTTCTATCATCTAAAGAACCATCCCAATCTGCATTTGTGAAGGCTTTAATTCGTAGATGACCATTTTTTTGAAAAAGAATACCTCTTCCTGGAGCTGATTTTAAATACCTCAAAATGCAAAAAACAGCCTGTTGATGAGATTCTCTTGGATCATGCATAAACTCACTCACCAATCTAACTGCATAAGCAATATCTGGTGTAGTACGGGATAGATAGATAAGTCTACCGACCAATCTTTGATATATGCCCTTATCAACTGAACCTTCAGTCCCTATTTGTAGCTTATGGTTACTTTCAATGGGTATATCTGCTGGTTTGCATCCCAATATATCAGTTTCATCCAAAAGATCCAGAACATATTTTCTTTGAGAAATGAAGATCCCTTTGGTTGATCTGCCAACTTTAATTCCCAAGTACTATTGTAGCTTCCCAAGATCTTTGATTTCAAACTCTTGAGTTAAGAGCTTCTTCAGTCGAACCATTTCTTCTTTATCATCCCCTGTCATCACTATGTCATCAACATAAACAATGAGAAGAGTGATCTTACCTTTGGAGTGCCTCATAAAGAGGGTATGCTCAACATTACTTTGTTGATAACCAAAAAATATTATAGCTTTGCTGAATCTATCAAACCAAGCTCTCGGAGATTGTTTCAACCCATACAATGCTTTCTTTAGTCTGCACACATTCCCTTGTGTTTTCTCATCATCAAAACCAGGAAGAATCTCCATATAAACCTCTTCTTCCAGATCCCTATGAAGAAATGCATTCTTCACATCAAATTGCAGCAAATCCCAATCCAAGTTAGCTGCACAGGATAGCAAGATTCTAATCGTATTCATTTTAGCAACTGGTACAAATGTCTCCTGATAGTCAACTCCATAAGTCTGGGTGAATCCCTTTGTCACTAATCTAGCTTTAAATCTTTCAATTGGACCATCAACTTTGTGTTTTATTGTGAACACCCACTTACAACCAACTAACTTTTTGTCTGGAGATGCAACTAGTTCCTAGGTTTCATTTTTAGAAAGAGCTTTCATTTCTTCAACCATAGCTTCTCTCCACTTTGGATCCTTGATAGCTTCTCTCCAATCCCGTGGAATAGACATAGAGGAAAAAGACAAGGCAAGGGCTCTATAGTAGGGAGACAAAGAATCATAAGAGACAAAGTTAGAGATGGAATGTTTTGTACACGACCTGACTCCTTTCCTTTGAGCAATGGGCAAATTTAAATTAAAATCAAGAGATAAATCAGAATCAAGAAGTGACTCACCCAAGGATTCTAGCAGTGTAGAATGCATGATGGTTTCTTCAGACCTATTCTTTCTCGAGTATCTCAACAAGTCAAGTCTATCTAAACGACCACCAACAAAAACAACATTCTCATTCTCCTCTCCCTGAACATCAACATTCTGCTCCTGAATAACAATCTCTTCATTTTTCCTTTAAACTAGATCCTGAGGTAGCACAGGTACATTCATCACCACTTCTTCACTATTCTCCCCCTAAAGAGGTGATTGTATACTGCCAAAATAAGGTTCAGACTCCCGAATGGTAACATCCATACTCACATAGAATTTCCTAGATGGAGGATGATAACACTTATATCCCTTTTAAGTTGGAGAATATCCAACTAACACACATCTCAGTGCTCTCGGATCTAATTTCCTAACATTCCTAGTATGAACAAAGCAAACACATCCAAAAATCTTTGGTGGAACATTATAGCTAGTTTTCCCGGTCAAGGCTTCTACCGGAGTCCTAAAGTTAAGAGCTTTGAGAGGCATTCGATTAATAAGATATGCAGCCGCTAGTACAGCATCCCCCCAATATGACTTTGGAACATGCATAGTAAACATAAGAGATCTAGCAACTTCTAACAAATGCCTATTTTTTCTTTCAGCTACACCATTTTGAGCACTAGTATAAGGACAACTAGTTTGGTGAATAATCCCATGAGACTCCAAATAAGTACCAAACCTACTATCCATATATTCTGTCCCATTATCAAACCATAAAACTTTTATTTTAGCATCAAATTAGGTGTGAACCATTTTATGAAAAAATTGAAAACAGGAGAAAACACCACTCTTTGCTTTAATCAAATATACCCAAGTCATTCTAGTGCAACAATCAATGAAAGTAACAAACCATCAATTTTCAGACAAAGAGGTAATTTGTGTAGGCCCCCAAACATCAGAATGAACAATCATAAATGGCTCACTGGCTTTATTATCACTCAAAGGATAAGAGTTTTTTGTATGTTTAGCATACTCACAAGCATCACAAGATAAAGAATCAAATCGAGTTCTAGCAAATAAACTAGGATATAGTTTTTCTAAAACAAAAAATGACGGATGCCCTAATCTCCTATGCCACTAAATGATCTCCTGGTTGACATCCTGATACCCCCAAAATGAGCTAACTCTTGAATGTCTTCCAGCATATATAAGCCATCATGCTCTCTACCACTGCCAATCCTCTTCCCTGTTTGAAGATCCTGAAGGATACAAAAATCAGGAAAAAATTCAACCTTATAGTTAAGAGTTTTAGTGATAGCACTGACAGATAAAAGATTGACAGGAAATTGAGAAATATGAAGAACAGAAGACAATTTAATATTAAGAGTACAAACAATAGAACCTATCCCAGAAATAGGGGTTAATGACCCATCATCCACCCTGACACTATACCTTTTTTAAACAAGGAGAGTAGTTAAGAAAGCCTTTTGAAATGCCTGTCATATGTCTATTCGCACCAGAATCAATAATCCATGAGTTATGATGAGAAAAAGTAGTACCTGACTTGACCAAATTAGAAGTAGCACTGGAGGAAGGAGTAAGCTGAGACAGGAGATGCCTGAAATGTAAAATCTCATTAGAAGAGAGACTCTCAACTGAAGCCAACTCCTTAGATGATTCCACTATTTCTAACACATGTGCTTGAGCCCTTATTGGATTAACTCGTTTTCCCCTACGGCCCCTACTAGGTCTCCCATGCAACTTCCAAAAGTCTCTTTAGTGTGCCTTGGCTTACCACAGTAATCACAGAGCAAATGATCTTTATCAGAAAGAATCACTTTTGGTTGCTCAAGAGAGGTATGGGCAGTCAAACCCGACTTGTCAATAGGTGCAGTATAAAGCATAACACTTCTTCTGGTCTCTTCCTACTGAATTAAAGAATGTGCCTCCTCAAGTGAAGGAAAAGGAGTTTTGCCAATAACTTGAACTCGCACTTGATCAAATTCAGGATTTAAACCAGCCAAAAAATCATAAACCCTCTCCTTTTCAATCATCTTTTGAATCAGCACCGCATCATCAACACATTTTGCTTGAAAATCCTGATAATAATCCAATTCCTGCCATAAACTACCTAATTCAGAGAAATAATCTAAAACAGTAAGCTCACCTTGTTTTATACCATAAACTTTGTTCCTGAGTTCAATGATACGAGCATTATTTCCCATTCGAGAGTAGGTGGTTTTTGCAGCTTTTCATATCTTCTCTGCAGTGTCAAGCAATAAATACTATCTAGAGATCTTAGGATGCATAGAATTTATGAGCCAAGACATAACCAGTGAATTATCTGAGTCCCATTGATTAAAAATAGGATCGGTGACAGATGGGTGTTTTTTACTTCCATCGATATAAGCCTGCAACCTTCTAGCCTTGATCGATAATAAACATGATCTAGACCAGGCTAAATAAGTACTGCTCCCCTCAAGTTTAACTGGGCTAATTTGAGAATAGGGACTATCATTAATTTAATGATGTTTCTCAACTTCCTTATAATCATCCTTAATATTTGATATAATTAAAAAGCCAAAAAAGAATAAAAAAAAGCAGGAAAAATTAACCCAGGAAAATAAAACCTGTTCACACGTGACCCAGAAACTAAGGAAGTTGGAAGTCATTGGAGATTAGTAGGTTAGAGGCAAAAAAGGGCGGCAAGCAGATCGAAAGGAAAAACGGCAGCAAAAGGTGGTCGAAGGTGGTGGCACGCGCCTCACTTACCGGTGCATGGAGAAAGACCAGAAAGCTTTGGGCAATGCGTGTACTCACGCACGGCTTCTGACGGCACCAAAAATTAGGACACAAGCCGATCTTGACCCGATCTATCTTCTTATGAGGCCGGTGTCAAAAGAGAAGGTCTAAAACACGACCTTCTAGACTCGCTGGAAAAATAGAGGTTACCAAAAATTAACCAACTGTGGAAGGGAGTTAACTCGACCTTTGAAACGGCAGTGGCTCTGATACCATGAAGATTTTATGAACTCAAGAGTTTATATTAACTTGAATTACCCTAAAATAATGATACAAGGGTATATTTATAGGTATACAAGTAGTAAAAGAAAATTTACTATTCTACCCTTAATTACAAGCTATTATCTAACAAAATACATTAACCAACATCATGTTATTTATTTTCTGGCTTTTTCTATAAACCCTTTTGTTGAAAAATCTTTTATAGTTCCATATCATTATTTTGACTGTAATTTCTATTAAATAATTGAAAAACATGTAAGCCCCATCTAGTATGAGATTAAAGCTTAGTAGTTGTTGTTAGTAAACATCAAGTAATGGTGGATAGTGGTTTTGTCCTAATATGCAAAACTTTGATGGGAAGTTATTATGCAATGCATTCTAACTTCAATCACATGGATGATCTTTTGTTAGTATACATAGTCAAGATTCATTTTGGGCCTAGTGACTCAATGCCATGTGTTGTTTTCTTAAAATGATAACAAAAATTTTACTACATGATGTTTAGCGGCATTAGCAACTAAATTTTGTTTACTGGCTAGACAGACAGAACTTTGATGTGATGCTTTTACCGTAAAGGTAGTTAATAATCTCACTTACCTCTATATGAAGATTATAAAGAGAGAGGTTAATTGTGATGGTTCTGATTGATATATATATGTGTGTTGTAGATGGCCAAGAATGTTCAAAATAGAGAGAATGAATCTTTTGAACAATGAGCAAGGACTTGCACGAATCACATATTCAACCAGTCACCAATTTTAATTCTCAGGTACTACTGAAGTACTATAAAGAGAACCTCCTCAGAACCTTCCCTTACCTCCACCTGGTGTTCTAGAAAGTGTGGTACATTTTATCCTCTTGAGCTAAAAGTTTTTTCAATTATTAACAGCTAAAAGTAGGCAATGGAGAGGATTTCTTCCCCCAAAATGGATGCTATAATTTTAATAACAAGGTGCTGGTTTTCATTTCCTTCTAATCATGATCTTGAGATCCTTTCTGACAATATCATTATTTTTTTCCAAAGAAACTTATGAAGCCATCTAAGATAGAGCAATGGGTTGTGGTTACCATTTTTGTGAAAGTTGTATACATGATTAGAACTTCTTGTTCTCTACTTGTGATATTTAAATTGTCAATCTACCAAATTTCCATTAAAATATATTGAAAAATATCCTCTACCTTGTATCTTCATTCTGTTTACTTATTTGTTTATTATTTCATTTTTGTTTTATGTGACCATTGTGATTATTAACTTGCCTTTTTGTTTTCTTGAAACTTCATATGTTGGTTGCTGGGTAATTGATTTATAAAGATATTGTAAATTTGAAGCACATTGTTTGATAGCTTTCCACTAGTTGTACACTTAAAGAAGTATCTAGTTTAAAAAAAAATCAATATGTAGCTATTGTTTATTGTTCCTTACACTTGTCATTGACTAAAACATCTCTAAAATTACTTTAACTAATAGATGATTTTGTTGTTGCTATTGGCATTTATGTGATATTGTTTTTGATGTTTATAGTGCCTTATATATATAAACAAATACCTAGAATCTACATGTATTATGTATAGGAAATAATAATTAAAAATTTGTAATAATTTTTAGCCATGGAATAGCGATGGATGGCACCATCGTGAATTTTTTTTACAGGTGGGTGAATTTAGCAACAAAAATTGTAATTTTTGTTGTTAAAAAATAGCAACAATCAAATCTCTAACCACTCCTTCTGTTGCTAATTTTCATTGCTAATTTTGATTAACAACGGAAAATCAATAATTTTTGTTGTTAATTTTCATTGTTAATTGAATATTTTCTTGTAGTGTATCATATACCCACATGTTTATAGCATGGCATACATCATATACATATGCTACTCACCGTATGCGTTCATTCATATACATGTCGTGTCCTATGCCACGAGTACTTTTGCATACATCTTGTACTTTTATGTATGTGATTTTCTATCATACCACACAACTCATTAACATGCATCATCATGCCACATTTTATGCATCTTATGTCACATTATATGCATGCACTTTCATTGTATAAGTCATGTTATGTACATATATGCTGCATGTCATATGCATTCATTCATATACCATGTCATAAACCATCATGCTTGAAACATGTCATGTACATATACATCGTGTGTCATGTACATTTATTCTTACAATTGTGCCATATTTTGTACACACACCCTTTTTATACATTTGTTATGCACATATGCATTGCTTACCATGCCACATTAGACTTTGTTTTTATTTCACTATTGTATGCCATTCATATTCTCCACACATATGTGCACTATGTAAATGCATCTTTAAAATAAAATGTAAGAAAATAATAAAGTTCATATATCTTATTTTACATGTGCATTTCATTCTGTATATATAATTTTGCTATAAATTTCTAGCGTGTATTATTCTAACCCTTTGATTTTGCAGCCATCTTAAACTACTCACCTAGGTGGTTTAAGGGATTAGGCAATTGCTCTATCAACAATTTTATAGAGAATTCAGAATCCAGTAAGTTAGAATTGGGCTTAAGATTAGATGTGGACTTAAACATAGCCTCTAAACAGTTAGTAGAATACTTGGTAGAAACTCTAATTGTAGACTCCCCATAGAAAGTTGGTACCTTTGACCCCTACAATCTAGATGAAAGATTTAAAGACCTTAAAAGAAAATTCACGTCGACAATAATTAAACTTGTAACTACATTAGGTAAAAGGATTAATGACCTTGAAAGGAAAATTGTTGCTGGGCTAATTGATAATTTAGCTTCAATTTCTAGCACTCTGCCCTTGATACCAGATGGTGTAATACCCCAAACTAATATGAGTCATTGGAAAAACAAGAATCAATGCATGATTATGAGTCCTTTAGGTATTCATTCATAGAAGTAGAAAGGATTCATTCCCTCAATCTAGGAGGTAGAAATCACGATAGTGGCCATCGAAGCTATGATAGTGTTGGAACTAGCAGGATGCTTGGTGCAAGTAGTAACGGTAATGCTCAAAAGACAACAGGGGTATAAGCCACAAGGCAGCTTGAAGAAGGTACTCTGATTTGGATAGACCTCTGTCTTGGGTTCTTAAATGATTGGTTAAAATGGAGAAATTGCAACCTTTATCATAACCAACCATGACACAGGGCTTTTCAGGTCATAGGACTTATCAATTTTATGCTTTCCACCAACACACTGGCCACTTGATGAATAATTGTTAAAATTTAAAAAGCTGAATCCAAGACCTTATCAATGCCAAGAAAATTGTAGACCCAGAGGACAAAAGGAAAAAATGAGTTATGTTTTGCTGCCACTAATTTTTGTGTTTAACTCAAGCTATCCAAAATGGTATATGTCGACACTAGGTCCTAAGGAGGCTTTTGTCAGGGTTACCTAATGAGAAAAACTACTCCTTAACAAATAACAGATCAAGGACAGTGAGGCCTTTTTATGTTGAAACCCTTTTCAAAAAATATTTTAAACTATTTTCATGCTTAATTTGGGTGATCGTGGAGTAAAGGGTTGAACAATGAGAAATATCCCCGATTGAGGTCCTAAAAGACAAATTAAGCAAGTTTTTGCACACCTGTGCAAGGGTTTGCAGACCCTTACACAGAGAATATCATTATTATTTGGCCAAATTGCTAGCTTTTCTCCATTTTTGGATTTGCACGCCCATGTACAAAGGCTGTATGGCCATGCATTATAAGAATCTTGTCTTTTCAAGTAAATGGCCTAAAGCACTTGAGTTGTACGCTCGTGCAATCTTGAGTGTATACCCGTGCAACCTAAAAGTTAGTGAATATTTTAAATGCAAGTCGGCAAGTGAGTTGACTTATGGGCTTGCACACTAGTGCATATGGGTGTGTACACCCGTGCAATCCTCTTTATATAAGGACTTAGCCGATCACTTTGAAAGGAGATTGGAAAAATTTAATTTTGGAAGTATTCTCTTGGTCCTAAAGGTTTCTAAGTTCAAAAGGTTATTTTTGGCACTTAGTTCTTTATGTTTTCAAACTATTTTTTACTATTTTAATACAAAAAGGATCCACAAATCTGACATCCGATGATCTAATAGAGTAAGTACACTGAACGTAATATAAAAAACTTTCCTCTTCTCGATTTAGTTTCTCGACCATATAAAACTCATACATTTGCTATTTTAATTGTTATAAGCTTTATTCATCAATTTAATTTATTGCACATTTACTATATATTCATCTCTATTTATATTTTCGTTATGAAACCCTTTTCAAGGGTATATTACTGTGTGGTAGAAATTATTAGGCTATTCTTGTAAAATCCCTTTATTATTATTATTTTTGTTTTTTCTCTCAAAATATATGGTTTAAAAATCATTTTTTTGTATTTAATATTCCCTTTTTGCTCCCTTTTGAATCTATTATTGACAAAGACTTTATTTAAAAAAGAGATGAAAACTAGCCTCCGCCAAGCCAACACGGCCATGCGTCTCATGACACACATTTGTGCATCATGTGATGTACGGCCTAAAATATGTCTTATTTTTTTAAATAAAAGAGTCGACCATATGTGACCTAGTGTGCGCTAGCGCATTTTCGACATAAGTGCTAGATTCTTATCTTTCTTTTTAATTTATTTCACTATTTTTTATATACTCTCCTTTTATTATTATTATTATTATTATTATTATTATTATTATTATTCTTATTGTTATTCTTATTATTCTTATTATTATTATTATTATTATTGCTTCTGCAGCTGTCGTTGTTATTATTGTTGTGGATAACCCTCTTGTGAGTGCATCCAGACGAGCGCTACAGGTCAGTATACAATCCTCTCTCCTTATTATAAAAAGTCGTTTTCGACCGTAAATGGAAAATATCACAAAAAAATATTTATAGCAAAGGATTGGGATATTTCATTAAAAAAATTGGACCAATATCCAATTTCTTGCCCAAGAAACTCACATATAAAAATTAGCCTTTAATGATTAAATGATTCTTGTATATAATTAAATAACATGGGACGTTTCTTAAATAAAACTTAGATTGAAAAGTCCTTGTCTTTAAATCCTCGCAATGAAATGCTTCTTTATAACTCACATGTGAGGACCAAAGTCCTCATAAAACATGCTACAATGAACTGCTCAATTTATGGATGTCTTCATCGCTTTATTCTATACCATGATTTATCGTTTTCCTACGTGATTGGACGCGACTTTAATTTCTATATTTGCTCTAATTTTACATGAAAGAAAAGGGATAATACAATTAATCTAAAGGCTGTTATGTCACGGTTATCAAAGGTAAAAATAAAAGTGGAGTTCTGAATCATCTCTTGGTTTTTGGCCTCATGAGTTTAGAACACCTTTTTTCCCAATGTCCTATTGGGTGGTGAGTCCTTACAATTAGCCTTGTGGTGCCCAACAAGATGCATCCTGGCTATCAATTATTAGCGATGAGATAGGGATACCTGGACGTGCCATCTCATGCCTCTTGAGGCTTAAGATTTGGCAAGTCAAGTTAAGTCTCTTTCTTATCGCAAAGTAACCGATCAGTCCGGGCAAGGGAACCTTAACCTGGTCGAACCCTAAAAGCGGGACCGAACCATTAAAGGTTAGAGGTTTCCTCCTTTAAGCTCGATGATCCCTTCGTTCCGAGGATGAGATCGGGTAGTAGCAAGAAGAGCGTGCATTATAGTGGCGACTCTATTGGGGAAGATTCAAGACCTTGCTCCGAAACTAATTTTGATTTATGTGACATAAAAAGGCTTTCAATTAAGAAATTTTATGTCTTTTCAAAAATATATTAGAATCATGTTAGAGCCTTAGAATAAGTTAGGCGTCCCAATTTTTTGACCCCGGTGCATTTTTTAAACACTCCCTTATCATTCATTTAACCAAGAGTAGTGTTAAGGATAATCACTAGCTCAAGTCTAATACCTCTTGGTATATCAAATAGTGATCTGATAGTTCATTATGCTTGTAATGAGCTAGACCCATTGGCAGGGACCATGCTTGGGTAGCCTTCTAATTGAGTACTTAGACCAAATGCCTATGTAATGACATAAAAATCTCCACTAGGATGTTCGTAATAATCTTGCATTGCTTATGATGTGTATCCCTATGTATTAAGCATACCTAGATAAGTCCAAATGTCTACTTATCAAAGGCTACTGACTAGTGTCTAGCAAGTGTACTAGATCGGCTAGTAATACAGGAAAATATAGATTAAGACCCCAAAATATCGTACCCAAGGGAACATGGATTGCTAAGAATAATATCTATGTATGAATTAAATTAATCCGAAATTGTTTCCCAAATGTTTTTGATTTAAAAGCAAAAATTAAACAAAATAAACAATTAAACAAAACATGAATTAAAAACAAAATAATAACTGGGATTCTCTAGCTAAAGAAACTATCCACCTTAACTTTCATTGTAATGACTTAAATTCAATATAAACACCAGTGATTATGGAAAAACTAGTAATAAAGCAAGATATCTTTATTCAAGTATATCATTCTTAGTATTAAACTCATAGACAAATCTAATACTTAGCATGAAAATCTAGTTTTAACTTCCTAAATATTCATTGAAGCCTTTCTCAAGTGATTCAACTCCAATTCATTCTGAGTTCATCCTCTCTTAGTATTAACCAATAAAATTCACACATAATTATTTCATATTTCGGATAATAATCATGCATAAACATTAAAGAGTTAACCTAAGAACATGCAAATCATTAACTATGTCAAAACCAATCTTTAGTTGTTTATTCAATAAACCAACAATCAATCTCAACACAATCAAAGATAAGAATATGCTTAAAACCAAGAAATAATCAACCGATATTGAAAATTAAGCTCAAAATAAAGTCATAACAATGAAAATATAAGATTTCAAGGATCCATTAGCAAAAGAAGAAAAATTACTTCCTAAACATAGTTAAAAACTAAAGACAAAGTTGAACAGAAAAACAAAAACAACGTAAAATAAACTAAGCTTAATTCTAAGATTAATTCCTAATTCCCCTTCCCTTTTGCAATTGAACACGTGGTCACGCCCTTCCCTTTTGCAATTGAACACGTGGTCACGTGTTACACAAGGCTTCCTTCACACATGGTCACGTGTGGACTTGCCTTGCTTCACACGTGGTCACGTGTCCTTATAGATTTCTTCACTTGTTCCTTCACGTGGCCATGTCTTCAATCTTCACTCCTTCACATGGCCACGTGTTTGTCTTCTGGACATCACAATAATATCTGAACATGAATTTTCCAATTTTACAATTTTGGCCCAAATCTTCTTGCCTTTTTATAATTAAGTCCTTTTTCTTGCAAATTAACCCTGAAAAACACAAAAATTTACAATTAACTCCAAAAACATAAAATTAACCAATTAAACTCAAATCTAACCTAATTAACACAAAATTAACTTAATTAAACACCTAAAAACATACTAAAAACATCATATAAAATGACCATTATCAGCTACCATGCCCTGGTAAGCCCATTTTGATTTGTTCGGGTCGCTCGGATGCCCATTAATCAAAACCTTTTTTGTATGCTATTCTTGAGAGGCATTATGTTGTCGAATTTTTGTTGTGCACTATGTATATACATCAGGGTCACCTGTTGATCCTTGGATTAAGCCCACCTAGGAAGAGGACTTTGACCACATGTGTGGGAGAAATAAGGTAGAGAGGATTCTTGCATGTGGTTGCCAATGCTACTTCTCATAATCATGTATATACATCTACTCATGCATCATGCTAATAACCCCATTTTGATAGCCTTAATAGAGCCATCATTACATAAGTGGTTTTAGGGATTAGACAGTCGTTTGGTTAAAAAAATGGTTTGCTAAACAGATAGAAGAGTTGGTATTAGGATAAAGTTCAAAATTGGGATCTGAATTGGGTATAAACAGTGTTTTAGAAGATTTTTCAGAAGGGTATTCAGAACAATTAGAAAAGGAAATCATGGATGAGCTCACAACCCTAGTTGGTTCCTCCGGTTTCCAAGATGTCGATAAGAGGATGGATGATCTTGAGAGAAAAATGATATTAATGTTTGTTAGCCTTACAGCCAATTTGGCCTCAATCTCAACTGTTTAGCTTGTTGTACTGGCTGTTGCTCAAGTCAAACTGATTCCTATCGGAGAGATTCCAATAGCATCTATTGTGGCATGCCCATTAGCAGCAAATGTTAGGAATGTGGCTCCACAAGACATTGAAAGGGATGTCTCTCGAGATGGTCTCAAATGTGATTTTATAATTGATGAGAAGAAGGAATTGCATGCCCCTCAAGTACTGAAGAATCTTATCCCTAAGGAGGAAAATCCTACTGTGAAAAAGATAGAAAAGAAGTTGGAGGCTTTGATTAGGATGTTGTCAGTTGGGAAAAAAGTCAGTCTTAAGGATATTGATTTAGATGGCAAAAATGCTTTGCCTCGTTGATTCAAGATGCCTGATTTGATGAAATTTGATGGTACATCTGATCCACTGGCTCATATCAAACAATATTTTTTACTCATGAAAAGAACTACCCTCGCTAAGAGACAGAAGGTAGATTTATTCAGTCTTACCCTTATTGGCCCTACTGTTGAATGGAATCACAACTTGGATAGGAAGACCAAAGAAGATTGGAAGAGGTTGACAAAGGAATTCTTTAGGCAGTATGATTGTAGCACACGTATGGAACCTTTAAAAGATTTGGATTTGTTACAGCAGAAACCTAGAAAGTCCTTCCACGAGTATCTCACTTGATGGAGGAATAAAGTAATGGAGATGAAAAAAATCATGATAAACAGGATTAAATTCGTTTGTTCATTCAAAATGTTGGTCTTTACTTGAAGGAGGGTCTCAAGATAAAGGGTTTGAAAGATTGGGAGTTCTTGAAAGATATAACTGATGGAATATGACATGGTATGATAATCATGATAGCACAGCGGAAAAACAAAAATTTTTATCATACATACCATACATATCCAAAACTAGGAACGAAAACATGCAATTTTAGGTTGTAGAACTTACAAGTTAAGATGCCTTTTAGATATTGATTTCGGTGATGGTCAACAACTAAGATGACTTTGTCCGCCTTAGATCTTGATCACCAATGCCAAGGAATAACCTTTTACGCCACTCCCTCTATTCTCACACACATAATTGTACCGTCGGCTTAAAATCGAGATTGCTAGCTCTCTTTTAAGTATTGTGTAATGGCTATAGTTTGAAGCTACAAAATTTGATTTTGTACTTCTTTAGATTGTTATTTCTATCCAATAACACAAGAGAATGAGGAACAATCCTTTCTCCTTGTAAAAAATTGGCTAAAAGAAAACTTGAGAGAGAGAGGAGGAGTTCACGCAAAACCTAGAATGAAAGCCTAGGGTTTCACGTTTTTCCCACTATAATTATATATCTTCTCTTTCCTTTAAGTGATGGATCTCAAATATACTATCTTAAGATAATTAATATTAGCTAAAGATAATTAATATTTGCATTTATCACTTAATTAAAATAAGTAATATTTATTGATAAAAACTCTTTCAATTTATCTAAGATAAAATCAAAAGTCATTTAATCAAATTATATTACTTAATTTAGGATAAAAGATAAGACATTTAAATCTAATAAATCACTTAAATAAAAACTATACATGTGCCGAAATTCCTTGTGATTTCTCTTAGGAATTTCGGCCACATCAAATTATATTTAGATGATTTAATTAGATAAATATGTCTTTAGGCTTTAATACTCAATTAATTAAATTAATACATGACATTTAATTAATTGAAATTAAACCTTGTGGGCTGAATTTCTCTCTCTCATGGACCAAAGCCCAATAGCAATTTTATAACCCATTACATACATTAATTTGACTTTAATTAAAAGCCCAAATTAATGCCCAATACTTAATTTAAGTATTTTAAGCCCAATGCTTTGTGTGCGATCCTATAGGTCCATTTAATGTTGGCAATGAATTAATAAATTAATTCAAAGGCTATATATATTCTCTAGCAAGATATTATAGCAATCCAAATTAAATGAAAATGCATATGGCATTTGGTGACCTAATGCAATTTTGCATAGTCCCTTACCCTTAAATATCAGAATTAATATAAGGCATGGAACTAGTCGTCCTTATATATATTAATTCCTTTCTTGATATTCCAGTGACACTGAACTCTCAGATAAATAATGATTACTCATTATTCCATCTCGGTATGGCCATACACTTCTCAGTTCACTGATCAAGTGGCCGGTGATATTTTCTCTCTTATCAAGAGGGGTAATCCCTTCACTTCTCTCATGCTCTCTAACATGAATCAATGCATACCCAATCATACCCGTACTTGTCACTCTGTTACGAGCACGTTAGGTGTATGTCAAAGTACACAGTAATTCATAAAGAGTTTCATAGAGATTTCAGGTCTAAGAACTCCGATACAAAACTTGCATATGAGAAACACTTATGACTTGTACCATGTAGTGTTCTCATGAGCGGATCGAATCCAAATATCATGTTCTTTAACATGTATCTATGATCTCTGATTGACACTCTTATCCTAATGATCCATAAGACAGAACTCATAATATCAGAGAGAGCATACTAGTCTTAATTCATTTGTTATTCCTATAACAATGACTGACTAGGGATATTTAGAATGAAGTCCCATTTGTTTCAAGGTCTTACAATCCATGTGCCTCACACATGATAACTTAAACTGAAACGACATTCTTGGATAGTTTTATCAATTGACATGCACGGGAATACAAAAGATAAAACAATCCCAATTGGGCATAGCCCTAAGACCGAACGCTCTCAAATAAGCTTCGTGCAGATTTGGACGCAATTGTTTCGTCAAAGGATCTGCTACATTGTCTTCACTTGCTATCTTGCTAACCTTGACGTCCCCACGATCAATGATTTCTCTGATCAGGTGGTACCTCCTGAGTATGTGTTTGGATTTCTGGTGTGACCGGGGCTCCTTGGCCTGTGCGATGGCCCTGTTATTGTCACAAAAAATTTCTAATGGATCTAGGATGCTTGGGACCACTCCTAATCCAGAAATAAAATTTCTAATCCAAACAGCTCTTTTGCAGCCTCGCTTGCTGCAATATACTCAGATTCTATAGTTGAGTCAGGAACGGTCTCTTGCTTCGAGCTTCTCCAGCTGACAGCACCACCGTTCAAAACAAAAACAAACCCAGATTGCGATCTAGAATCCTGAGTGCTGGTCTGAAAAGCAGCATCGGCATAACCTTGTATGACGAGCTCTTCTTGACCACCATACACCAAGAAATGATCCTTAGTCCTTCGCAGGTACTTCAGAATCCCTTTTACAGCAGACCAGTGCTTCTCACCAGGGTCTTGCTGAAACCTACTGGTTATACTCAGTGCATGAGCAACATCCAATCTAGTACATAACATAGCGTACATGATAGATCTAATAGCAGATGCATATGGGATTCTACTCATGTCGTCCCTTTCCACTTTGGTTTTAGGGCACTGCTCTTTAGTCAAAGGAACTCCCAAAGCCAAAGGTATGTACCCTTTCTTTGAGTCTCCCATACTAAAACACTTTAGTACTTTATCTATGTACTTTTCTTGACTTAGTCCCAAAAGCCGATTCGATCTATCTCTATAGATTCGAATACCAAGTATTGTCTTGGCTTCACCTAAGTCTTTCATTGAGAAACATTTTCCCAACCATTGCTTAACCTTTTGCAATGTTGGAATATCATTCCCAATGAGAAGGATGTCGTCCACATATAGGACCAGAAATACTACTATGCTCCCACTAACCTTCTTGTACACACAAGGCTCATCTTCGTTCTTGATGAAGTCAAATTCTTTGACTGCCTCATCAAAACGAAGATTCCAACTTCGGGATGCTTGCTTTAATCCATAAATGGATTTTTGAAGCTTGCATACCTTTTTAGGATGCTTGGGATTGACAAAACCTTCAGGCTGTGTCATATACACATCCTCAAGTAAATTTCCGTTAAGGAAAGCAGTTTTGACATCTATTTGCCATATCTCATAATCATGATATGCAGCTATGGCAAGCAAGATCCTAATGGACTTGAGCATGACTACAGGCGAAAAGGTCTCGTCATAGTCTATACCATGAGTTTGTCGAAAACCTTTTGCTACTAGTCTACCTTTGTAGGTCTTATCAGCTTTTAGTTTGAATAACCACTTGCATTCAATTACCTTAGCACCTTCTGGTGGATCAACCAAGGTCCAAACCTGGTTATCGTACATTGATTGCATCTCGAATTTCATGGCTTCCAGCCAATTATTCGAGTCTGGGCTTTCAATAGCTTCTCGGTATGTAGTAGGATCCTTACGATCTACTAACTCAATAGTGTCATTGTCAGTGATTAGAAATCCATATCTCTCAATCTCCTGACGTACCCTACCGGACCTTCTAGGTTCTTGTGTAATGGGTTTTTGTTCCACAACTGGTTGTGAACTTGATCCCATTTCCAAACCATCCTCTATAGGAGTTTGTGGTGCTTGAATTTCTCCAAGTTCTACTTTACTCCCACTGTCCTTCTTGAGAAGGAACTCCTTTTCCAAGAAAACAGCCTTGCGAGCAATAAATACTTTGTTCTCGGCTTGTGAGTAAAAGTAGTATCCCTTTGTTTCTTTAGGATAACCCACAAACAAGCAGACAGTCGATTTGGGCTCTAGTTTGTCAGATGTTAATTTCTTAACATGTGCTTCACAGTCCCAAATCCTGAGAAAAGACATATTGGGTACTTTCCTAGTCCATACCTCGTACGGTGTCTTTTCAACTGCTTTAGTTGGAGTACGGTTCAATAGAAACACAGCAGTTTCTAATGCATAACCCCAAAAAGAGATAGGAAGATTAGCTTGACTCATCATAGATCGAACCATGTCCAACAGAGTTCGATTTCTCCTTTCGGACACACCATTCCATTGAGGTGCTCCAGGAGGAGTGAGCTGTGAAATAATACCACACTCCTTTAGATGACTGTCAAACTCTTGGCTTAAGTATTCGCCACCTCGATCTGATCGAATGGCTTTTATACTTTTGCCAAGTTGGTTTTCTACTTCATTCTTAAACTCTTTGAATTTTTCAAAAGTTTCAGACTTGTACTTCATTAGATAGACATAGCTATATCTACTGAAGTCATCTGTGAATGTCACGAAGTAGCTAAAACCACCTCTAGCATGTGTGCTTAAAGGTCCACATACATCGGTATGTATTAGTTCCAATAAGCCATTAGTCCTCTCGCCTTTGTTATTAAAAGGACTCTTTGTCATTTTTCCATGCAAACATGGCTCGCATGTATCATAAGACTCTAAGTCGAATGACCCAAGCACTCCAGTTTTGTGGAGTCTTGAAATGTGTTTTTTCGTTTGCATGTCCTAAGCGACAATGCCAGAAGTAAGTAGGGTTCAATTCGTTTGATTTAACCCTCTTTGTATTAATGTTGTAAATGGACTCTTTGTTTTGTAAATCAAGGATATAAAGGCCATTTTGCAACATGGCATTGCCATAAGAAATGCCTTGGCGACGAATATGAGCATTGCCATTTTTAATAACAAAATCAAATTCATCATTATCCAAACATGAAACTGAAATAATGTTTCTGCTCATAGCAGGCACATAATAACAATTATTCAAAACAATACAAAGTCCGAAAGGTAAAGTGAGGTGATAGTCGCCTATCTCCATGGCAGCAACTCGTGCTCCATTCCCCACACGGAGGTCCACTTCATTCTTCCCAAGTAATCGCCTATTTCTTAACCCCTGCACATTTGAACAAATGTGAGAACCACAATCGGTATCCAATACCCAAGTGGTAGAAATAGAAAGGTTAATTTCAACAACAAAAATACCAGAACTGGATGCCTTGGCTCCATTCTTCTTTTGTTCTTCCTTGAAGAGAGCGCAATTCTTCCTCCAATGCCCTATCTTGTTGCAATGGAAGCAAGTGCTCTCACTCTCTTTGATTTTTGGCGCCTTGGGCTTAGATTGGGCCTGAGGTGCACTCCCAACTGACTTGGGTTTTCCCTTTCCCTTTCCCTTAGCGGGTCCCTTCTTAATTCCCTTTTGAACCATTAGTACGGGATTGGTCTTTCGAATGTTCTCTTCAGCATTCTTAAGCATCCCATGAAGCTCAGTGACTGACTTGTTCATTGCATGCATGTTATAATTCATCACAAATGGATCATAAACAGCAGGCAATGATCCTAAGATCAAGTCAGTGGCCAATTCCTTTGGTACTAGTACCTCAAGCTTCTCAAGAGTATCAAGATACCCTTTCATCTTAAGTACATGGGTACTAACAGGAGTACCCTCAGCCATCGTGCAAGAAATTAAGGCCTTTGTTGTCACGAACCTCTCGTGACGAGCTTGCTCTTGGAACATCTCCTTGAGGTGCACCATGATCGCATAAGCCTCTTGGTCCATAAATTGCTTTTGCAAGTCAGGCACCATAGTGGCCAGCATCAGACAGGTCACATCGTTGGAGTCGCTCTTCTTGGTCTCAAAAGTTTCCTTTTGAACTGCAGAGGCGTTCCTTCCTAGTTCTTCAGGCAAGGGTGCATCCAAAACATACGACTTTTTCTCTTGCTTAAGAACTATTCTTAAGTTTCGAGACCAGTCTATGAAATTGGTGCCGTTCAATTTGTCCTTTTCAAGGACCGATCGCAATGAGAAATTGTTGTTTGAAGATGCCATTTTCAATCTACAATAAAATTTAGCAAGATTAAATGAGGTCTTATTTATGATCCCACAAACCGAATTAATATCCCTTTAAATAATTCGCGTTAGTGATTTTAATGTGGGCCAAGATCCACTTTTCACAACAACTTATTAGTCAAGCTGAGCTTGTACACCTAACAAGTTAAGTTACTTAGGTAGGAAAACTCCAATCATGTCTCGTACATGACTCTTGGATCAAATGGGCTAACATCTTAAGATGTTATAGCACAACCCATTTATTAGTTGCCTAGGTCTGGGCATCCCTTTCCATGTTAAGTCCAACCTACATTCACAACCCATGCCTCACAAAGATAATCGGGCGCATCTAGGACTCCTAGTCTACATGACCGATGATCGATGCCTTGACATGTTTCGAATTAGGAAGGCAACTTTGTGACTTACTATTTTTAGGGATTCATTTTATTACGGCTTACATGGCATACGCTTTGTTATCCATACATAGCATGCATATATATATAATTGCATAAAGTAAAGCGTGACAAACATGGGCCCAAAAACGTACAACTAAGATTCTATACTATTACATAAGAATCTTCGAGTTGGGCTTCTCCACTCCGGTGGGCTTCGTCTTGATTTACAAAGTCTTCAAGTATATTCTATTCTAAGAAATAAATGAAACTTTTACAATAAAACATAATGGCTCGTAGGCCATATTTAATTACAAAAACCCAGGGCCCATGAATGACCATGCATATCCATTCATCACACCAAACTAGCAAATAAATATACATAGCATTCATGGATAAAACAAAGTCCAATTTTTAATTAATTTAGCCAAGCCCATTAATGGAAATTGTGTACTTGAACCTTTAAGAGATGACCCCGTGATGGGCCTGGGCCGAAGCCCAATGGACTATATCCTCTTATTGAATAAGTTCTCTTAAAAGCCCAAAACACAAACTAGTTAGATTTGTGCTATAAATCAACTCTAGTATAATTTCCAATTTTGCCATTTTTTTTTTAATTTTATGTCATACAGCCCATAAACATTAAAAATGCATATAATCTGTGCTAACATGAATTAAAAATAAAGTCATGAAGAACACATATATAGTACACGGCATTCATGCAAAAACAAACAAACAATAAAAACTAGTTGTTTGATGCTTATGTAATGCCATAAAATGCACAAACATTTAAATCAATTTATGAGTCATTTAATAATCTAAATAAGTTCAAAACATTGATTTAATATTCTGTACCATTTTAATCTAAATGTGTTTTTACCATTTTAATCAAAACAAAACAAACAATGTTGATTAAACATGTAACAAACACAAACTAGACATAGTTTTAAGTGATTTTAAAATTAATCAATTAAATTGTCATGGACCAGAATTAAAACCAAATTTAAAACATGTCCAGACCTGATATTTAATCTTCAAAAATCACTTACAAACATCCCAAAAACGTTTTTACATTTAATTTTGAAAACTAGTTGTTAAACTAGCAATTTACATGCCAACTAGCACCTAGTTTCATAATTAACATGTACCATCAGGTATAAATAATTAAATCCGACCATTACCAGCCCTAATAACATCTTAGGAAAGTATATTAACATGTCAAATTAATTATAATACCTATCTAATCAATTAAAATCGTTTTTACACCAAAACAATGCAAAAAACTCAAAACAGAAAATTTCAGATTTGCATGTTTTCATAATGACGATTTTTAATTAATTTTTTCATGCATCTAAAGCACTAAAATAAGCATGTTTAGGCTCTGATACCACTGATGGAATATGACATGGTATGATAATCATGATAGCACAGCGGAAAAACAAAAATTTTTATCATACATACCATACATATCCAAAACTAGGAACGAAAACATGCAATTTTAGGTTGTAGAACTTACAAGTTAAGATGCCTTTTAGATATTGATTTCGGTGATGGTCAGCAACTAAGATGACTTTTTCCGCCTTAGATCTTGATCACCAATGCCAAGGAATAGCCTTTTACGCCACTCTCTCTATTCTCACACACACAATTGCACCGTCGGCTTAAAACCGAGATTGCTAGCTCTCTTTTAAGTATTGTGTAATGGCTATAGTTTGAAGCTACAAAATTTGATTTTGTACTTCTTTAGATTGCTATTTCTATCCAATAACACAAGAGAATGAGGAACAATCCTTTCTCCTTGTAAAAAATTGGCTAAAAGAAAACTTGAGAGAGAGAGGAGGAGTTCACGCAAAACCTAGAATGAAAGCCTAGGGTTTCACGTTTTTCCCACTATAATTATATATCTTCTCTTTCCTTTAAGTGATGGATCTCAAATATACTATCTTAAGATAATTAATATTAGCTAAAGATAATTAATATTTGCATTTATCACTTAATTAAAATAAGTAATATTTATTGATAAAAACTCTTTCAATTTATCCAAGATAAAATCAAAAGTCATTTAATCAAATTATATTACTTAATTTAGGATAAAAGATAAGACATTTAAATCTAATAAATCACTTAAATAAAAACTATACATGTGCCGAAATTCCTTGTGATTTCTCTTAGGAATTTCGGCCACATCAAATTATATTTAGATGATTTAATTAGATAAATATGTCTTTAGGCTTTAATACTCAATTAATTAAATTAATACATGACATTTAATTAATTGAAATTAAACCTTGTGGGCTGAATTTCTCTCTCTCATGGACCAAAGCCCAATAGCAATTTTATAACCCATTACATACATTAATTTGACTTTAATTAAAAGCCCAAATTAATGCCCAATACTTAATTTAAGTATTTTAAGCCCAATGCTTTGTGTGCGATCCTATAGGTCCATTTAATGTTGGCAATGAATTAATAAATTAATTCAAAGGCTATATATATTCTCTAGCAAGATATTATAGCAATCCAAATTAAATGAAAATGCATATGGCATTTGGTGACCTAATGCAATTTTGCATAGTCCCTTACCCTTAAATATCAGAATTAATATAAGGCATGGAACTAGTCGTCCTTATATATATTAATTCCTTTCTTGATATTCCAGTGACACTGAACTCTCAGATAAATAATAATTACTCATTATTCCATCTCGGTATGGCCATACACTTCTCAGTTCACTGATCAAGTAGCCGGTGATATTTTCTCTCTTATCGAGAGGGGTAATCCCTTCACTTCTCTCATGCTCTCTAACATGAATCAATGCATACCCAATCATACCCGTACTTGTCACTCTGTTACAAGCACGTTAGGTGTATGTCAAAGTACACAGTAATTCATAAAGAGTTTCATAGAGATTTCAGGTCTAAGAACTCCGATACAAAACTTACATATGAGAAACACTTATGACTTGTACCATGTAGTGTTCTCATGAGCGGATCGAATCCAAATATCATGTTCTTTAACATGTATCTATGATCTCTGATTGACACTCTTGTCCTAATGATCCGTAAGACAGAACTCATAATATCAGAGAGAGCATACTAGTCTTAATTCATTTGTTATTCCCATAACAATGACTGACTAGGGATATTTAGAATGAAGTCCCATTTGTTTCAAGGTCTTACAATCCATGTGCCTCACACATGATAACTTAAACCGAAATGACATTCTTGGATAGTTTTATCAATTGACATGCACGGGAATACAAAAGATAAAACAAATGCCTCATTTTATTAACTAAGTGTTTTATAACAATGTATTAGGGCTAGGGCTTACACTAACAATAACAATTGAAGTCGAAGGAGAATATTTGGTAAAGAAAGCTAGTGCTACAAGTTCAAATAGTGGAGGTTATAATACCAACAAATAGGGATTCAGAAGTTTGGGTTTTGGTAAGAGTGTCGGTAACGGTAGTGGTAATGGAGTTAATAGTGGAAAAATTGCTAAAGTGTTAGTAACAAAGGTCAACAAGCATTGTTACTCAGAGTTAGGTAAGTCATTATCTTGGTGCCTTGGATGTTTGATGAAAGAGGGGAAGTTACAACTAATGCCACCTAAGCCTGCGAGGAGTTAGGGTCAGCCAGGACATAGGTCTGATTAGTATTATGCCTTCCATCAGCATACAGGGCATGAGATTGATTATTGCCCTTCTTTGAGGGATCGTATCAAAGACTTAATTGATTCTCGATAGATTCTTGATTTGGAGAAAAGAGCTGAGAAGAAGGAAGCTTACAATGCTATGCTGCCACTAGTATTCATGGTTGGGTCTAGGTTGCTAGAATGGTATGTTCTTAAAAAATTATAGGTAATGAGTATTTGGCTATTACTCGTAAGGCTCAAGGGAGTGGTAACAATTCAGATGCAAGCATAAAAGTGTCAACGAAAGTAAGACAATCAGCTCGATTAGTGGATATATAGTATACAGATAGTGATATGGGTTCGGTTAAGGCTGAAAAGGAGCCAAAGGACCTATGGCAAACTAATAGAGATGAGAAGGAAGCGATAGATTAAAAGGTGGTTCAAGCCATCATTAGGAGTGGTAGAGTCATGCTTGAGGTTGAGAGGTAGTAAGAACCCGCTGTGCCTACAGAAGAAAGAGCCATGGAGGATAACCTAGTCTTAAAGCAGCTTAAGAAAACACCTGCTTAGATTTTGATATGGGACTTCCTAAGGCAATCACCCTTTCACAAGTAGAGATTGGTGGAAGCTTTGTGTGAGTCAACTATTACTACTAACAGATCTCCTTTCGAACTGTTAGAAATGGTGAAAAGAGATTTTGAGGAGAAGATTGTGTTCACTAATGCTAACCTCCCCCTGGAAGGGTACGAGCATAATCGTCCTTCATACATTAGGGCTGCAATGAATGGTAAACACATTGCATGTGTAATGGTGAATGATGGCTCTTCGACCAATGTATGTCCCTTTACAGCAATGGCAGCCTACAGTATTGATGAGGGCAGACATCATGACCTGAGGCAGCCTAGATCAAGATTACCTAATGATGAGAAAATAGTATATTACTAACAACAGGTTCGGATCTCGAAGCTCTGATTGTGAATTTCTCGCATTTTCTCAAAGATTTTTATGATTGTCCAAGTATTTTTAAGGGTTTTGTCCAAGTATTTTTAAGGGTTTTAACAAAAGTACATGAACAACCCAAATTTTGACCTTTAAAGGTGACAGACGATCGTTTGTCACATGAGGCATAGTTGTCCTTGGCTTTTTCTCTCCTATCTAGGTCAAATTAGGTATTTTGGTAATTTCAAGACTTTTACTTAAAGGATGGACGCCTCTCAATGAGGGATGCCCATTTATAGCCCATCTTCCAGAATTCCCATAATTTTGGAATTCAAAAAAAAGAGATAAATTTTTAAGAGGATTTAATCTGGATCTCAAAGGGAGATATCTCCAAATTAAGAGAGATAGAGTTGGATTTCAACCCCAACACTAACCTAAGTATAAAAGCTAAAATTTTAGGGTTTCTGAAAGAGGAATCACACTTTACATAGAGCAAACTTTAGAGAAGAAGAAAATCAATTTCTCTCTCTCTTTAAGGTTCCCTTTTGTTCTAATAATCTTTTTGATCTAACCACACACACACAACGAAATTCATTGGATTTTTCTGAGAAACAAAGAACACAAATTAGAGTAGAGATCTGGACTACAAGAATTTCAGAGTTGGAATATCTCCTGAGGGTACTATTCTAGGCTTCTTTTCTACTTTCTCTCTCTAGAATTGCCATGTTTGATTATGTGATTATTTGTTGCAAGTAAACATGTTTAAATGTTGTGTTTGTGTGATTGGCATGCCTAGAGTTCATTGAGATATAAATCTAGATTGATATGCTTATTAATGGCACGATTAGATAAGAAATTTCTCCATTGTTGTAATATTTTAAGTTTTTATTCCATTCTTTAATTCTGTAAATTGGTGATTTTAGTGTGTTTTATACATTATTTAATGTTATAATACTATCTTACCATGATTTAGGACCTAAAAATTATATTTTTTGGATTAAAAGTGGTCTTGTATGATTTTTGCATGTTTTGGCTTCAAGGTTCTACATCTCATTCTATCCAGTGGGTGACAGATGGGAAAAAGACTCGATGGATACCCGTCTATCAAAGTGATAGATGGGACGTCACAGGGTTTCTCCTTGTCCCGTGCCCTACGTGGCTATGGGCATCCCTTGCTTATTCTGGGCATCTGTAGCAAATTTTTAAGCATATTTTATTGTATATTTCACGTATTTTATGTCATTTATTTGATCTCTATAATATTTATGCATTATCCTGTACGATCCAATTTTGTATGTAATATGGATCTGTACTGTGCAATTAATTAAATGATTATCTTTCTTATATTTGTATAATACTAATTTATATGCCTTTTTGTGTGGTTTTTTTAGTATGTAAATTCTTTTACCTTTGGAGGATTATATGAGGTTTTTTTGTATTGGGAATCATGCTTCTGATTGGATGACCACCCTCAGCCCATTCAATTACCTGGCTTAACCATTCTTTTATCATTTATTTATTTATTTATTATCTCAGTTTTATTTAGTTATTATTTATTTTATGTTCATTCATTTATTTGATATTTTTGGATGTATTTTTTTTAGGGATGTAATGGCTAGTGAAAAGGGCTTTTATACACGTTAAAAAGAAAAAGGCACTTAAAATGTTTTCTATTAATCAATTTGGGTCTTTCTTCAAAGCTTGGACCAATATCCAATTTTTCATCCAAAGCCAAACAAAAGAATAAAATGAATATTTTTGTAAAATATGCATGAGGGAACCAACATTCCCAACCCAAACAAATGCCCCAATTTATATATTTATATTACTTTACTCTTATTGCTGGAAAATTAACTTCTGTAATAAGTTTAAGTAGTTGATTTATTTGCTCATTTATTTATTACTTTTCATGATTGATTGGGATGTTTATTTAATTCTTACTTTTTGTGTTGTGTGAAAGAGGAGAAAGGATTAAATATAAAACTCAATTATAAAACAACACCAAACCAAGATGCCTAATAAGAGTGATGTCCCAAATATAAATCTGTATTTGGGTGTTAAAACGTCGAGATTCATTTTTTGATATTCTGTTGGGTGGTGACTCCATGACACTTACCTCTTTTGAGCCCATTAGTAGATGCCTTCATGGGTTAACTACTAATAATAATTTGGGTTTGATCCCTTTTATAAGTTAAAGTAGCCAATTTATGAGTTAAATTGAGCCTTTTTCGATCGCCGGCCCTAAAAGCGGGTCTTCGAGACTGAACTCAAAAATGAAAGAGGGCTTCGATGTGCATCACAATGAAACCATGCTCAATAAGTCTTGACTTACTATAACGGCTTATGACACACTAAAATGCAAGCCATTGGCACTTTTAGGGCATTTGTAAAGATGGAGCCTATCGAGACTAAGGCAAAGTTTGCAGTGTTACAAATACCAGCTAATTTCTCTCTATTATTGGGGTTACCCTAGTTCCACAAACTTGGAGGGCTCCCTTCCACCTTGCACTAGATGGTCCGAATTCCACACGAAGGTGGTATGGTTACTATCAAAGCAACAAGAGAGAATTTAATCTCCATTCTAAGCATAGTTAATTAACCATTCAATGGTTTTCACATAGCTGGGATTGGCGATGGGGAAGAAGAAATAGATTTTGCAAGCACTCAAGCTGTTAATATGATAAAAAAATAAATTATTTACAGGGCACCAAATTGGGAAAAAACTCTCAAGGGACCCCTGTATCCATTACTCCTATAAGTCAGAGAGATAGGAAAGGTTTAGGCTACTATAAGAATGATGCTAAGAAACAACCTGACCTACAACTAGGAAAACTTCCTCATATCTTGGAAAGCTTTGTGCCAACATCCAAGGAATGCAAATATTGTGGGGAAGCTGAGCCTATGGCGATTCAAGGAAAGATTGTCCCTAGATTTGAGATCTTTGATGGTGTCTTTGATTGGTTAGCTGGAACCATCAAGCCTGTATTGGGGTTCTGGGATGAAAAAGTTATGGGCAAGTTCGCCGATTTGGATTTTGGTCATCCAAAAGGTGTATTGATGCCAGAGTCACTAGCCAACAAAGCTAAAGAAGAGGAGAAGACTGAGTGTGAGGTGCTTGAGAGGAAGACACCATCAAAAGAAAGAGAGGCATCCGCTACTGCATCAGCTGTCTCCAATTTAGAAGATGATTCATTGTGATGATGTACCTTTTCCTGCTCAAGTTAATAAGATGAATAACTTTGCTTATTTATACGATGTCTCATCTGATTGCATCATGCATGATTATAATCATAACTTATTCATATTTGATATTAATTCAACAAATACTAATCCATTTAATCTCGAAACCAAAGATAACCCTAAAGAGATCTTGATTGCATCCGAAATAACTCCTGAAGAGAGGATAAAATTTAAGAGAATATTGAAAAAATATGAAAAACATACCATTCCAACATATCTAGATAGTAAGCTAGTAAAACAAAAGCTTTGAAGACTCAGGCTAGAATGGGTAGAAAAGGTAAAAGAAGAAGTGAAAAGGCAAACTGAAGCAAAGTTCATGGTTGAGGTCAAGTTACAAAAATTTGGCAGTATAAAGTCTTAAATACTCGCTTAACCAACCTGAAAATTCAAACAATTCATAACCCCTCAAGGGCACAACAATTCATAAATAACCTATACATGCATTCCAGATATTTATATCCATACATACCAAATTAAATCCATCTCATGACTAACTTCATACATACACATATAACATTATACAATCCTGATAAATAATTCACTTTTTCACTACAATCTTTATCACATATATACATGCCAGGATAAAAGTTCTAAACTACATCACTCCTTTTTCAAAATTGCTCCTCCATGTACTATTGCTTCAAGCTCTCTTCAGTACCTGCACGTAGTAAATCCTATGTGCTGAGCATTAAACATGCCCAGTGATGATTAACAATCATAGCATTTCCCAAGGGCTATTTATACCAGTTATGGAAGATAGAAATTAAACAATTTCTATTTCAAATCTAATTACACAAAACTATTCACTTCATCCTTAAAGCATATTTTTATGTTTATTGCTAACTTATAAATCAGATACCTAAACCTTGAATACTTTTCAATTTAGTCCGCCAACTTTCAATTTATTTCAGTTTTATCCCTTTTTACTTAATAATTGCAAAATTGCCATCATTTGACTTATTTTTCCTTTCTAACCTATTAAGTGGTGTGCAAATTACCAATTAACCCTTGTTTTAATATTTCATGCAAAATTATATTTTAGTCCCTATGTTATACAAAACTTTATTTTTTGACTGTTCGGACACCAAATTACCATTTTACTCTTCATAATCATTTCTTAATTATCTTTACTCATTAAAAGCAAGTTTTGGAAAAATTATCGTTTTGTCCCCAAACTTTCTATTTTCTTTCAATTAGATCCCTTTTCACTTTTAACTTTACTTTGGCTCCCTTTTCATACTTTTAACATATTCTTTTCATTATGCCCCTAGTACAATCCCAGCAGAAAACTCTCGGATGGTATATACGGGATGTGGACCCCATAAGACCACATACAGATTGAGAAATAACCCCAAAGGATCATTTCTCACAGAGCATATAACAGAACATACAGATGCTATGGGAGATCAATGATCTTACCATAGAGAAGCAATTCGCCACGACTTACACCGCAGTACAGATATCTCTATGGTCAGCCAATTATATCCTGAGCTAGATTTTCACTGACTGACTATTTCTAAAGGCACAAATTTACTTACTTTTTATTTTCTTCCAAATTATTCTTAGCAGATTCAATGACTTTCCATTCCAGAAAATTTATCAATTGACTTTTCCTTTATTTTTACACAGAATGTAAATTAAGTCACTTTAATTCACCATATTTCACTCATTTAGTGAATTATTTCTTACTAACACAATGTTTCCACTTAAACATAACTGAATTCTCTTCTCTAAAATATTTAAATAATTCATATAAATTTCACAAAAATTCATGAACACATTATTTCACCATTATTATCATTTTATGGCTTAATTTAATTTAAATACACAAAATACACATTAATTTCCTCTATGACCCTATTTGGCCAACAAAGGAAGTATACCTTATACATGCATTTAACTTTATTTAAGCATTCTAATAGCTTATTCAAGGTCTAATTTCACTATTCTAATGTCAATTTCAATTTTACACCTTTTCTCAATATTTTTCCTAAGTTATATAAAGGAAAATATTATGATTTATTAGCCACTAACCTTTTCTCCTTGTTTTAGCTTGCCTAGGTTTCCTTTTCTTTGCCTTTAGCCTTGGCAAGTTGATCTTCCTCTTGAATCCCTACCATGGCCAAAATTTAAAGCATAAGTAACCCTAGTTTTTTTATCCCTAAAGCTCAAAATAACAATATAAATGAACTCTAGGCACCTTATATTAGAAGTAAACACCTTAAAATAAATTTAAAATCATGAATTTCTCTTACCTTCCTTTGACACCTAAACCATTAACCTTTGATTTCTCTTGCTTTCCTTCCTCAAACCAAAGGATAAAGGATTGAATAATAGTCTAAAGGGAGAGAATTAACTTTCTTATGTTTGGATTTGGTGTGAATTTTAAGTGATATGAGAGAAGTTAGAGAGAGAAAGAGCAAATGGATGATTCGGCCAAGAAGAGGAAGAATGATAGGGTGTAAAATTCTAGTATTTTATAAATTTTTTCACCTTTTATACCTCCTCTCATGGGCCAAGTTAATAGGCCTAACTCATTAACCCAAAGCCTTTTAATTATTCATTAAAAAGTCCTAATTAATTTTTCTTACTTTCCAACTCCAAATGACTTCAATTTTGATTCCATCATTCTTATCACACCAAAAATATATTGTATGCAAAATTTCAGCTCAATTCGAGTCTATTACCAATCTAATTCAATCAAATCGGTCTGATTCGACAACTACCGATGTCACCAAAAAATTCACTTTTTATTACCAAAATATTCTACATAAAATTTAAGGAAGATTTAAAAATTTTGGAAATTTTCAGAGCTTGTTTACTATTTTAAAAATTCATGCAAAATTAAGCCAACCTTCTTATAATAAAAATTGACTCGCTAGTTTTTTAGTATTTTTGATTTTTGGAGGACTATTTGACCTTGATTTCACTTTAAATTTAAATTCCAGACCCACTATGGCCAATATTTTCTGATGGTCGAATAAATATTTTTCACTTTCAGATGCAAATTTTCAGCTTGGGAACACTATTCACCATCGAAAGGTATTGTTCACAGCTAATCTGGTATTAAGGCCATTACATGTTGTCAGCTAGAAGGGAATAGACGTGGATCCAGACAAGGTAAAAGTAATTCGGGAGATGCCGATGCCAAATAAGGAAAAGGAGATTAGAGGATTCTTAGGAAGGATTCAGTACATCAGCCAGTTCATCGCTAAGCTCACCTCTATATGTGAGCCAATTTTCAAGCTTTTGAGAAAAGATCAGCCAGTTAAGTGGAATGATGAGTGTCAGAAGGCCTTTGACACCATCAAGGAATACCTATTACATCCCCCCAGTTCTCCAACTGCTGAGACCATCAAAGCCTTTAATCTTGTATATAGCAGTGGAAAAAGGTTCAGTAGGAGTCATGTTAGATCAAAAGGACGATACCAGAGCCAAAATTTCCATGTATTACTTGAGCAAGAAGTTTTTGCCATATGAGGCAAAGTACATGGATATGGAGAAGATTTGTTTGGCAGTGATATAGACCTCAAATAAGTTAATGCACTACTTCCACTCTTACAAGATTCAAGCAGTGGCTAAGCACAACCCACTTAGATACCTCCAACTAACACCATCCCTGTTGGGGAAAATGGAAAGGTGATTATTACTCTTGCAAGAATTTGAAGTGAAACATGTAACCAAAAAGACAATCAAGGGAAAGGTAGTGGCAAGCAGTGGCTAAGCACAACCCGATCAAATACCTCCAATAAGCACCATCCTTGCTAGGGAAAATGAGAAGGTGGTTGTTGCTCTTGCAAGAATTTGAAATGGAATATGTAACTAGAAAGACGATAAAGGAAAGGGCAGTGGCAGAATTTCTTGTTGACCACCCATTGGAGGGGGACCAGGTTGAGTACAAATTCCCAGATGAAAAAGTCGGTGCCATAACAGTTCAAGGTTGGCAAATGTATTTCAATGGGGCTACCAATAATAGAAGAGCTGGAGTGGGAGTCATTCTCATCACACCCGATCGCGAAAAACTCCCTTTAGCTAAGAAACTGGGGTTTAAAGTGACAAATAATAAAGTTGAGTACGAAACCTGTGTATATAGGGTGGAAGCCTTGATAACATAGGGAGCAAAGACAGTCGAGGTGTTTGGGGATTTATCCTTAGTGATCCATCAAGTGAAGGGAGAATGGTCTATCAAAAAGGAAATACTTTAATGTGGAATATCTAAGGAGTTTGAGTCGTCAGTTCAAGGCATGCACCTTCAGAAGCATACCAAGGGATGAGAACCAATTGGTGGATGTCTTGGCTACCTTGGTATCTGTGTGGGATAATCCTGAGGGGATAGTCATAAGGCCAGTAACAATTACTAGCTCAACCAAGCCATGCTTTGAAGGTGAGCACCTTATGAGTTTAGATAGGTCAGACGACAAGCCATGGGACTATGATGTCCAGAATTATTTGGAAAATTCCAGGTGCTTCGAAGAAGCGAGGGAGAAAGATCAAAAGATAATTTGAAAGTTGGCCAGCCAGTTCATTAGCATAGATGGGATCCTGTACAAGAGACAAGCCGACCGTATCTAGTTAAGGTGGCTAGATGAGAGAGAAGCAAAGAAAGTCATGAAAGAAACTCATGCAAGGGTATGTGGAGCCCATATGAATGGAATAACACGAAAGTAGGCATGTTATTTATTTACAAAAGAAACAAACATCAAACACACAAACACAAAACAAAACACCAGCAATACAAACCACAGCTAGTAGAAAATAACAGGCATAAGTCTTGGCATCCAGCACTCCAGTATATATATTACATACCACAAAAAAACAACAACAAGCTTTCATTTAATAGAACTAGTCAATCTGCACTACCCCCACTATGGCCTCTCCTGCCTGGGCATCTCAACAAGAACACTTTATTATCATATGCCTTTATGACCCATGAGAAATATTTCACACTGGTTTCAAAGTCACAGATGTTCGCAGGAGGAATATTGGCCATCATATGCAAGTGCCTCCAAATATAATGGTAACTTGTAACGAAGGCATCAGTCAGATCGCCTACCCCAAAGTCCAAACATGTACGCACGATTTCCTGCCTCAAACCGAGCTGCCAGGCGTAATGTATAGTGATAAAAAAGTATCCCTGTAGAGGCTACAGAAAGGAATGCATCTAAAATTCCCATCATGAGTCACATACTCAATACGAATCTAAGGGCATATAAAAATTATCCTTCATTCTGCGACGGAGCTCAGCCATATGATCCTTTCCTCCACGGTACCAATCCAGTACCATTGCATATGAGCACCGAAGAACCTCAAGAAATATGTATCCACAAAGCAGGTAGGGGTTTAGCCAGCATTCTAAGCTTTTTCTACAACTAAATCTAAAAAAAATGTGTGAAATAAAAAAAAAAGAAAAAAATGCGTACATGTAATAATAAAAATGACAATAAATGTAAAAGCTGCTAGAATGGTTTGGTGTCCGTTTTCAGGCAAAAATTAGGCATAGGGTTATGTGAAATATGTAAAAAAGACATGGTTCCCATAAAGAAAAGTTAGTGTGAAAATCCATAAGGGGCACACTATCTTAAATAAATGACTATAGGTACCTAAAGCAGCAAAGGACTACAAGTGAATAAAGTAGTAAGGTCATCATCTTACCGCATCTAATTCGAGTAGGGTCTCTGCCAAGATCAGTGGAAAGGGGGTCAGTCTAGGAATGCCATTAATGATGTCAAACAGATGATAATCCCATAGAATGCCAACGTCACTAGTGATGTACAGGCAATAGGCTAAGCACATAAAAAGAGTCGAGCCCACAGCATAGGTCTCATTGCCATAAAAATAATACAAGTTGTCAAAAAAAAGGTTGAGCACCATAGGTTCAAATGGCTTGGCAAGTACTGTGACGTCAGAAGGATGGATCCCAAGGGTGGTGAAACGACCTCACGTAGATAATTCGGGACATAATTAGTAATGCATAGGTCTCATTGCCATAAAAATAATACAAGTTGTCAAGATAGCTGTAAATTCCTTATAGAATATGCATATTTCCACATTATTGAAGCGAAATACATAAAAGTGGGGGTCCTTATAGCATGTTGAGGCAATAAGCAGATTCTCATCCAACTCCACCCTATGGAGAAATCTCAAATTGGAAAAGAGGGACAGGATAAAATTATCTCAAGTGGAATAATCATCTAGCAACAGAGCAAGTCGTTTAGAAAATGGAGTCATTGTTACCAAAGTATAACTCAAAGTAAGGCAATGCAAGGCACAAAAGTAGGAAATAAAAAGGACGAAGGAAGTGTGAGTAGGGAGAAAAAACAGTTGAAAATCTGAAGCACCCTCTTTATATATTGGTTTGCATGGTTGTACAGGTCTGAGTGTATGCCTGGTGGCATATGCCCAGCACCACCTAGTGAAAATGAACAGTAAAAAATAGCTTTGCATGTGATACACCTCATCCTGTATAATCTAACAATCACATGAATGACTCCAGCACCATTATTTTACAAATTTCATTTCATTTCATTTTTCATATTTCAAGGATGGCTCACAGTCCAAAGTCACCTTCTTTATCCAGATAATTCAAGTAATTCAGCGAGTATATTTTGCACACGTGCACGAGTATGTGAACATCGAGAAAAATAATAACACAAATTTAATAATAATTTATTGAGAAAAAATTTATATAAAATAATAATAATAATAATAATAATAATAATAATAGATTGAGTACATAATGATAAATAAAATAGACATAAATAGATGATGAACATGATAATAATAAGAAGTAGGTTCTTAATATTACACATGTGCAAAAATAAACTCTTGTAAATAAGTTGTAAATAAAATAATTTTATTTCCACTAGACCAATAAATTGTAAAAATTGTAATTTTTAGAGTTATTTTTGAAGAAATTAGGGTTATTTTGCATGAGTTTAGGTCAAAACCCATGTAAAAATACTATGCACATATTATTTTGCATGTATGGGAATTTTTCACATTCAAAACTTTTCAAATTCTAGATTCTTTTGCCTTGCACGCCCTTACATTGTTTGTGCCTGGCCTTGCAAATAGTGTATGGTCGTGCAAAGCTTATGTACGCCCGTGCATTCCATCGGGACATAAAAACCCGATAATTTTTTTTCGTTCTTTTCTCTTTCTTTCCTTCTTCTTCTTCTTCTTCTCCAAATTCAATGTGGTGCACTCCATTTTTTGCTCTTTTCTCATCCAATTAGCAACATTTAGCAATTTCGATCTGGTACATTGCTGGGTTTTTGTATTGTGCATGTTTTACGTGTTTTTTTTAACATTTTTCTTTCTAACCAAAAAGGACATGGATCCTTACTTTTCCATATGGATGACACCAGAACAGGTTACCCAATATAGAACTCTAGCAGAAGTTTGCATACTACCCAGTCAGTTCTTGTCCAGGGGACTTTTGGGCCAACTTAGATTACTGGAGGAGGTTAATACCCTAATAGCACAAGTGGGATGGATACACTTTTATGTGAGGGCATACAGGACCTACCCCGAGATGACTAGATAGTTTTTGTCTACATTTCACTATCTGGGGCACCGGTGACCGGAAGATAAAGAGAGTATCATTTAAGACTTTGGGATTACCTATAGAAGAAGGCATTGTCAAGCTAAAGAGGTCCACTTCAGCGCAGATGTGGAAGACTATTGCACATTGATAAGTGTGCATTTGATAATGTTTTTAAGTGTTTTTAGTTAGTTTATTGGGTTAATTTTATAGTATTTTAGTTAATTTAGAGTTTAATTTGTTTAATGTGTGATTTAAGGGCTTAATTGTGTTTATTTGTGTTTTTAGGTGTAAAATTGAAAGGAAAAGGAGAAGTTGAAGGACTGAAAGGGTAATTTTGCAAGAAACAAGCGACAAAGTTAAAGAAATGCTTTGTTTGAAGTCCAGTAAAGGACCATTCGGTGGAATCACATTGTGATTCTACATAATGGCTCTTTTAAAGTGAAGAAAAAAGCTCATTCAGCGGAACCACAATGTGATTCTACCAAATGGGCTTGTTTGAAGACCAAAATAAGGCTATTCGGTGGAATTTGATTCTCTACTCTCCCGAATGAGTTTTTGGTGAGATTTTAGAAGAAATGATTCGGTGGTTTCAAGTCTTATTCTACTAGTTTAAGAGAGTTCACGTAAATAGGAAGTCTTCTGTTGATTAAATTAGGAAATTTACCGATTCTTAGGTTAGGAAATTAAGGTGGATTAGACTTCTTGTTTTACTGCCTCTGCTTTGCCTATAAATAGAAGACTCAAGACACAAGCTGGGAAGTCATTTTTTGGAGAATCTTTAGTTATTGTTTTATGTTAGAATTTAAAGTTAGTTTACATTTTCTTTAATTTTCTTTTAAAACTTAGTTTTAGTTTTAATTATGAAGAGTGAGTAGTTTTTCTTAACTTTGCTAAGAATACTTGAATCCTTAATCTTTGTTGTGATGACTTAATTGAGCTTTAATGTTAACCCAAGTTGATTATTTCTCGATTTTAAGCATATTCTTATCTTTGATTTTGTTTGGATTAATTGTTGGTGTATTGGTCTAAATAACTAAAAGTTGATTTAAGCATCATTAAAGATTTGCATGTTCTTGGATTAATCTTTTGAAGCAATGCATAATTTTTTTTATGTTTTGAGATGATTAGGTATTGATAATTTTGATTAATATTAAGAGAGGAGGAACCGAGAATATACTGGAATTGAATTGTCTTGGAAAAGAGTTTAATAAAGGTATAAGAAGTTAAACTAGATCTTTATGCTGAATGTTGAATTGTTCTTAACAAGAAATTTAACTTTCAAGAAAGATATTCTTGATCTAAGGTATCGGGTTTTATTCATCTAGTTTTTCATAATCACTTGTGTTTTTTTTTAAGATTTTATGTCATTGCAATAAAAGGTTAAGGTGGATAGTCCTTTAGTAAAAGTTGTTTTAAATATTGAGTGTTACCTTGTTTTAATTTACTCTTGTTATTTATTTCATGTCAATTGCTTTGATTTTGTTTTTAAATCCTTCATCATAACTTCTGGGATCTCTTCTCTCTCTACACATAATTTTCTTTCTAAAACTGAAAATCTTTTCATACACACACAAGTTTCCCTTGGGTTTGATATTTGGGGTCTTAATCTTTATTTTCCTATATTACTAGCCGATCCAGTACACTTACTAGACACCGATCACACGCCAAGGTGATCCATATGTGCGGAGGATAGCAAAGTCCACCATGTTGAGATAGGCAATCATGGTGCTATTAATATGGCAAAGATATACAATTTATGTAGCATGATGAGCGAAAGACAGGTATATTTGAGTTCTACTATCTTGGAGCACCTGAAAAGACACTGTATAACTCGAGTCAGGTGACAGTCATAGATGGGTTGGTCACTAGATTGCTTTTGGCAAAAGGCATGCAGGAGGCTATGATGGGCCTATCAGCTAGAGAGGGTATCTATTTGGATAAAGAAGAAACCTATGATATGCACATGGCTAAAGAAGATGATGTTACACCTAATGGGAGCAAATTGATGACATTAGAGGAGATGAATATGGCCTTCCACCCAGGTCGTGAGATGTCAGATGATGAGCTACAGGCACTATATCCTGAACAAGAGCCTAGTGTTGATCAACAAATGGAGGATGCCCTGGGGCCAAGATTTAGAAAGGAGGGCATTCCTTTTACTCACTATTTTATAGGTGAGGCCCACCAGGAAACAACTAAGGTATGGACCATGTAGGCCTTTCCTACCTTCTAACATAAGTTGCCACCTAGACACTATGGCCACTCCAGTGCGACATCATCTTCCACACCACCTCCACCACAACCAAAGGCTCCTACTGCCCTGTGGGATGCCATACTGTAGGGTATTCAAAATATGATGGTATCTTAGACTGCCATGGCTATAGATATATAGGTGATTTTCCAGAAGTGGGTTAGGCAGCATAAGGCATATTTAAAGAGATTTGATGATATTGATGCCTGCCAGTAACAATTAATAGCCGATATGGCCAAGATGGAGATAGGGGTCCAGAAAGCCACAAAGAGGATCATAGCACAGGAGACCACATTCCTTACAACCACCGAGATAGTCAAATGAGCTAGTGATGAGATCAAAAAGAGGATTGAAAAGCTTGATACCAACTTTAGAGCCATATGACAGGTATAGATAGGATGGTTACAAGCCACTTCACGGAACAGACCATCGAGATGGCTTGGATACGAGAGGAGATGGGACTTCTTGCAGGTTACCTTAATGAGTTCCTCTACCCCATCATTATTCACCCTATAGGACCCATACAGCAAGGTCCATCTACATCTCAGGCATCGAGCCCATCGTTTCACAAAAAATGCTTCCATTCTTCGGCAGAGGGCCCGACCAACTAGAGCCTGCATTGAGGCTCCATGATTTTAAGAAGATAATGTCACTTACACCAGCTTTGATATCACACACAGTTCACATATATTCGTACATTTGGATATTGTGTCTTGGGATGATGTTATTTATGTTTGTTTGGACTTGTTTTGGATTTGTTAGGAATTTTCTTTTGAATTTATCTTTGGAATATTATTCACTTGTCATGTTTGATATAACTTATTTATTAGTGTATTTATTGCATTATGCTATAAGGTGATATTGCTTGTTTCTAACAGAAACAGGTTAATCATAATTCTTAAATGTTTTAATCACAAGACAAAAGTAATTGACTAATAATAAAATATATATCATAATTATAAACGTGCAATGGACTTCATAGAATCCACATATCATATTGTAAATGATTGTCTTGTCAAGCCACGCAGGGGGCAACAAACTCCAATGTAACTTTTCAACATTGCCAATGTAGGACAAACAGGATATAACTAGTGACACAACATCGACCAATGTAGCCTTATAAGTGTCACTTAGGATGGCACCCCTTGTGCTGCAAGAGGCAAGTGGTCATGTGAGTTAACTCTAAATCCAAGCCACCCCAACACAAATACAAAATGTTTCTTCAAATCAATGTATAGCATCAGAGTGGGATTACTTTTAAATCAAGGTGTAGCCATAGAGTGGGATCACCTTCAAATTAAGGTATAGCCACAAAGTGTGATTGCCTTCAAATCAAGCTATAGCCATAGAGTGGGATCGCCTTCAAATCAAGGTATAGCCACAGAGTGGGATTGCCTTTGAGGTATAGCCACAGAGTGGAATCGCCTTCAGGTCGGGGTATAGCTATAGAAGTGGAATCGCCTTCGAACTAGGAAATGTACCATAGGCTGGCATCGGTCACCAATCAAGCTTTCTTGAGAAGCAACAAAGAGATCGCCTCCTCAGGTAAGCGTCTCTCTCACCCCTACTTTGAACTTTGGCTTACCTAGGCTCCCATATGTACTAGCCTTCCCAAAGTTAAGGGTAACTATAGACATTGGGTCCTGAGGAGGCTTTTGTTAGGGTTACCTAATGAGGAAAATTGCTCCTTAAAAGATATCGAATCAACAAAAATAAGGCCTTTTTTATTTTGAAACCTTTTTTCAAAAAATATTTTAAAGTGTTCTCATGCTTAATTTGTGTGATCGAATGGATCAAAAGGCCAAACAATGAGAAATATCCTCGATCAAGTTCCTAAAAGCCAAGTTAAGCAAGTTTTAAGCCTTGCACACCCTTGCACAAAGAGAATATCATCATTGTTTGGCCAAATTGCCAGCTTTTCTCTATTTTTGGGTTTGCACGCCCTTGCACAAAGGCTGTAAGGTCGTGTATTATAAGAATCTTGCCTTTTCAAGCAAGTGGCATGAAGCACTTGAGTTGCATGCCTATGGAATCCTGAGGTTACTCCTGTGCAACCTAAAAGTTGGTGAATATTTTAGATACAAGTCAGCAAGTGGGTTGACTTATAGGCTTGCACACTCGTGCATATAGGTATATACGCCCGTGCAATCCTCCTTATATAAAGAATTGGCCGATCACTTTGAAAGGGGGTTGGAAATTTTTTATTTTAGAAGTATTCTCTTGGTCATAAAAGTTTCTAAAGGTTTCTAAGTTCAAAAGGTTATTTTTGGCACTTAGTTCTTTATGTTTTCAAACTATTTTTTAAATTTTCAATACAAAAAGGGTCCACAAATCCGACATCCGATGATCTACTTGAGTAGGTACACTGAAGGTAATATAAAAATCTTTCTTCTTCTCAATTCAATTTCTCAACCATATTAAACTCATACATTTGCAATTCTGAATGTTATAAGCTTTATTCGTTAATTTTATTTATTGCACATTTACCGTATATTCATTTCTATTTAGATTTAGATTGTGAAACCCTTTTCAAAGGTATATTGCAGTGTGGTAGAAATTATTAGGCTATTCTTGTAAAATCTTTTTATTATTATTTTGGTTTTTTCTCTCAAAAGATCTAGTTTAAAAATGGCTTTGTTGTATTTAATATTCCCTTTTTGCTCCCTTTTGGATCTGCTATCGACAAAGACTTTATTTTAAAAAAAAATACTAGTCTTTGCCAAGCCAACATAGTCGTGCATCTCATGACGCACATATATGCATCATGTGATGTACGGCCCAAAATATTTCTTCTCATTTTTTAAATAAAAGAGTTAACCATACGTCGCCTAGTGCACGCTAGCGCATTTATGACATACGTGCTGGATTCTTATTTTTTTTATTTATTTCACTTTTCTTTTTTTATATAATCTCCTTTTATTATTATTATTATTATTATTATTATTATTATTATTGCAAGTAACCCTTTTGTGAGTGTAGCTAGGTGAGCACTACAAGTCAATCTACAATCCTCTCTCCTTATTATAAAAAGGCTTTTTCGATCGCAAATGAAAAATATCACAAAAAAAAATATTTATAGTAAAGGATTGGGATATTTCGTTAATAAAATTGGACCAATGTCCAATTTTTTGCCTAGGAAACTCACATGTAAAAATTAGCCTTTAATAATGTAAATGATTCTTGTATATAATTAAATAACATGGAATGTTTCTTAAATAAAACTTAAACTGCCAAGTCCCTGTGTTCAAACCCTCATAATGAAACACTTCTTTATAACTCACATGCGAGGACTAAAATCCTCATAAAAAATGCTACAGTGAACTACTTAATTTATGGATGTTTTCATCACTTTATTCTATGCCATGAATACTTTCCTACATGATTGGGTGCACCTTTAATTTCTATATGTGCTTTAATACTGCATGTAAGAAAAGGAATAACACCATTAATCTGAAAGCCATTATGTCATGTTTATCAAAGGTAAAAATAAGAGTGGAGTTCTGAACCATCTCTGGGTTTTTGGCCTCACGAGGTCGAAACACCCTTTTTCCCAATGACTTATTAGGTGGCAACTCCTTACAATCAGCCTTGTGGTGCCAAACAAGATGCCTCCCAGCTATCGATTGTTAGTGATGAGATAAGGACACTTGGACGTGCTGTCTCATACATCTTAAAGCTTAAGATTTGACAAGTCGAGTTAAGTATCTTTCTTATTGCAAAATGACTAGTTAGTCTAGGTAGGGGAGCCTCAACCTGGTCGAACCCTAAAAGTGGGACCAAACCATTAAAGGTCAGAGGTTTCCTCCTTCGAGCTCAACGATCCCTTAGTTTTAGTGGTAAGATCGGGTAGTAGCAAGAAAAGCGGGCATCATATTATGTGCTTTAATATGCATATGGCATGTGAATATCAAGCCATCACCCACCCAATTCCAATGATAAGCAGTTTAGAGAGTTACAGGATGTAAATATTATCATCGATCTTGGAGGCCCCATCTAGAAAAGGAAGAGCTTGACATATTAAAAGGCCTTTTGCTGCTTGAACTTGTAAAAGAAAAGGTGTAATATAGGCCATTTTTTGCTAATGTGAAATATGCATATGTTTCTCTATTCATGTTAATAATATGTGCTTTTCCTATGTATGCAATGTCTTATTTTATTACATCATGCATGGTAATAATCATGACATTTATATATGATATTAATTCAATAAACATTGCTCCATTTGATCTCAAGGAAAAATAATATCTTAATTACATCCAATATGGCTCCTGAAGTGAGAATAGCTTGAGGGAATAAAAAAAGAAAGCAAAAAATGAAAAAATAAAAAGAAAAGTATTTTCCTAAGCTTGAAGGTACATGACAAAAATCGATAAAGACACTATGAGATAGGTTGCCCATGCTTATTTGAAGTGAAAATCATTTAAGCTACAAATTTGAAGACTTAGACCAAAAGGCAGAAGAGATAAGATGAAAATTCCACGTGACAATCATCAAGGAAACTGATGGGAAACGATAGCACCATTGCTTGAAAAAGCCAAATTTCTTAAGGATGCTCTAAAGAAGGATTAGAGAATAATCTACAAGCTGACACCTCGACTCATTATCTTAAGTGGAGTATTATGCAAGAAATTTCTTGACAGGAACCATCGAGATAAGAAAAGGAAAAGTAAAAATGGAAAGCTTGTACAGAAGCTTGCACGGTCGATATAAACGAAAAAACAAGACAACAAATGAAGTTTCAAAGATCTTTCCTTTCTTCTTGGCATTTAAGGACAAGCACAATGCAGCCAATCAAGATTCAACCTCAACCATTAAATGTTGTTTTAAGAGCTCATATATCAGAGTTGGATGAGCAAAATAAGGCCATTTACAATTCAAAAGAGAACATCCTAGTCAAGTTTCCACAAAAGAGAAAGATCTGCTTAATCTTTCAAAAAGTGGGTCCAAGGTTGTCGTTCGAAAGAATAGCTCAAATCAAATGGTTTAGGTTGCATGAGCCAAAGTTGAATCCTTTGTGCTAAAAAAGCTACGGTTAAAAGAGACAGCCATTTCTTACCAGCAATGGTAAAAACAAAGGGCTTAATGAATCAAATAATGCCGATGGGCTTAAGAGGGTTCTAGGGTAAAGAAAAAAAAACAAAAAACAACATACCAAAAAAGCAAAAAAAAATAAATAAAGCCTTGCAGGTTGAAAGTCGAAAAAAAGGCAACTTTGCCAAAATTGGACACCCTGCTAGGGTGAAAACCGAAAAGGGCATCCTAGGCAAAAAATAAGAGATGAGAGAAAATATTCAATCAAGAAAACCTATGAGAGCTGATTGATAATAAGAGTCAGGTGCACATAAGGTGTCACCCCCTGAGATTAAATGGAAGGTATGTTTTTGCATTACATGTCTGGGTATGATTGTTTTTCTTACTCTATGAAGCATGTAAATATAAACGTATACATAATTTAGGCATAAACATAGGATTAACATACAAAAAGAAATTTATTGCATACATAACGGCAAGTGTGGAGGCTAACTTCTTAAAGTAGCAAAAGTAACACTTCATGTGTCAAATGCTTCTTCTGATGTTCTTATCACGACATTCCCATCGAAGCACTATGTCAATGGTTATACACTATAGAGAAAAATCACATCTTAGTGTCCAGAAGCTCATTCTTAACGAATTTCGTGAATGGAATCCAGTGTTGGTCGGCAGAGATAAAGTTGTGCCACTTGAACCAGATGAAGTAGAAATGCTTTTGTAATGTTTTTGGGGACTACAGGCACCCAGAGAAATAAAGGGTTGTTAGTAAAGGTAAGGCTCGAGTAACCTCTCATTTGGCAATTAACCCGCAACTCAAGACGTAAGGTAGAGTCTTAGGCTCAAGAAAGTATTCCTCTAGTGACTGTAAGTTCTTCAAGCAAGTGGCGTAACTCCAAAAAGCATCAAATCATGAGCCCTAGTGGATGTTAAAGGAGACGCATGATAGACCAATCTCTTTAAAAAGTAGCTGAATTGAGTGTAAAAGCCAAAATGAAATTTCTTTCCAGATCCTTAGGGGCATTAGATGGTATATACAGTCTATTGAGAAAGAGGTTACCTTCGGCAAAAGAATGACAGGGATGGATTGCCTTTCCTGAGAGCAATAAGGAAGCTTAGTAAGAGGGCAAGGTAGAAAAAACTAAAGAGAGAGCACCTAAAGAAATATTGCCTAAAGTCTATATGAAAACAGATTGTTGAAGATGAATTTCTCATTTGATAATGAAAATTAACCGAGGTCATCAATGGTGGGATTATATGGGTTAAAAGCACAAGGATGAAAATTAATTGGTTGGAGCCATAACAAATTTGGTTTCTACATGAGCACTCCTAGCAAGAGTGATTATGAAGCCAATGTCTACAATTAGTTCAGATAGGTTGTATTTTGAAATTGTACAGCTAATGTATGTTCAGGCTATTGATGAGAAGCCACAGTGAAGAAACCTATATCCTCAAAGGAAGTTTTTAAAAAGGATCAAGAAAGATATATTAGCTCCTCACATAGTCCATCAATATAGATATGGTTCTAAATAGAGGGGCAGCTATAATGGTGTGTATATGAGGTGTACCAATGAGTAAGAAGTCATGATAGTTATGGGAGAACTCATAAGGGAATTTATACATCTCACATGAATGGCTTGGAACTTTATACGTTAGAAGATTCTCTTAACATCCTATAGAGATAAATTTTTCTAATTAGGGAGTAGATATCATAAAGAAGTACATCGAACGGCTTCAGAAGGTCTAGAGTTCTGTACTACCATCATAGGGTGTGTAAAAGCTAAATCCTTCAATGAATTAGGTCTTTGGGGAACTAGCTGGGATGGTTAAAATAAAGTTTGACAGTTAGATATGGACTCCCTTAACTGTGCCCTATTTTAGGCAAGAAATGAAAAGGTACTCGATGCCATGAGTCTTCCCCTAGCTAAAAGAGTAATTAAAGTATAAGAAGATTCCCTTTGGAAAGGTGTAGACCTTTGAGGTTTGGGCTGAGAGGTTACCATTTTCATTCCAGGGTTATAGAGTAATCACCAAAGTTTTAACTTAAGCCACACTATCCTTCCTACTATGTGAAGTAGGAGCAGTGTTGTCAGCAGAAGTTGAACTTCAATTCTTGATGGGAATCAGACACTTCAAGGACAAGGCCTAGAGTTAGATGAGACCTTGACATTCTAGCTAAGTTGCTCTGATTAATTGTGGGGCTAGTCACCCATACTTTGCACCTGAACAAGATGGTAAGGTCACACTCCTTGAGTCTCTATGTGTCGGACCTTCAAGTAGCCTTGTTCAAAAGAGATGATAGCTTGACACGATACAATCAATAAAAGACTACCTCTAAAGGGTAAAGGTTTCTTATTATGAATGTTGGCTCTTTAAATTGTCTAGTTTAGTGAGCTACAATCCAGAATGTGGCCTTACACAGCTTTTATATGAATAGGCCTCTAAATTGCTCATCTGGGATAGCAAGTAGGAAATCTAAGTCATTAACACATGAAGGGGAAATAGGGTCAGCCTATTGTGAATGCCTTTTAATCATGCTAGGCAAATGATAGCCATCGGTTAGGTTTTCCGAGATAAATGGCAAATGTCAAGAGACACAGATCAACAAAATAATGTCATCACGAGAGGTAGGTATATCAGTGAATGGTCATCTAGTACATATACTAGTTTTCTCAAAAAGAAAGAACCACCTCAAGATACCAATTTGGCAATTGTTGATGGAAAATTCTTGGTACTTAAGTAGCTTTCCTTAGAAATTTTACACACATTTTAAGATGCAAGCCAGAGTTCTAGGGGTAGAAAAGGAATTTTGAGTTACCACAAACCCTTTAGGCAGGGGCATGGCTTTTGACTAAAAGTATAGGATATAAGCTCAGTATGGCATGACACCCAATGAGATTAATACATCGTAGTTCGTGGGGAATGGATTTTCTTTTGCCAAAAGTGCAGCGGCGACATATTGCTTACCCTGAGAATAATAAGAGAACTTAGACAGGAGGCAAAGTAGAAAAAGCTAAAGGGATAACTAAAAGAAGTTAGCCTAAAGACCAGGAATGTAACACCCATACCATACGGATCTAACGTTCAGTGTAAAAACCCGGGATTTTTATTCTAAACCGCTTAATCTTTTATTTCTAGTCTTAGTTCATTTATATAACTTTTAAGTTACGTTGTCGTAGACCTATAACTGTCCAAGGTTACTATTTATTTTACAAAAATTCGGCAATATGATGGCTATAAATCTAACTAGCCCCCTAAAACGCAGACAATTTTTACAGCCTCTCAGAGGCACAACAGTTTAGTAATAACAATATTCACGTATCGTTCATTACTCATTTGTACCAAACGACTATATCCATCATCCATATAAGATTTACATATATACATAAGAGGTATTAAACATGCTAAATCCTTTACTTAAATTAATTATTATATACATATACATGCCACTCAAAAAATCATCTTTAATCCTCAATTCCTTCTCTTCCTATGTACTAGTGCTCCTTTCTCTTCAGTACCTGCACGCAGTAAATCCTATGTGTTGAGCATTAAATATGCCCAGTAGTGACTAACAATCATAATATTTTTCTTTAATGTAGTTGTTCTAATTATGTAACAATTAGTTTAACAAACTTTCAACATAATTACAATTTTGCAATTATTGTTCATTTACATTTTTAAAAATATTTTTATTCTATTATTAGCAATCATTTTCAACTAACACCAAAACCTTAAATAATTCTTCAATTTAGTCCTTATTTACTTAACTTTTTACAAATTTGCCCTTTTACCTAATATTTACAAAATTGTCATTATTCTAATTTATTTTCATTTTTAACCTATAACTTTACATACAATTTACTAATTACTCCCTACTTTAACGTTTTCATGCAAAATTATACTTTTAGTCTCTACGTCATATAAAACTTCATTTTTACACTGTTGGCATACCAAATTACCATTTTACCCTTTATGGTCATTTCTTAATTATTTTTATTCATTAAATACAAGCTTTGGTAAAATTATCGTTTTTCCCCTATACATTTTATTTCCTTTCAATTAGGCCCTTTTTCATCTTACACTTCATTTTTATCTTTCTTTTCACTCTTTTAATTTATTTTTTTACATAGTGCCTCTAGTACAATCCCGACAGAAATTTTCAAACTGATATATGGGAAGTGGACCCCACAGGGCCACAAACAAACAAAGAAATGACTCAGAAAGACCATTTTTCACATAACAGATTCAAGATCAGACAGATATAGATACTATGGAGATCAAAAATCCTATCATAGCAAAGCAAGTCTTCATAACTTGCATCGCGATACAGATATCCCTATGGCCAGCCAATTATATCCTAAGCTAGATTTTACTGCTATACTATTTTTAAGGGCATAATTTCATTAAATTATAAATCATTATTCGAATTTTTCACACTTTTTATTACCTTTTCATTTAATTCATTTGTCAGTCAAACTTTTCAGTCTTTTTTACACAGTCTGTGAATTATTTCACCATAATTCACCATTTTTTTCATCAAATTATGAATTAACTCACAATAATTCAATATTTTCACTTCATACATAACCAAAATTTCATCTTGCAATATTCAAATAATTTCTATAAATTCTATAAAAATTCATAGGCATATATTTCACTTGTTTCATACATTATTTTCCAAAAGTTCATTATTTTCTCAAGTTACATAATCCATTAATTATTCCAAAAATATTCAAATAATTTTCATAAATTTTATAAAAATTTATGGACATATTATTTCATCTCTATTATCATTTTAAGGCTTAATTTTATTAAAATATATGATTTAAACACTATTTCTCTTTAGGGTACAATTCGATCAAGCTAAAAAGTTCACCTTACACTTGCTTTTAAAATCATTTAAGCTTCCTAATAAGCTTATTTAAGGTCTAATTCCATTATCTTATCATCAATTTCAATTATATGCGTTTCTATTAAATTTTCCTAAGTTACATAAAGGAAAAATCATTCAAATCAAAGGAAAATGTTACGATTTATTAGCCACTAACCTCAAGAGCTTGTTTCCACTCCTTAAACCTTCCTTTCTTTGCTTAAGATCCTTAGGACACCACCTTTCTCCTTAGAATCCTCAATTTTTATACAAGACCTTTCTTCTCTTGGTTTTTCTTCAATTCTTTCATTATAATCACCTCAAATGAAGATTAGAGGCTGCCATAAACCACTAGAAAAGATGAATTTTACTTAAAGGACTTGAATTCAGGAAGAAACTTAGAGAAAAGATGAAGAAATTAAAAAAATGAAATTCTTTCACTTGGCCAAGAAGAAAAAACGTGAAAGAGGGAGAGACTGGATGAATGTGCTGGAACATTTTTATGCCTTTTATAAGGCTCTTAATGAGTTAGGCTTGGTCCGTCCCAATTGGCACAATCTATTTCAAGCCCAATTCCATTATTTATGTTCATTATGCTTTCCAAAAATCATTTCTCTCACTTTCAAAGCTCAATTTCACTCTAAATCAATTCCATAATTCTTAAAATAATATATTAAGCCTCCGTGAAAAATTTTGACTCAATCGAAGTCCGTTACTTGTCTGGTTCAATCGAATCGATCATATTCGATAACTACTAGCATCACCGAAAAATTAAAATTTTATTACCAAAATATTTTATATGAAATTTCATTAAGATCTGCAAAATCTGGTAATTTTTGGAGCTTATTTACTATTTTTAAAAATTCGGTCAAAGTTGAATCAACCCTTTCTATAAGAAAAATTGACTCGCTAGCTTTTGCGTAATTTTGACTTTTGAAAGCCCATTTGACCTCGGTTTAACTTTAAATTTCATCCCTGAACTCATCATGACCAATACTTTTCGATAGTCAAATATAATATTTTTCACTTCTAGATACGATTTCGGCCCGAAAATACTATTCACCATTAGAAGTTACTGTTCACGGCCAACCGGTATTGAGGCCATTACAATTCTTTCCTACTAAAAGAAATTTCATCCTCAAAATTTACTTGTATCAAGGAACAGACAATAGTGTTATCTCATCAAAGCTTCTTTCACGTTGTGATGGTTTCAAAGCAGCTTTACTAATGGAACCTATTTATTTTTTAGCTGACCGATCTCTATTGTTAGGAACTTCACTGGTCTTTCTTCATAGGTCACATCCACCTGCATTTGTACCTCTTTCGAATCACAAATGAAATTACATCTTATCAATATTTGTGCACTCAATTATGTCCAACTTGACAGAATTCTGCATTTGTTTCCAGATAATGCCTTAAAAAGAGCCATCTTTTTACTGAACTGATAGCTATTGTCATCAGCAAACTCTGCTAAGTACAAGTACTTTTCTCAACTGTTACTAATTTCAAGTATACAGTATCACATCAAATCTTCTAATGTCTGAGTCACTCATTCTGGCTTATCAGCAATACGAGGATAAAATACTATGCCAAAGTGGGGACTATTAATAATCTCCTATAAAGCATCATGTTCTCTTTAAAGCACATACAATCCAATAACAAAATCTATAGTCACTCTATCTCCTTTCTAGTCTAATATCAACGTAAGTCGAAGTAATCTCGAAGAAACCTGATGCTCCGCTTTTGCTTACATTTCAGCTAACAATGTCCATTGGGGGTCAGATTTAAACTGGCACTCAAGCTCGACGGGTTGCAACCACCATCATTAGCCATTTACACTTATTCATCACTTAAACACATTCATTTGAGAACATTCATATTACCATATATACATTTTTTTGCTGAGTATATCCGTCACTACATTAGCTTCCCTGTAGTACTCGACTAAATTCAGGAACTCCTCATTCAACCAGAATCACATTTGCTAAACTTGCCATACAATTGCTTTTCCTTCAATATCTGCAGAACAATCCTTAAATACTTATCATGCTCTTCCAGTGTCTTAGAATACACCAGAATGTCATCAATAAAGACCCCACCATAAACAAATCCAAATGAAGGTGGAAGACCCTATTTGTAAAACCCATAAAGGTGGCAGGTGCCTGGAGTCACATCAATAGAGAATTTCACTCTTCTGTCAGGTGGTAATCCTAGTAACTCATTAGGAAACACATCAAGAAACTATCTGACAGTGGGTACTCCTGACACTTTCAAATTTTTTTTCTTTCTGTCTCCATTGCAAACCACAAGTAAGCAATGTACCATTTCTAATCAATCTCTTTATAGCGGTAGCAGAAATCACATCATATGAGAAGCTGATTTTCACACCTATAACTACGATTTCCTGACCTCCATCGAATCCCAAAGTAACTCTCCTTCCTTTACAGTATATCATCACTTAGTGAGCAGATAATCATTCCATCACATCATGGGAAATCTTCCCTAACTGTATAACTTCTAACTCAATAGCAAACTATACCATAACACTCAAGTTAGGGTATCTCTGTGTCCTTATAATTTGTCTAAACTCAATATACAGTCTCCTTTCAAATATCCGGCACACTTTTTATTTTATCCTTTAATGGACTAGCTTTCATGCACAAAGGCACTTAGGCACTCAAACTCGCCCTCATATTCAGTCAATAATTTATTATCCTGCTTTAGCCTCCAAAAGGCTTTAAGAAACACTACTTATATTTTAACCCAACTACAATCTATGTTATATACAATCAATTATCAAATTGAAGAAATCAAATTGTAAAGGTGGAGGCAAAATCACAGGTGAAAAAGCCTACTGATATAGGGACTCATACTGTCCAGTACCTATGGACATCTCACTTTCACCATCCCTTACCTGACGATCTCAGTCAAATGATAACTTTTCACTTAAAAACAAACAGGAGCAAGTTCACATCAATCTCCTATCACTTTTTCCACTTACAATTAGCATGTATATATAAATAAACCAATTACTAATCCCACTCCGATCTTAGAATCACTTAAACCTTTGCTCTGATACCACTAAATGTAACACCTATACCATACGAATCTAACGTTTCAATGCAAAAAGTCGGGATTTTTTTTCTAAACCGCTTAACCTTTTATTTCTAGTCTTAGACCATTTATATAACTTTTAAGTTACGTTGCCATAGACCTATAACTATCCAAGGTTACTATTTATTTTACAAAAATTTGGCAATATGACGGCTATAAATCTAACTAGCCTCCTGAAATGCAGATAATTTTCACAGCCTCTCAAAGGCACAACAGTACAAAAATAACTATATTCACGTATCATTCATTAGTCATTTATACCAACCGACTATACCCATCATCCATATAAGATTTACATATATACATAAAAGGTGCTAAACATGCTAAATCCTTTACTTAAATTAATTATTATATACATATACATGCCACTCAAAAATTTATCTTTAATCCTCAATTCTTTCTCTTCCTGTGTACTAGTGCTCATTTCTCTTCAGTACCTGCACGCAGTAAATCCTACGTGCTGAGCATTAAATATGCCCAGTGGTGACTAACAATCATAATATTTTCCTTTAATATAGTTGTTCTAATTATGTAATTATTGTTCATTTACATTTTTAAAAATGTTTTTATTTTATTATTAGAAATCCTTTTCAACCAACACCAAAACTTTAAATAATTCTTCAATTTAGTCCTTATTTACTTAACTTTTTAAAATTTTGCCCTTTTACCTAATATTTATAAAATTGCTATTATTCTCATTTATTTTCATTTTTAACCTATAACTTTATATACAATTTATCAATTACTCCTTACTTTAACGTTTTCATGCAAAATTACACTTTTAGTCCCTATGTCATATAAAACTTCATTTTTACACTGTTGGAATACTAAATTACCATTTTACCCTTTATGGTCTTTTCTTAATTATTTTTATTCATTAAATACAAGTTTTGATAAAATTATCATTTTGCCCCGATACTTTTTATTTCCTTTCAATTAGGCCTTTTTTCATCTTACACTTCATTTTTATCTTTCTTTTCACTCTTTTTATTTATTTTTTACATAGTGCCCCTAGTACAATTCCGACAGAAATTCTCAGACCGAATATATGAAATGTGGACCCTACAAGGCCACAAATAGACTGAGAAATTATCTCGAAAGATCATTTTTTATAGAATAGATACCAGATAAGACAAATACAGATACTATAGAGATCAAAGATCCTACCATAGCAAATCAAGTCGTCATAACTTGCACCGCGGTACAGATATCCCTATGGCCAGCCAATTATATCCTGAGCTAGATTTTACTGCTAGACTATTTCTAAGGGCACAATTTCATTAAATTATTAATCATTATCCAAATTTTTTACACTTTTTATTACTTTTTCATTTAATTCATTTGTCAGTCAAACTTTTCAGTCCTTTTTACACAGTCTGTGAATTATTTCACCATATTTTACCATTTTTTCATCAAATTATGAATTAACTCACAATAATTCAATATTTTCACTTCATAAATAACCAAAATTTCATCTTGAAATATTCAAATAATTTCTATAAATTCTATAAAAATTCATAGACATATATTTCACTTATTTCATACATTATTTTCCAAAAGTTCATTATTTTCTCAAGTTACATAATCCATTAATTATTCCAAAAATATTCAAATAATTTTCATAAATTCTATAAAAATTTATAGATATGTTATTTCATCTCTATTATCATGTTAAGGCTTTATTTTATTAAAATACATTATTTAAATAATATTTCTCTTTAGGGTACAATTCGATCAAGCTAAAAAGTTCACCTTACGCTTGCTTTTAAATTCATTTAAGCTTCCTAATAAGCTTATTTAAGGTCTAATTCCATTATCTTATCATCAATTTCAATTATATGCGTTTCTATTAAATTTTCCTAAGTTACATAAAGGAAAAATCATTCAAATCAAAGGAAAATGTTATGATTTATTAGCCACTAACCTCAAGAGCTTGTTTCCACTCCTTAAACCTTCCTTTCTTTGCTTTAGATCCTTAGGACACCACCTTTCTCCTTAGAATCCTCAATTTTTATACATGACCTTTCTTCTCTTGGTTTTTCTTCAATTCTTTCATTATAATCACCTCAAATGAAGATTAGAGGCTGCCATAAACCACTAGAAAAGATGAATTTTACTTAAGGGACTTGAATTCAGGAAGAAACTTAGAGAAAAGATGAAGAAATTAAAAAAATGAAATTCTTTCACTTGGCCAAGAAGAAAAAACGTGAAAGAGGGAGAGACTGGATGAATGTGCTGGAACATTTTTATGCCTTTTATAAGGCTCTTAATGAGTTAGGCTTGGTCCGTCCCAATTGGCACAATCTATTTCAAGCCCAATTCCATTATTTATGTTCATTATGCTTTCCAAAATCATTTCTCTCACTTTCAAAGCTCAATTTCACTCAAAGTCAATTTTATAATTCTTAAAATAATATATTAATCCTCCATAAAATTTTTTGACTCAATTGAAGTCCATTACTGGTCTGATTCAATCAAATTGGTCTGATTCGATAATTACCGACATCACCGAAAAATTAAATTTTTATTACCAAAATATTCTACATGAAATTTCATTAAGATCTACAAAATCTGATAATTTTTGGAGTTTATTTACTATTTTTAAAAATTTGATCAAAGTCGAGTCAACCCTTTCTACAAGGAAAATTGACTCGCTAGCTTTTTCATATTTTTTACTTTTAGAGGCCTATTTGATCTCAGTTTAGCTTTAAATTTCACCCCTGAACTCATCATGACCAATACTTTCCGATAGTCAAATAACATATTTTTCATTTTCGGATACGATTTTCGGCCTAGAAATACTATTCACCATCGAAAGTTACTGTTCACGGCCAACCCGGTGTTGAGGCCATTATAAGGAATTCTAAGGAAAATACATTCGAGACAAAGTCCCCTAGCCACCTATGGTGTAGGCCACGCATTTCATGAATTCATACTTTCATTTCTGCATATCATACATACATTTTTGCATTTATGCATTTCATGCATGCATTCCTTGCATTTCTACATGCATTCTTGCATTTCTACAATTTTGCATGCATGCTTGCATGTTTGCATGTTTTCTTGCATTTCTGCATGTGTTATTGCATTTCTTGCATTCTCATATGCCTTCTTTTTTAACACGAGTGGTTTGACGCATATAATCTTTTGCATGTGTTTTTACACACACACACACACATTCCCCTTTGCATGCATTTTGTAAATGTTTTGTATACAATTTTCTACATGTGTCTCGTATGTGTAATTTCTTATGCGCACATCGCTTATATAATTTTTTTCATGTTTGTTCACACATAATTCCTTATGCAAACACAATCTCTTGTATATTATTATAAACCTAATCTTGAAGGTAAAGTGAAAGCATACTCTGCTATCCTCATTTCAATAATTCTCATGGGCCTTCATGTGCAACACACTAATTGGAAACCTAGAAAATTCAAGGATTTCTCATGTCAATACAATTATTGTTGTAGCACCGCCCTTCTACCTATTTTAAGGAGTATTCTTATTAAAATAATCAGTGCCTTAAGCCTAATCTATCCTGCCAAGTTATGTTCGAGATTTTGTCATAAATATTTTAATTTACAGATTCAAAGATTAATGCTTCCCTGCTGCGTTCAAGATGACTACGGCATTGTCCTTTTCTCGAATATAATTTAAGGATCATTGCCTCCCTGATACATTTCAAATGACTGTTATAGGGTTGTTTTGTTTTCAAATACAAGGAATACTCTTAATTTAAATAATTTATGCCCTAAATTAAATTCATCTTGCCAAGTAATGTTCAAAATTTTGACATAATTGTTTCTTATTAATTTACTTTCAAGTTGAAATTTTATTTCATCCGAGCAATTCTCAACTATGAATAAGTTTGACCTTAACTTTAGAAATATGCATTGCATTCAAATATAAGCTGAGTTGGAGATAGTCATATTTTATCTCTATCTGCCGAACTGCATAAAAACCTTTGCTATACCATGCGGGTTCTAAATTTTAAGTACTTTAGGCCAGTTCTTTTTAAAAAATGGAAAAAAATTGTTTGCAAATGAGGGCATTGGGCAAAACTCACTAAGAGTACTAGAACCTTTTCGATTACCCGTCGAAGCGACTCCAGGATGAGACAAAATCTAAAAAATGATTCAGGTAACCCTTCTTTGTGTAACCCTCTAAATGACTCTTCCTACCCAAATTTCATAGCCGTTTGCAAGCCCCTTGAGCCTTTATTTTGAGCATGCTAAATGCATGCTCATTTTATTATTATACACATTAAAATGAGCCCTTCACCCGAAATCATTTTGGCTTCCCCTTAGGAAGATAACCACTGGGAAAAAGCCAATTTCCCATCTCAAAAATAGAGGAGATAAATTTCTACCAAATTTTTGTATGAATTCCATTCATAGGGAATTAAATTTGTTAGATGGAATAAACCTAGAAAGAGAAATGAGAAAAAGCAAGCAAAAGAAATGAAAAAGAAGAAAAATAAGGAAAAGAAATAAAGAAAAGAAAAAAAGGGAATGGAAAACCCTTGAAGTCAACATCACAACAACAAGAATAAAAAAACAAAAAAAAAATGAAAAGGAAAGGGATACCTTGAGTTATTACCCTTCAAACACTTCCAGTGAATTGAAAATCACTAGAGCTAAGTCTAAAGATGCTTTGATTAATTGAAAATCATCAAAAGCCAAATGAAAGAGTGCCTTGACAGCAAGCAAATGGGTAAAAAATAATCCTCTTGCCAATTAAGAAAGCATGGTGGTTATTTTCCTCTAGTGACTTGAACCTTCCTTGTTAGCCACTCACCTAGGTCTAATGTTAGAACCAATCTAAGACCTCCTGATTCTAGATTCGATCTCATCAAACATAGCGGAGATGATCTTCTATTAAGGTTTGATAAGTAAGAAAATGCATATGGTGTTTCTTAAGCTTCAAGTGGGAAGCCATAAATGCATATATGATTTGAGTTAAATCTCGTCCACAAATTTGCATCTATAATTTGATTAAAAAAAAGAAGACAAAAATTCTATTTTAGCCTTCAGCACACATACACAAAAATTGTCCGGTATGTATTATGCTTATGTGTTAGTTCAGTAGGCTTTGGCATCAATATGCCTATTCTTTTGTTCCCTTATTGAGAATGACCATTTAATTTCTCTAATTGAGATTAAACTAGTTGAGAATGTAGTCTATTCAACTTTTTTGAGGATGAGTAAAATTTAAGTTTAAGGTGTTTGATGAGTCGCAATTATTTTATATTTTAAACATTACTTGGCAAGCCACTCTTTGCACACAACTCACATATATAATTGTGAATATGCATATGAATTTTGCACACATCTTGCACTTATATAATTTCTTGCACCTACTCATATGAGTAATTTCTTATAAGGAAATGAGAAAGGATTCCACATGCCAAGGATGGTCACAGGACAATTCCAAGCATTGGATAATTAAACCACAAGGAAAACTCCTATGGGAGAGATCGATCTAATTCATACAAAAAAAAGTATTGCATGAAGCAAGACCATTTGCACATGCCATGCTTAGGGGCATTTACTAAAAGATTGCCACCTCACTCAAAGACAGATTTCCATAAAAGGAATTATGCAAATCCATAAAAGGTAAGAACCTTCTTCAATTGTAACAAACACACTAACATCTAACCCTTTTATAGGTAATGAAGTCCTTTTAGCAGGCAGTAAGTCCTTGCAAGAAGAAAGCCCTCTTAAAAGGAATTTAACTAATCACCTTTTCTTGATTCTGCATACCGATAAGCTAGTGTTAATCAGATAGTCAACAAAAGGTTAAAATATCAACAAGCTAACGGTAACTATCCTAATCAATCAAGGGTTAAAATATCAACAAGCTGATGGTAACTACCCTAATCGATCAAGGGTTAAAATGTCGACAAGCTGGCAGTAACTACTCAATTGATCAAAGGTTAAAATGTTAACAAGCTGAGGATAATGACCCAATAAAGGGTTAAAACATCAAAAGACTGATGGTAACTACCCCAACCGATCAAGAGTTAAAACATCGACAAGCTAACAGTAACTACTCAATTGATCAAGGATTAAAATGTTGACAAGCTAATGGTAATTACCCAACTAAGGGTTGAAACATCGATAAGTTGATGGCAACTACCCTAACTGATCGAGGGTTAACACATCGACAAGCTGATGGTAACTATCCAACCAGAGACTCACTACCTCGAATGGTATGTGTGTAATGCAATTGAAAGCTCGCTGCGTCAGGTACGTATCTTCTATCCTTTACTTTGAACTTTAGCTAACCTCAGCACTAGTGCACTAAGTTCACCAAAGTCTAGGGCGATTGTAGATACTGGGTCCTGAGGTTGCTTCTGATGAGGGTTACCTAATAAGAAAAGTATTTCTCACAAATAGACAAGGAATGGAAGTATCGGACTTTCTCCCATATTTCATATATTCAAAATAGTTTTTGAGCTCTCCTGTTGGTTTTAAATATTTAAAAATCTTTTTTGGGTTTTTTTCCTTTTCTCCCTATGTTAGCGAGTTCAAAATGGGTTTCAAAGGTTTAAAAAAAGTTAACGGTCAAAGTCAAAGGCCATGAGTCACTCCCTTGACTCACAAGTCAAGGCCGTAACTCACTCGTGAGTCACTCCTTTGACTCATGATTCAAGGCCGTGACTCACCTCTTAGAGACCATTTTAATGATTCTGAGCTTCCACACAAGGGAAAAAGAGGATTGAAAAAATCTAATTTCATTCTTATCAAGATAGATTTTTTTAGGGTTTTTAATCCTGGATCTAGACAAAGAAAGCAGGGCTCTCTCTTTCCTGCTCTCTTGATAAGTGTGCATTTTATAATGTTTTTTTAGTGTTTTAGTTGGTTTAATGTGTTAGTTTTATAGTATTTTAGTTAATCTAGAGTTTAATTTGTTTAATTTGTAATTTAAGGTCTTAATTGAGTTTATTGGTATTTTTAGGGGCTTAATTGAAGAAAAAAGAAGAAATTAAAGGACTAAAAGGAGATTTTATCAAGTTTAGTATGAAAGAAGAAAGAATTAAGCGTGGTTTAGTCTAGAGGAGGACCATTCGGTGGAATCACTTTTTGATTCTACCGAATGGCCCTTTAAAGAAGGGAAACAAAGAGCATTCGGTAGAATCAGTTTTGCATTCTACCAAATCATGAGAAAAATTAGCAAGAAGCATTCGGTGGAGTCATTTTTTATTTTACTAAATGGGGTTTTAATTGAAATTGCAATTCTTTTGATTTGGTAGATTCAAAATTCTATTCTACTAATTCAAGGTTGTTCAACTAAATTAGAAGTCTTTTCCTAACTACAAGAGGAAGCTTGCTATCAACTGAAATAGGAAGTCTTCTGCCACTTGGATTAGGAAGTTTCAAGCCATATAATTTCTTCTTGTGGAAGCTTAATTCAGTTATAAAAGGGCACCAAGACACCAAAGAAAAGGAGAACAAAAGAGATGTAGAGAGCAAGCCTTTTTACTACTGTCATTTCTTTAGTTTTAGTTTTAATTTTCTTTAGTTAAATTTTGTACAATAGTTTATCTCTATTTTTCTATTTTTCTTAGTTTGCAATTATCTTTATTTTAATTGTTCTTTTATTTTCATCATATTTGGTAGGTAATTGTCTTTTTTGCTAAGGGAAACTTGAACCCTCATTCTTTTATTGTAATGACTTAGTTGTGTTTTAATTCAATGCAAGTTTGATTATTTCTTAGTTTTGAGCAGATTCTTATCTTTGATTATGTTAAGATTGGTTATTAGTTTATTGGTTCAATAACTAAGAATTGATTTAACCATAATGTATAATTTGCATGTTCTTAGATTAATTATTTAGTATCAATGCATGATTGTTTTCTAATTTTGAGGTAATTGTGTATTGGTAATATTGATTAATACTAAGAGAGGAGGAACTAAGAATAAATTGAAGTTGAATTTACTTGAAAAATATTTTAATGAATGTTTAAGAAGTTAAAACTAGATTTTTATGCTAAGTGTTAAATTTTCCTTAAATAGGGAATTTGATATTTAAGAAAGATATTCTTGATTCAAGATATCAGGCTTTATTTATCTGGTTTTTCCATAATTACTTGTGTTACTTTTGTTATTGAGTCATTGCAATAGAAGTTGAGATAGATAGTTCCTTTAGCAAGAGTATTTCAGTTATTGCTTTGTGTTTCATTCATCTTTGTCTAATTTTAGTTTTTGTTTTAGTTAATTATTTACTTAGTCAGTTTTTAAATCGAAAACATTGGGAAATAATCTCAGATTTATTCAATTCATACATAGATATTATCCTTAGCAATCCATATTCCCTTGGATACAATATTTAGAGTTTTAATCTATATTTTTCTATATTACTAGCCGATCTAGTAAACTTGCTAGACACCAGTCATTTCTCTCTCTCTCTCTCTCATGTTCTTCTTCTCACTCTAAAACACACACACACATTGTAACTTTAAAAAACCAAGAACAATGAGCAAGCAAAATAGAGAGGAAGGCCAAAAGCATTGGATCTCCTTGGTCTTTGATGGAACCAACCTGAAGGTAATATTCTTGAGCTCAAAAATCCATTAAATCTAGCGTTAAATTGGATTTATAGTGAATTTCCACTATATTTTCTATTTTCTTTGATTTTTTTCTATTTGTGTGATTTATTGGTTATAAACTTGTTTATAGGTTATATATTGTGATTTAGGCTTGTTTCACTCATTAAAATGTAAAAATCTTTTGAATTTATGCTAAAATTGAGATTTGATACACTTTTGAAAATTACTATTCATCATCTTCTTCATTTTGTTCAATCTATAAATTCTATATTTTCTTGCTTTAATCTTGTTTTTTTAATTTAAATCATGTTATTCATGCATAATAATGAGTTGTGCGCCTTTTCCATACTTAAAATTGGATTAAAATGAATTTTGGAAGTTTTAGGACATTCATGGTGTCATTTTGGTGCTGGAACAAGTTTTTGGGTTAAGTCACACCCTTGGCTCACAAGCCAAGACCGTGACTCGTTCATGAGTGTGTGACTCACCCTTTTTTCCCTTTTTTCTTCCCTTTTGCTCCGTTACCCACTCTTTTGGCCTCTTTCATGGGTGTGACTCACTTCTTTGACCCATTTTTCTCTCATTTCCCTTATTTTCATGATTTATAATATTATTTATTATTTATTTTATTAATATAATTTCTTTTTCTTTGTTTATTCATGTGTTATTTTGATATTGTATTTATTTATTATTTACATTAACCTTTGTTTACCTATTTATTATTGATCTTATTATTATCAATATTATTATTTACCATGCAATTTACACAACATGTCCCATAATATTATTTATTTGTTATAATCTATTTTAATTTATGCATTTTATTATTGTTCACATTTATAATATGTAAATTATGCACTTACATATTTACACTTATACTTAATTTTTTTTAATTCAATTATTTTATTATTAATATTATTGTGGTCATATTATTATTATGTCCTATATTATTATTATTATTATTATTATTATTATTATTATTATTATTATTATTATTATTATTATTCACAATTTATTTAAATATTTTAGCATACGCATGCCTATAAATGCTGCATGAATTCTGAATGCATCATGCATTTTAAGTATTTTGTCTAATTTATTTCCATTCTATTAAATTAATTATTGACCTAATTTATTTGAATTAACTAATTATTTATCACTTATTATCGGATTTAATTCATTATTAACTCATATTATTATTTTATGTCCTTTTCATGCACATAACCCATCTGTATGGCCAGTTAGGTTGGAGAATAAGGCAGAGCGGCTTAGCTTAGGATTTATCTATTTATTTATTCATTTATTTTGGGCCTGTATTATTATTTTCTCTCGTGTTTTTATATAGTCAGTTGTAATAGCCTAGTAATAAATGATTTTTACACGATAATTAGAAAAATTTACATTAAAAATTTTCTACATAATTAATTGGGCTTTTTCACATAAAACGGATTAATGTCCACTTTTTAACTCAAAAATCACATAAATTATTCTTTTATAAAATATACATAAGGAAACCAATATTTCCTAGTCAATCAATATCCTGATTTATATATCTCTAACTTCGGCCTCATAAGGTTAGAATTCACTTTTTTAATATTTTATTGGGTGACGACTCTGTGATACCTACCTTATAGTGCCCAGTAGATGCCCTCATAGGTTGATCATCAATAATAGATGAGAATAAAATTCTATCCATTGCGAAGCGACTAACTTTTATGATTTAAATGAATCTTTTTCCGGTCTCAAACCTTAAAAGCGGATTTTCGAGAGCAAATTAGATGCCTACGGGGTTCAGCTCGTGTCACACAATCGCTATTATTGCCATTGCCACTATCGTAGTCGCTACTACTGTCATCATCGCCATTGCTACAGCCACCATCACACCATCGCTACTATTGTCATTGCCACTATCGTAGTCGCTACTACTATTATCATTGCCATTGCTACAGCCACCACCACACCACTGCTACCACCATTTTTATCTAATGATGCTAGATTCTTGTCAATTCAATAGTGGTAATTGGTATAACATATATAATCCAAAAATATATGATATTTTTTTGAATATACATGCATAATTAAAAAAATATGATACAATTTTTAAATATGTAAAATAATTTTTTAAAAATAGATAATAAAAATTGAAAATAGTTTTTGAATTTTAAAAATAAAAAACTAAAAATCTACAACTTTACCTCTAAGGACTAATCTAATACTTTCTTGGTTCCTGTTAATTAGAGCATCATCTTTCATATAACAATGCATATTCTATTTTATTTGTTAACATATCATATAATTCTCTGTGATTCATAATCAATTTCATGCATAAGAATAGACTATACATATATATAGGGTAAGTTTCCATACACATCATAGTTATAATAATGTTTTCCCTTTTACATTGTGCCTTTACAATACATTTTTTTAGCAAAGCTTACATATAAAATTTACAATAACAAAACATAGCCCATAACATTATCATCTTCCTACTTTGTTTTCTCTAAGCTGATGTTGACTTTACTATTGTTGGCTTTGTCCCTGCTGGAAAGGCCTATCGTCGGTACCTACACGGATAAACACCCATGCTAAGCTATATAGCTTAGTGGGAAATAATAAATATGAGAAAAACCACTCACAGTGGTCATTCCCATGCACACGCAACATACAATAAGAATAAGATTCATTTATGTCATTTAACAATATGACATAATCAATTATAAAATATCATTGTATATTTGATTTGTAGTACAAAGCCAGTCACACACACACACATATATATAGCATATTATTATTCAACATCAAATATTTACTATTTATCATGCCCTATGAATGCTTGCCTAAGTTCTGTAGAAGTGGATAACGGGTGGTGTGGATACTCATAAGTATCAAACATATAGATATAAATACCCATAGGCATTAAACAGGTGGACCTATATGGGCTATGACTGTGGTCCCAATGGGGACATACTGTGGACCCAAATGGGGTCAAGACTGTCGCAGTTGTATCTATAACCCTATAGGTATGCCTATCTATCCACCACTAAGTTCTATATATAGGCATTGATCATTTTACATATCATTTCTCTCATTATATACAATTCATCAAATTATATAATTAGACATATAAATGCTCAGAATAATTATCACAGTGTAGTATCATCATCTTTGTATAACCATATTCGTAATTGCATAACTATCTTTTCATAATCTAAATATGTTATTACATATATAACGGTGCAAATTATCTTTAATTTTATATTTAAAAGGCTCTAAAAGCATTTAGGGAGGCTTAGGTGAGCTTTAAGAACAATTTGGGGCTAAAAGGTAAGTTTAGAAGAAAACAAGTGAATGTCACGGTCATTACTGATTTGGTACTGACTATGAGATAAGTGCACATTTGATTCTGGACTGGGATTCAAAGCATTGATTTGGGTGTTGACCGTGAGGTCCATTTAGCTCTAAAAATTCTAAAGGTAGATTCTCATGTTCAATTTGCATGCTTTTTTCAACTTAAAAAAGACATTTTCAGTTAAAGTGGCCTTCTACAAAGTTTTTACCCTATGTCTCTAGTTTCTAAAACATTAAAAATCACTCCATTTAGACCTGTAAATCTTCAGATATTCACAACATAAAATAGACTGCTCCCATTGACAGGGCAGCACACGTAGTCAAAGTTCAAGCTCGATTTTCATCACGTTACAAGGAAATTCAATTTTTGACTTCTTCATATGAATTCAATTTATCTGAGTCTAGTTTCTATTCTAACTTAAATTACTCAATTTGAGTTCCTATAGCTCAAGTTATAGCCAAAAGAGTCCGGGTTGGTTGGTTGAGTCCTAAGGTAAATTTTTTTATTTCAATAATAACTGGTCTAATTTGGTTCCCAAGCATTCATGGACTTAATTTTCATTTTAAATATTTATTTTAACACCTAATAACTCATTTTTCATGTCAAAAAATTAATCATACACAATCAAACTTATAGAAAGTTCTCATACCTTTTTAAGCCAAAATAGCACTTCTTTTCCCTTTCTCCTACTTGATTCTCCTTATACACATAAAATATCACATATATAATCATATATATCTTCCCATCATAGTAATCAAGGTAGAAGAGAAGAAAAGAGAGCTTATACCTCAGCACTCTAACCCTAAACTCTCTCTCCTCTCAAGCAATAAACCACTTTTCTTTGGGGTTTATTTAGGGATTGGAATGGCTGGCCACTCCCTCTTGAAATCCCTTAGTTTTCTTCAAGTTTCATAAAGGTTCTAGAGTAGCTAAATGTCACTCTCCCATTGGTCCCTTTTGTTGACCCAAATAACTTGCATTTAGCCCCTTAACTTCCTTTTAATTCTTGTTCTCACCACAAAACTTACACTTTCTTATTTCAATTGAGTCCCCCCTACGCCCTATCATCTCTCAATTATACACATGTAGGACTTAGCATAAAAAGAACAATTTACCCCTCTTTTAGCGAATAATTCCCTCTAGGGATGAGCATGGATCGGTTAACTGGTCCATTACCAAAAAAATTAACTAGTCCATATACATCGGTTTTTTCAAAAGACTAACCATTAACTAGTCCATTGCAACCAGTTAATCAGTCCATCGATTTCGATTTTTTGGACTGGTTAACCAATTTCTTTCGGTTTTCGGTTAACCACTACAATTATGAAATGCAATTAAAAATTTAAACTATCAAAATACTTAAAAATAAAAATTGAATAACATACTTAATTCAACATATTGTTCAAACTACGAACATAAAATTAAAATATTCAAATTACTTTAATATTAAAATTACAAACTAAACATATAATGTTCAAATAAATTCAACACCTAAACGTCAAATAAAAATAGAAATCACATAAGTTTTTGTATAGTTAACTTGCTAGTCATCAACTTGAACCACATTATGATCAGTTACATCACAAGCTGACTCTGCAATTAAAAAATCCAAAAAAAATCACAAATTAAAGGTTGTTATAATCAACAATATAAATATAAGTAAAAAAATCAAAATAAGAAAAAATAATATCTATCTCCACATTTTCAAGTTCTTTTAAAACTTATTCAACTGAAATTCGATTACCAGTTGATCTAAACCAATCTTGTCCACAAATGAGCGCTTCCACAAGTCTAAGAGTTAGATTCGATCGAAATGAATCAAGAATACGACCTCCTGTGCTAAAAGCGGATTCTGATGCAACGGTTGATACAGGCATTTCTAGCACATCACTACAAGAAAATGTCAAATTCCTGATGAAATAGAATTCCAATGTTAATTACCGACGAAAATAATATTCTGTAGGTAATTTTTATCTTTTATGATGGAAAAAAGAAATAGTTGTTTTTCGTCATTAAAATTGGTGGCAAATGCTACTGCCAAAATTTAATGACGGAATTTTGTGACGGACTATTGAGACCGTCTTAAAATAAAGCACCAATGGAATGCGAAAAAATTTTTCAATGAAATTTACTCATGGAAATAAATTTTTGTAGGTAATTTTTCGATGGAAATAAAGTTCCGTAGGTAATTTTCCAACAAAAACACAATTCCATAAGCAAATTCCCTATGGACAAATCTTTTCTGTCGATAGGGATGATCGCGGGACGGGGCGGGACTGATAGTATTTTGGGGGAAAAATTTCCCCCGTCCTCCTCCCCGCATAAAAAATATTTTTATTTTCTAAAAAGTTTAATTATAACTAAAATATAATATTTAATAATTAATTATAATTAAAATATAATATTTAATAATTAAAAATATAAATTCAATTACAAATCAAACTAATATAAATTTTAACAATTGATAAAACTAAAATTAAATATAATTTAAAACTAAATTGTATAAATATAATTAAATTTCGGGGGTAGGGAAATTTTGGGGTGGGGACCACAATCCCCATCTCCGCCCTAAATTCTAAGTTGAAAAATACTTTTTCCCCATCCCCGTCCCCACAGGAAAATTTTTCGGGCATTTCCCACCCCATTCGGGGCGATTTTCCATTGAGGACGGGGATTTCCTGCCTCGTGATCATCCCTATCTGTCGAAAATTTTATATTATTGATAACTAATTTTTATAATATTTTATTTTAAAATAATTTCATCATGACCAAAAATATTTTATCATATACTTTTTGACAAAAATTTCTAAATTATATATGAATTAATTAATAATTTAAAATAAATTATATTATTTTAAAATAAAATTTTATAAAAATTAATTATTGAGAGTATGAATTTCCTTATAGAATAATGTTTTTGTAGATAAATTATCGATGGTATTTTATAATTCCGTCGGGAATTTTTATAGTAAAAAAAATTATAGCATTATTTGCCGATGGAAATAGATATGCCCGTAGGGAATGGGATTTAAAAGGATTTAAAAACCCTAACATTTTTTTTTCCTTTACCTCTCTCACCATTTGATCTTACCCCCTCTCGACAACCACCTCTCCCTTCCCTCTCCCTTGCCTCTCCCACCCTACCTCCCACCTATTGCCATCAACCTATTGCCACCACCCACCTATTGCCATCAACCTATTGCCACCACACACCGCCGGCGCCACCACATCTCTCATTCTCTTTCTATTGCTCAACCTTACTCGATCTGTCTCTTCATTTCTCGATGTCCCTTGCTTGATCTCACTTTCTATCTGTCTCAATCTCTCTCTCTCTCTAACTCGACCTCAATCTCTCATTGTCCTAATCTCGCTTTCTCTGTCTCATTCTCGTTCTCTTTCTAGATCTCACACTCTCGCTCAGTTTTGTGCCATCAACTAACTATTTCTCAATCTCGCTTTCTATTCAAATTCGTGGAGTCATTGTTATCGTTCCATAGTGCCACTACTAATGCTAGGCTAAAATCCAGCATCACTGTCAAATCCTCTTGCTGGCTGGCTTTCTCAAGGTAATTTTTTTAATAGTTGCCACTTTTTTAATATATGGATCTAATATATAAGATAGAATAAATAATTATGCCTTGAATGATTTTGTAATTCATGAGATTATATTTTGATATGATGTAATCTTTGTGTATGCAAAGTTAAATTTTCATTCTGTTTGTTTTTAAATTCTTTAAATCCTTATGATGTAAACAGAACTTTCGAAAAAACTTGAGTTTCTAGCATTAACATAGAGATCTCTGCTATTTTATCTTTATATATATAAAATTTATTGATGCAAGTTATTCGTCATTTTCTAATATTCTTTTAGTTTGCCGGAGTTGCTGTTATACTTTTGCCCTGCATACATCAGTTCTCTTTTTGCTTCTCGCTTGTGAAACGTCCAGAGAATTGATTTTTGGTTTCAATTTAATTATATATTGATTTCAATTTTAATTTCTTTTCCACTATTTGCTTATATATTGATTTCAATTGTTTACTTTGATAGAATCGGGAACTAGTGTTGGTAGCTTTTTTTAATATGCCAGTTTGAAGTTACGTTTGGTGAACTTGTTGTTTTCAATACTTAGGCTTAAATGCTGCCTTTTCTGTCATTCAATTCATTTATTGTTGTTAGCTAATTTTTTTAAATAATGCATGTTGGTTGTTTGATGATATGCCCCGATGGCATGTTGAAAGTCATTGTTTGGTTTGTAAGGAGAGAAACATGAACTCCATGATCATGTCTAGTGCAAGTAAAATTGTAGAAACAGGGCATATTGTATTTTCAAGCGAGATTCTATAGAGTGTTAACAGTTTGAGAAGATATTTTTAATCATTAGAAGAATTAGCTTAATTATACTTTGATGGATAAACTAGCATTAGCTTAACTACACTCCAAAACCAAAAAGAGAGACAGAGAGCCATTTTTGGTAATCTAAGGGTGTGTTTGGTAACATTTTTTGTTTTTGATTTTTTTTAAAATTCATAAACTATTTTTAGTTTTTGTTATTTGTTTTTCAAAAACTATTTAAAAACTATTTTTCTATTTATTTTTTAAAAAATATTCTAATATCCATTAATACATATTATACATATATATAATCTAATTATTAATATTAAATAATAAATATTTAATAAAATTTAAAATATATTACATTAAAAAAATCATAATATGGTGATAGTGGTGACAGCGACGGTAGAGGTTGCAGTGGCGACGGCAGCAGTAGTAGTATGGTGGTGGCAACAACGGTGGTAGCAGCAGCGATAGTCTGGTGGTGGTGGTGATGACAGTAGTAGAAATGGCAATGCAGTGACGATAGTAGTGATGATGGCGACAGCAGTAGCAGTGGTGGTGGTGGCAATAGCGATGGTGGTGGTGGTGGTGCTAGTAGCAGTGTGGTGGCGGCAGTGGTAGTAACGACAGTGATGGTGTGGTAGTGGTCGTGACAGTAGTAGTGTGGCGGCAATGGAGATGGCAAAAATGGTAGCGGCAGTGGTGACGAAGGTGGTGGTAACGGCAGTGGTGGCGGTGGCGGCGGTGGCAGTGTAGCGGCGACGGCGTGGCGGTGTGGTGGTGGCAACAACGGTGTGGTAGCAGTAGCAGCGGTGGTGTGGTGGTGGTGGCAGTGACGACGGTGTGGCGGTGGTGGCGGCGGCAACAGTAGTAGTGGTGGTGATGTGATAGTGGCAGTGGTGTGATGATGATAATAAGGATGAAGTAATTAAATTATTGATAAAAACAAAACCATACAAATTACATTTTAAAGATTTTTAATTTTTGTTTTTATTGTCAAAATCACTTTTTAAATTTTTGTAGAAATAAAAACGGAAACAAATTTGTCGAATATATTTTTATTTTATTTTAAAAAAAATTAAAAATAAAAAATAAAATCGTCGCCGAACTCACCCTAAGTTTTTGATTTCAAGTTTGTTTGTTTGGTAATCTATGCTTTAGCTGTTGCAGTGATTTTCTAATTTGGATTTATCTATTTTACTGGATTCAGACTAAGGGCAGTTAGGCACTTATTCGACTGGATTTGTTTTGTCTCCAATAAAAAAATAGTTAATTTCACCCAACTCTAAAATTAAACAGTGGATCCAGCCATGCTAACCATATAAAACGAGAGGCATTCTGAATTTATCACTGTAAAAATGGCTAGGTTAATTAAATATTTAGTTTTTAATTATATATATATATATATATATATATATATATATATATATATATATATATATATATATATATATATATATATATGAATGTACGTAGGTTACTTCAGCAAGCATTAGAAACCAGTAAAGAAATATTATTTTCATGGTTGAACTAAAACTTCATAGTTCAGCTGCTTAAGAATTAAAGGAAGATGAGGCTTCTTTATGTATGGTTTCACTTCATTTCAAATGAGTGTTTGTTGCCTTTTGCTTGTAAAATGCACCTTCACTTCATTTTTTTGTACATTAATCGATAAAATTATGATAATTGAAGCACAAATTGATACTTGTATTCAACTTAGATTGATTTCTAAAGCATACAAATAATATAATTTGTACAGTTATCACAAATTTATAGTATTATAAATCATACAATAATGAGTTATGATTGTATGAAGTGCATTGCAGTTGTGGTAATTCGATAACGAGTTATGATTATATAAAGTTAATGATTCTTAGATCTTTTAATGTCTTTGAACTACTAAACTTGGGACCCTTTGGCAATTTAAAAGTGTAATTTCTTTTGCACCAAACGTAACAAAGCAAAATAATACTGTGGATAAAAATAATACTCAATCCTTGCCTAACAGTAAATCTCTTTTACTTTATTTACATATTAAAATAATAATTTTACTTTTTATAAAAATATTATCATAATGAACTATAATATCATCTTTTATATTTTGTTAATTTTTCTCTTATGTGTTACCGTCTTCAGTTTGAAGGTGGTGATTATTTTGCCTTGCCCACTTTGCAGTGGATTTCTGTGTGCATGTTCCACTTTTCTGTTAGTGCCTTTGCTCTCTCAAGCAGTACTCATCTTATGAGTTTTAGCCCTTCAAGAATCTCTACATGTATGCACAATGAATTTATACATCTATGAAAATATTTCTTCATATATGCACTGTTAGAAAGTGAAAATGCTTGTTCAATTTCTGAAGTTCTGAAGCTTTTGCAATGGCTGGCAGCTATCAGTATGAAACATGTATATCTCGAATTATCAGGTAATTATTAAAAATTTGTAATATTTTTAGTGACGGATAGTTCCGTCGCAAATATTTTTAGCATGGAAATATATTTATCATCGCTAAATTTAGCTATGGAATACATCATTCCGTCGGAAATTTGCTTACAGATTGATAATTTTCGTCGGCAAATTTAATGACGGATTATATAATTCCGTCGATAAATATAGCAATTCACAACAATTTTTCAATCTGAACCTTTAGATAGAATTAACGACGTATGAATTTTTCCATCAGTAAAATTACCTACGAAAATATTTTTCATTGGAGAAAGTACCTGCAATCAATTTTCCTGACTTTTTTCGACGTTAAATATGTTTTGCTACGGTAAATCACTAAATTTCGTTGGTATTTTTTTGTTGATAATTGAAATTTTTCTTGTAGTGCGTACTATCTATTTTGGTGTTCCATTATTTATGGCCATTGATTTAAATTGGACAAATCTCAATTGTTAGATCTTGATCGGTAACTTATTTTATGGATTAAAAAAAGTGTACAGACTTTTAAAGTGTCACGTCAAATGATTAATATGCGATGAAAAGTGTAGTACTAATGTTTTCTGGTACACAATAGTATCTCGAGTTAAAATTTTAGTAAGTTGATTAAAATAAATTTAACGGGACATTTATTGGTTAATTCAATATTACTATATCTCATTAAATTGAATAAATATTGCCATATAGTAATTGTTATTCCATTTTTTTTTTTCGCCATTGGTTCTAACATCAATAAATATAGAAGACCATGTTATTATTCCAAAATTCATCAAGAAATGGAATCGCCAAACCAATTTTCATGTGGAAAAAGTTACTTACCTTAAATGTTTGTACCTAAAAGTTTATTTGTTTTTAAGTTTTTTTTTTTTCAAAAAAATGCTATATAAAGATTTCAAAAATGGTACCATCTATCCATTTTTATAACGAGAGGGCAGATGAGTATTATTTCTAAAACCTTTTGGATATTTTCTTGATGAAGAAAACCGCTAGCGAAATTAAACTCTTGATCCCCAAACATTAAAGGCATATTAGCACTTTTTGTTCTTTTGAAAACTATGGCTTTAATACTTATTTTTTAAAACCGTATCGGACGGAAAAAAAAAAACTATAGAATGAGAGATTTATAGGTTAGAAGATCAATCGTGTTATAACCGAGATTGAATCATTTAAAAATAAAATGATAAAAATATTTTTGTATAATAAATATGCCCTAAACGTTAAGAAAATGGTGTCTTGTCTACCTATTTTATGAAACGCCGTTACTGGCTTCTTGTACAAATTAAGAAAATTATTAATTAAATAATAATTTATAAATATACTGAAAATATATTTTTACTAATTCTATGTAGTTATATATTTCCACTATAATAATTATTTCCTTTTTTTCATATGTAAAGCTAAAATATAGAAATATATAATTAATATTTTTTAAAATTTGAAAATTGTTACATTAAGTGAAATAAAAAGAAATCTAAAAATTGTCCCAATTGGTGGAATGGAGGGAGTAATAGAAAAGCATATTTGAAGTTTAATACCATAAATTGAGGCAGGTGAAAAACCTGATCCTGGGATCTGGTACCCCCCAGCCTAGCTTACAAAATTTTTGGGTTAATTGTTTTTGCATTAAATAACGGTCTGGCCCAATTTCAAGAAAAACCTCTCTTTTTAGGGCCGGTTCATGGCTTTACATAAAAAATGAAGATTTAGTCCAGTTATGTTATTTTTATATTTTTTCTTTAATAATATAAAATAGTTTTTACAAAAATATATAAACCCGAATCCAAAGATGAATAGGTGTAGTGGGTAAACTTCAGGTGAAGTGATTAATTAGTGGAAAGGGCAGGGGCATTCTTGAACATGTTTTTACATTGAGAGAGAAGGTTGGAGCAAAATAGAGAAATATGGGAAGAGAAGAAGAAGAGCCACCACCATCATCAAGCAGTAATAAAGAAATAGCGTTAAGTCCAGCATCTCGTCTTTTTCATGCTCCTCGTTTCAACCTTCACATAATTGCAATATTTGGCTCCAAAACCAGCATCGATCCTACCCTTATTCAACTCGGATTGCGCAACACTTTGTTTCGCCATCCTCGCTTCTCTACCAAACTTGTAAGCCTTCCTTTTATTCTCATCTTCTTGATTTTCTTTATAAACACTGAGTCTTGAAATTACGATTTATCTACTTTCTTAAGTTTTCACATTGAGTTTATCGCTTCCATAACTATCGATTTCAACATAACGAAAACCTGGCTGTCTGCTTTGATTAGTTCATAGTAGACTTCTAGATTAAATTAATATAGAATCACTTGTCATCATTAAATGTCTTATTGGTTGGGCAATTGTGATTTGTGATTGTCCTCCATCATTTTGTTCCTACCGAATTTGATAGCCACAAATTTTTTTTATTTATCTATATCATTAAATAGATATAAATACAATTCCTGCCGAGTTTTACTTATTTTATTACTCTTTTTTTTTTAATCTATCACTTTTTTTTATTTTTATTATAATTAAAAAATAATAAATAAATTTAAATTTAATATTAAATTATCTAATTAAAATTAAATTATTAAATTTAATTAATTTTAAATTTATTAAAAAAGTAAAATAAATTAAAATATATTGAAAGTTTAAAAATAATAATAAATTTTATTTAAAAGTAACACATAAAAAAAACGAAGGAATTACCTCCTAGTGTTTCATATATTTCTTATTTTTTCTCGGATTTGCTTTTTATACACAATTTTCAATTGATTTGCCCAACAAACTTTTTAGTATATACGATTTTTATTCGAAAAACTTTTTCAAGTCTAAACATCGTATGCTAAATTATGATATATTTTTTATTTTATTTTTATTTCTTTTATAAAATTATTTTTTTGTTTTGTCCTTAGTTCCTATACCGCAATTAGTTTATAAATGCACTTTTCTCTTTTATTAATAACATCAAGTATGTGTAACACTACTAAGCTGGAGTTCAAAGTTTTTTAAAATATTGAAAAATATTCAATATTTTTGTAATGATTATAATTTAGAAATTAAAATTTTGTGACACCAAATATTTTTCATTTCATGCATTATAAATTTGAGTCCAAAGTTCATAAAAAAATGTAAATATAAATGAAAGGGAAAAAAAATTACTTTTTTCAATTTTTTTATTAGTAATTTTTATTATTTTTATTAGAATTAAGGAATAATAATTAAACTTAAATTTAATATTAAATTACCGAGACTTCTCTTAAAGGTTCGTCTAATGTTCATCTGAAGCCTAAAAGAATGGTTTATAGATCCGTCTCCATGGATGACATCAAGCTTGTCAAGACTAAATTGAACACAGTAAGTCATTTCCTCCATTTCTTTCCTTCTTTCTTTATTGATATTTTTGTATTTATTTGGGCCAAATTTTTACATTTCTATTAATGATTTTATAAAGCAAAATTATTATAGAATTTCATTTTTATCCAAAAAAAATGAGAAGTAGAATAATTTCATATGTATTTTTTTTTCAAAAATCATTTATATGATATATTTTTATACACATAATTTTATGTTAAGCAATTTTTAAACTATTATATATGTGCCTGTATTTTTGGTGATTTTAATTTTCTATTTATAAGTGAATTTTTCAAATAGTTGGGCGATATAATTTTGTATGAATTCAAATTAATTAATTAATTGCTAAATCGACAAAAAAAGGATACATATAAAATAATTATATAAAAAGATAAATATAAAGTGGGTGAAATTTTTTTTAATTAAAATAACATTTATTACTTGTATTATTAACAAAAATACATTTATAAAAATTTAAAATTAGGTTATGTTAAAACTAAAATTAGAGTTGAGCAAAAAAAACTCAAAATTTTGATTAATTGAAAAATCAATTCGAAACTGAATTGATTTTAAGTTAATCAAATTGAAAATTTAGGATTACAGTTTTATTTTTAAAGATCGGCAATTAACCGTTAGGCGATATATATAAATATTTATATATCATATTTTAATTTTCACAGTTAAATTTTTTTATATTTTTGTAATTTATAAATATTATCATATATGATTTTCTAAAATATTGTTATAATATATTTTTAGTAAATAAATATTAAAATTATCTTTTCATTATAATTGTTTATTCATTAACCGAAAAATATTGGTTAACTAAACCGAAAAATCGAAATCGATGAACTGTTTAATCGAATGTAACAAACTGATTAATGGTTAATAAGTTTAAAAAATCGATGTTAATAGATTGATTAATTTTTTTCTCATAAACTGGTTAATCAGTCAATATTTACGCCTAATAATAATAACAATAACAACAACAATATACTTCAAAATAAACTCATTTACTGTTAAAAAAATTATATTATTAAAAAATTTTATTAAAATTATCTTTAAAAAAATATTTGTTATATAAGATTATTATTTATAGAAATACGACTTGAAAATTGTTGTTTGGATATAAATTTTTGCTCCCAATTGCGTCCTATCAATGAATAGAAAAGTTAAAAGTATATTACATTCACATATTTGTCTAATTATGTATTTTTATTTAATTCATTTATAAATAAATCATTTCTATTTCTACCCTCTTAATTAATTTAAAGACGGTAAAAGAATAAGTAAAAAATATAAAATATTTAACCTTTTTTGTATTTTGTAATTTTATTTAAATTGTAAAATTCAATATCTCTATGATCACAATTTCTAATTGGTAAATGTGGCTATTATTACATAAATAGAGTGGAATTTTTTTTGAAAGACATAATAGAGTGGAGTTAATATAATTAATTATATAGTGTAGAGAATATAATAAAAGTCCAATATTAATTTTATTTAAAAAAAGTTCTCACTTATTCGCTTGTGTGTGTATATATATATATATATATATAATAAATTACATGACATTTTTTATTAACTTTTTTATTTATTTATAGGACCATGAAAATGTATTGCTATTAAACTTGATAAAATTGATTCAAATTCAAAATTTTATTTAAATTCATCTAAAAAAAATAATCTATACTCAACCCAATCTAAATAAATATCTATTGGATCAACTCTAAACTAATCCATTTTATTTTCAAAACCAAAACTCTCTTGAAAGCATCTCTTCCCTTATGCTTCTTTATTGGAATTATTTTCTTGTTATTATTTTGATATGTAATTAATTAATTAATTAATTAATTAATAGTAGACAGTAAACGATGTCGTTCTGGGAGTAACACAAGCTGGTATCTCGCGATACCTCCTCAGAGAAAGCGGTGAGTTTACTGGGGACTTCATCTTTCTTTTTTATTTTTATTTTTTCCATTCATTATATTTATGAGATATTTTTAGACACTCCAATAGGACCAATACTATATTACTACTTAATTCCTCATTAAAATTTGGCTGTGTATTATATTATATTTTATAGCATTAATAATATATAAGAAAAATATTTGTGATTGCAGGTGGGAATAAGAAAGATGGGGAAATGGAAGAAAATAAAATTAATAACCAAAAGAACATCCGAGTTAGGGCAACTGTTCTAATGAATTTAAGACCAACTCCAGGGATTCAGGTCAATTTATTACATTTACTAAACACTTTTAATTTTTATTTTTTTATATTCATATATGATATATTTATTTTCTAATTACTAACTAATGCTATATATATATATATATATATATATATATATATATATATATATATATATATATATATATATATATATATATATATATGTAAATTTAGCAGAAATTGGCAGATATGATGGAAAAGGAGTCAAATGCAAAATGGGGATGGGGAAATAGAATAGCATATGTTCTGCTACCTTTCAAAATTGGATTGCAAGATAATCCCTTAGAATATATTCTAAAGGCAAAAGCTACCATTGATAGAAAGAAGCTCTCATTTGAAGCTATTTTCACTTACAGAATTGCAAAGTTGGTGCTCCTCACATTTGGTCTCAAGGTACACTATATGATCAATTAATATTATGATTGTCAATTTTTACTATGTCTATAAATTTATTATGGATATAAGAAAAACATATATCGAAATCATACTATTTCATTAATGTTTAAATTTTACCCCTTTGCCGAGCTAAATAAAATTTTTTAATGTAAAAATACTTGAATTTAGAAAAACATTTAAAAAAAGTCACTTTATTTAGATTTCGGAAGGAATCCTATTGGAAATTCTCATTGGCATATCACATCGTCCATCTCAACTAAATATATGACACGCATGCCACTACATCAGCCTGCCACCACATCAGTAAGTGTCATGACAGTTATTACATCACGATCGATGAAAAGATATCATATGTAAAATTATTTTTAAAAAAAATATATAAAATTTTTACATTTGCCATCTCTTCATTGGTCGTGATCTGTTGGCTAATATGATACTTTCTCATGTGGCAGGCTAATATAGTGGCCAAAGAGGATTTTTAGTAGGGTTCTTCCCAAATTCAGTTAAACTGACATTTAAAATACATATTTTTTTTCTAAATTTAGGTAATTTTCTATTTAATATTTTGTTTTTTTTTTTACTTTTTAATTAAAAATATAATAAATCAATAACCGTTAGTGAAGTTAATCTCTTATCATGTCAGTTTATGTTAGTTTGGCCGTTATTTTTTAATACTACAATTGATGAAAGAAATCTAATTAAAATCTTAGACGTAAGGTTAGATTTTTTCTAATTTTTAAATTTTCGATCTGATTGAACTTAAGTTGAAATTATCTTGGTAATTATTCTAAAATATTTATTGAGAAAAAGGATCAAATTTGTTACTTAAATAGTAAAATAGTACAAATTTGTTTTTGAATTTTATTTCGGTTTAAAAATGCACATGACATATTTGTTTTTTTTATTGGTAAGGGAAAGCTACAAATATGAATTTTTTTTTCATATTTTCAGTTAATAAAATAGTATATATTTACTATTATTCTTAAAAATAAGAACAAATACAAATCAATTTAATAATGACAGGAACATTTTTTAACCAAAATAAAATTTCAAAGTAAATTGTACTGGCAAATTTAGATTCTTATTCCTATTTATTAATTATATTTCATGAAATTATGAATTAGAAATAATAATTAATTAATGAGTAATTGCATGGATGCAGGTGGCTTCTGCCATAGCTCACAGATTTCTGTCAAACACAACGTTGGCATTTTCCAATGTGGTTGGTCCTCTTGAAGAAATTAGCTTTTATGGGCATCCCATTGCATTTCTTGCACCCAGTGTCTATGGTCACCCCCATGTGAGTAATTTTATTAAAACTTCTTGAAAACATAATTAATCTGCTAATTAATTTGAATTATTTGTTATAAATGCAGGCACTTACAGTCCATTTCCAAAGCTATGGGAAGAAGATGACGATTGTTGTGGCAGTTGATCCAGAAGTCATTCCTAATCCTCACAAACTTCTTGATGATTTCGAGGAATCTCTTTTACTTATTAGAGATGCTGTTACCGACAAAGGACCTGATGCTGCTTGATTCTTTTCTTTTCTTTTCTTTTTTAAAAAATATTAACCAGTATCATTAAATTTAAATCTTAGTAATTATTTACTTACAAGTTTAACCACGAGTCATTATTCTTGTGCATGAATATGAAAAAAAAAATTAATAACTGAAGAATCCGAAAATAAATCGGATCAAATAATCCAAATTGAATTGTTAAAATTCTTTCCTTTGAAATCTATATAGGCTATACAAAATTACAGATTAAATTTTATATACTTTAATTTGGTATATTTATGTATACCAAAATATACCAACTAGTATATCAAACTGGAATGTTGAAATTTCTTCCTTCCAATTCGGTATACCAAAGTATATTCTTTGATATACAAATTCTAAATTTAATTTTAGGGATTTTTCTGAAAACATACCAATGAAATATTATGGTAATTATAAATTACAATACATTTTTTCTATTTACAAAAAAAAATACCATTTTTTTAATTTTCTTTTTCGCTTTTCAAGTGGGGCACTTTTTTTTTCATAATCTTTTGCAGGTTTTTAATTCTTTGGTCACTTGAATATCCTGGTTTCATTTCTACTATATACATTACGTTGCATGTTATTTGAAAATATCTATTAGAATAAGAGAAATACAGGCCTATCTGGATTCGGGCTGGGCTAACTCGCTAAAAATGATTAAATGAAAACAATAATTTCAACTGCTAAACTAAGAACCAAGAAAACATTGTTCTTCAAATTAAAGATTAATCATCGCATAACAGGAAATATAATTGATAAAGCAATAAAGTTGAAACAACAGGCAAATTGAGTCCAAGCACGAACAAAGATCATCCCCATTAAGTTTCATTATAAGAAAACTGAAGTACAGAAAACATGAAAGAGTAAATATGTGCAGGAAAAGAGCCTTCAAATCATTCTATAGCTATAGATTTGCAGAAAAACAAAACTTTTTTCATAAAATTAAAGAAAAACTGAAAAACTCTGAATACGTGTGATTAATGTTCGTTGCTTACTTTCTACACCTCCAAGCTGATACAGAAAAAAGAGACCTATCTTGCCAGCAAATTACTACACACCCATTTTCTTCCTTCATCCTGTAACCATCACAACCATACCCTTGTAATAACCTTCTTGCCTGTAACATCCCATAGTAGCTCAAAGGCAAATTTCCGAACCCAGCCAGATTGAGCCTCTGAATCCACTTCTCAAGTTTTTCGTGTCTTTCCTTTCTCTCAGCTCCCTCACAGGCTATGATGTTCTTTATTTCCTCCCCAAAAAGCATTTTCTCCACCTTAAGTCTCTCCACAGATGCTCTGGATACAGTCGATTCCAAGCAATCAAACAATGCTGCATACGAGTATAATGCTTCCAATAGCCTTTCCATGAGAGTGGATCCATTATGATTAGAATCTTGTTCCGTTACTACCATTAGCTTTGGTGACAAACTCCATAGCATGTTGAGAAAGTAATCCATCTTCACTGAAGCAGCTGAAGATAGTGGTGACGATGAGGTTGAGTCAGAGCTCGGACTATATCCACTTATCATATCTTTCTCTAGCAACTCCCCCAGTGTGCCATTGTTCGTCTGAAGAACCTTTGGCAAGTGAATGCCATTAGAATTCTTTAACGTAACTGGAGATCTCTTCCTTAATTCATCATCCGAAGCCAAAAAGGAATGCAATTGCAGTACTGAACTAATTGCTAGAGCCTCACCGGTTTTAACATGCAACTTTTCAATATCAAGATTCTCTAATTTGCTAACAATGGGATTGAACTGAAATGGTATATCCAACTTTTCTGCTTCTTCAATTAGCTTATGAGCCATTTGATCCAGTACCTCCTTCTGTTGATGGATCCCTGTAATTCTCAAATGAGGTGGGCCCTCGGGCCGTGCACTTAAAGCTTGAAGAAGTGCAAGCCACTGTGCGGGTTCAGCTGCATTAAGATCAATTATATGAACCATCTTCTCTCCTTCCATGGCTTCGATTATAGCTTGATTTGTTAGTACGAAAGCCACTTTCAAGAACGGAAGCATCTCAAAAAACAATTTATGAACTAGAATTTCTTCAGATACCAAAGTTATCTTAGTAGCATTAAGGGCTCTGTGAAGACCAGGCCAGGCTTTGACGATCCTTTGAGCAAGTGCTTCAGTAAAGTAGGCCGAAATTCGTTGCATAGTATCACCATCAGCACAAGCTAACTGAGAGATCTGCCCAAGAGCAATCTCAGCATTTTCTAGGCTACCACCAGCTACATGGTTTCCACAAGTTAGCAATAAATGGATCAAATACAATCCCCTTTCCTCGGATTTTAGCTCTCTAAGCCAGGGATATGGGGATCCTAAGCCGAGTGATAATGACATCATGGAGAAAAATTGGAGAGGTGACGATGTTACAGATGATGATCCATCATCATGAAACATTTGGTACCACTAAAGAATCAATCCAGCACAATAGCTATGGGAACATAATCAAGAAAAGGAATAGTTGGACTCTACAATTGTCAACCAGAAATGGGATCAGGAAAATTATTTCCAATAGCAATCTAGAATTCACAAGCATATATCATAATCTGCTCATGAAAGAACCAAAATTGCACGATTCAAAATAAGCTAACAGCAACCAGTAAAAAGTATTTATACCAAATTACACAGATCACAGCCACAGGGAAGAAGGAGAAGAGGCAAAACAAATTATAAGGAGTATATGATAAAACTATCAAATCTAGATAAAGGAAAGCTCAAGTGGGAATCAAATTCAGCAGTAATTAAAAAAGAAAGAACATAAACAGTGATAAGACAGAACAGGACAATCAGAACTAAGAACTAAAAATAGTAGCTAAACAATCCGAGAAGGAAATCCTTACTGGGTTTTGCAATTGATCAAAAACCCACATGAAACCCCATGAAAAATCCAAAGCTTGGTGGTTGAATCACATCAATCAAAAGAGAGAAATTTATAGGTTTTTCTGGGTTGTTCGCAGAGAGAGAAAGAGGAATGAAATCGATCGTTTGAATGATTGCCGTTTAATGTGGGATGCTTTTTGTTGTTTTATGATTTTGTTGTCTTTCTATTCTCAAGGGGAATATGGAATTTTATTAGAAGGCGAGCGTTTTTAGGGCAAAATAGTTAATTTTATTTTTTAATTTGTTTTGAGTTAGTTACCTTCCCCGCTCCTCCTCTTTCTTTCACATTCTCTTTCTAGAATACTTTTGTCTTTTTACATTCTCTCTCTAAAACATCCAATTCAATGGTGTTTGTCTTAACGTTAGATGGCTATGGAATCATTGAGTAAGCCTGGTCATAGGGGGAGGGTGAAGGTGGAAGGCAAAATAAAATAAGTAAAAATATTCCAAAAGAAAAGAAAAGTCCAAACATGCCCTAACAAAGACAAACAAAGAGCCCTACTCCTACTTCTTGTTTTTGTCTGGTAGTAGGTTTAGTGCGAGAAATTCAAAGAAAAGTTTGAACATAAATCCAAATTTTGGTTTTGTTTTGTTGTTCAAGTAGATGACCTTACAACCCTTGGTGTCATATTAAGACAAATAGAGGAGGAGGTTAAGGAAACTTCCAAGACTTTGATATTGCTGACATTTACGGTATGATTTATCTCTACTTGTGGCTTTGTGGATATTTCACAGTCCCATCCCCATTCTTTTATTTATTTATTTTCTTCTTTTAGCCTTTTTATAAAAATTTAATTCCACCTACCTTTGCCGCCCAACCCATCTTAGCATCTACCAACAAATATTTGTTGCCTTCTATACTCACATTTTGAAATTCCAAAGCTTTGGTGAAGCTGATTTGGTATATGTATTCTCTAGCTCAAGTATCATTTTTTTCCCTTTTCTACTTATATTAAAATAATTATTGATTTTTTCAATTTTATTAAAAAATATTTTAAAAAATAGTAATTCGGTACACGTATATATGTTATATGCACGTATCTGAATCGTCAGATCGTCCACATCTTGACAATAATATGATTAAGATGCGTGCGTGCACCAAATTATATCCCTTTAAAAGATTATAATTATGTTTAATAAAGATAAATATAGTGCTTATGTTTAATAAAGATAAATATAGTGCAAAATAATATGTAAAAAAATTAATAAAAATGTTAATGTAATTGATACCGATAATAGGGCAAACTTGGAGTAAATGTAATAAATATTATCTTGATTTTATAAAATGACATTTTAAGTGATGTGAGCCACTATGCATTAATGGGCTACAAGGAATCTACAATTGAATCTAAATATTACAATAAGGCTACTAGAACTTGCATTCCATCCACACAATTCAAAGTTGGTTGCAATTATGCCAACTTATATTGTATTTGTGACTTGTGGGTCTGGCTGGTGAAGGGCTTTGATGCCATTTTGAAAGGTGAGTTTGAGATCTTTCGCCATATATTCTCTTTCTCTCACAACTTCTTCTTCTTTTTCTTTCCAAGAAAATAAACTTTCATTAAACAAAATCAGCTTCCAGCGCTAATTACAATAGTTTGAAGAAAAATACAACCAAATATAAAAATGGGACAAATGAAATTGAAGCTATGGATAAAATATGGGTTACATAATTCATTGATTTTTTAGCACATCCGTTAAAAAAGAGCACAAGTTAACACAATTATCAATTATAAGACTCAAATTAGAGCCTATAAAGGACCTTAGAACAAGAGCTTTGATAATAACTGATTCAATAAAAACGGACAACTAATTCTTTCATAGGTTTGGAACTTGTAAAAAAAGAAAAACAAATTATGTGTATTTGGAAAATATATTTAGTTTCAATAAATATTTTGTTAATAGTTTAAATCCATAATCAACACGTATAGCAGAATTATTGAGATGAAATCTGATGTGCATATGTATGAAGTGTGCACGTATCTATATGTACGAAGTGCGTATATATCTGAACTGTCAAATAAATTCGTAGAATATGATGATTTAATTATTTATATTGTTAAAATATCAATGAAAGAAATATTGCCAAATTCATTTTAATTATCACTTTCTGTTTTTATCTTGTCACGATACGTGTACAAAATTTAAAATTTTATAACATGTGAGTGAATGATTTTGACCAATGATATAACGTGTATATAAATTATTACTCATATTGTTAAGACACATTTCAGTCAAAAAAAAAAAAAAATTGTCAAATGCGTTTTCATTATCACTTTTTTTTTTTTTTAAATCTCCTTCGCGTGTACAAAATTTAAAATTTTATAACATGTAGGTGAGTGATTGATTTCGACCAATGACATAGCTATCTTTTGTTAAAGGGGTTACTGAAAAAATATAAATAAAACACTTAAAATCCTAATTTGTTTAAAAAAATTAACTACACTCAACTAAGAAGAAATTAAAAAACGCTATTAATTTTTTTTTTAATTTAACCTACTAAAATATTTAAATAATCCTTTTATTTTTAATGAATTTTTTATTAATTGCAATAATTTTTTATTTCACTAAAATAAATTTTTTGGCTACTTCACTTATTTTAATGCATGTCATGTAGTGATAAAGAAGATTAAAAAAAGTGGCAAAATAGGGAAGACATTTAGCAATCCTCCTTAGTCAAGACCAGCAGCTTTTTTAATTTAAAAGTTAATTATGCTTGTGGGCATTAAATTTTTTTACCACTACAATCTTCTTATAAAAATAGGACAAAATATATTTTGAAATTCCCGAATTATTAGTTTTTTATATATTCAATCTATGTACTTCAAAAAGTGCACATTGAATATTTGAACTATACATTTATGCGGGCTGATAAGAGTTAAATACACGTATTATTTATGCGGGCTGATAAGAGTTAAATACACGTATTGTCAAAGTAGTATTTGATCAATTTAACATATCTGTGGAGTCTATAAATGAATTAAAAATTACTAATTTTTGCCACAAAATATCTAGATCCATTTTAAATTAAAATTAATAATACAATTCGATTCGATTCCAAAAGATTTAAATATATGTATGATGATAGGTGAAATGCACAGCTAGCTCCTTGTGATCACTTACAATTACAGACAATGGACCGGTGGATTTCAAACAAAAGAGCCTCCAACGGTCAAGTTATAATATTTGACTAAGAGAGTAAGAATTCCTTTACAAGAAAAAGTTGAGTAACCGTTTCATACCTATTTTTTCTCTTTTTATAGGTGGGATTAACACGTTTGTAGGAGATAATGGATGGAATTTCCCGTTCTTTCCGGCCATTAACCCATTGTTGGCGATCATCGAGGGAAACTTAGGTTAGTGGCGACTGCTCTGTCCATCGTGGTGGAGCTATTTTCGGGACACGTTGTTTATCGAACTCTCGCTCGATTATAAGGTCCGGAGAAGTTGAACCTTTGGTCGTCTCATGGGGTTCTCATTGAGCTAGGTGCTCGAAAATCGTGGGAGTGTTAAACCAGTCCCTAAGTTCGGTTGTTATCATAAGTCCCTCCAGTGGGCGACATTTATGTCAGCAATTGGCGGATGGATACCTTCAATACTGTGAGGTCCTAGCTCGCGACGACTGCGCTGAATGAGCTCGTATTTTCTGAGCTCTAGATCAGAGTTCGGTATGAAGAAGTATGTCAAATTGGATAGTTTTGGGAGAGGGAAGATCTACCTTGAACCTTATCTGTTCGGCTGCGAGTTGCAGGATGGTGTCAGTTTTTATTTGGGCGCATTTATTGGGGTCATTATGCCTCCTATTTTGTCGCTTATAACGACTTAAATCGTTTCGGGTAACGTGCACCGACTTTAATGCGCTATCCCACGCTCGGATCCATTGCCACGTGTACGGTCAGGACCCTTCTCAGTTTCTTATATAACCCATCTCTGGATTCCCCTTTTCCTTTCTCTTCTCGTTCATTTTTATTCTCTCTTATTTCTTCTGCGTTCATCATCTTCGGGTTCGTTGCTTGGAGCATCAAAGTTTCTACTCTTCTTTTACAATCTCCCTTCCGCTTTTGTCCACACTTTATCAGGTTTGTCCTGCATCCCATCCTCATTCTCTATTTTTATTTAACTCTTCATCCATGAGTTCGGAGATCGGCTCAAGTGAGGGAGTTGGCGTTAGCGGAGATGCCCTCATCGGAAGTGTCCTAGGTATGAGCAGGTGTTCCACTTCAGATGAGGGAGTTCGAAACTTTGATGTAAGCCAACCTGCTACTTCCTCCAAAAAGAATGCTCCTCGCTGACTGTCGGGAGTGGAAAGCACAAGTTCCATGGTTAAGGGAGGAGGAACTCGGTTCGCTCCTAGCCCAGTTGACATCTGAGCCGGACTACTTCGCCAGTAAGCCCAGCACCTCGCAAAGGACGAACACGAAATTCAATAACAAAAGAAAGACTGCCATTTACGAGGCATAATTGAAGGCCAACGTTCACCTGCCCTTGACTAGCTTCGAGGTGAGTGTGCTGAGGTATTTCGAGCTGGCCATAGGGCAACTCCACCCTAATGCTTGGCGGACACTTATTGCTCTTTAAATTTGGGCCGTGGATCAAGGCATAGATCTAACTTTAAACCTATTCCAAGCAACTCACGTAGTCGGCCTCCGAGCTGGTACGGAGGACCACAATTATATACAAGCTCGGTCTGACTATGAAGTATCAACTAGGAACTCGGAGTTTCTGAAGAAGTGGAAGGATCGGTTTTTTTTGGTGGAGAGAGTGCGGGCCGACTTTCAAGTATGAACGACTTGGGGGAGGTACACTGACCGGAGACTAGCAAGTGTACTAGATCGGCTTAGTAATATAGGGAAATAAAATTATGACCCAAAATATCGAACCCAAGGGAAACAAGTACTTGTGTGTTAATTTAATTTCAAAACAAACTTTTGTGTGTAAAGAGAGAAGAGAAATCCCAAATTTTATAATGTTTTGAAGAATAAAAACCAAATCCAAAATAAAACAAGTAAAGTAAACAATAATTAAGAAAACTCTATTGAAAACAAGTAATTTAAACGAGGTAAAAATCAATGATAAAAACAACTTTCACTAAAGGACTATCCACCTTAACCAATATTGATATGACTTAATAAACATAAAACATACAAGTGATTATGAAAAATTTAGTTTAATAAACCCAGATAACTTTCTCAAGATTATCTTTCTAAGTATCAAACTCTCTTATTCAGAACAATTTAATACTTAGCATACAAATCTGAATTAATCTCCTAGATGTCTATTAAAACCTTTCTCAAGAGCTTTAACTTCCACCTATTCTTGGTTACACCTTTCTTAATCTTAACTTACTCAAATTAACACATAGTCATAACTTATTCAGATTATAACATGCATTCATCCAACTAAATTAACCTAAGAACATACGAGTCATTAATCAACTTAACTCAATTAGTTAACTGATGTTTAGTCACGTTAATAATTAACTTAAAGTTGAATAAGAGCAAGACTATGCTTAAGAACTAAGAAATAATCAAACTTGTAATTGGATTGAAGCACAAACTTAAGTCATAACAATACAAGTCAAGGATTCAAGTATCCTTTAGCAAAAGTTAAAGAAAACTACTCAAAAGACATAGTTAAAACTAAAAACAAAAGCTTGAATAAAAACTGAAAAACTTGGAACGTAAAAACTTAAGAAAAACAAAGCTAAAACTAATGATCTCCTCCTTTCTTCTGTTTTTTGGAGCTCTATTTATAGGCAAAAACGTGGTAGAATTCTTCTTAAATTGCAGAATCAAGATAGGAAAGGAAGTCTGCTCAAAACAGGAAGTTTGACGAATCCTTCGCGCGATGAGAGAGTAAAATCACGTGGCCACGCATCCTTTTGCATTGAGGAACACGTGGTCACGTGTTCCTTTCCTTCCTCACACGTGGCCACGTGTGGAATGTACACTCCCTCACACGTGGTCACGTGTATGGCTTATTTTTTCCTTTGTTTCTTCACGTGGTCACGTCCTTTTTCTCTTATTCCTTCATTTATACTTCACATGGCCACGTTACCCTTCACTTTACTCTTACACGTGGTCACGTGTAAATTCCTTCAATATCTTCACGTGGCCACGGCTCCATCCTCTGGACTAAGAGCTAGTTTTCTTGCTTAAACTTCCAATATTTACACTTTTGGCCCAAAACTTTGCACTTTTCACACTTTAAGCCCTTTTCATCATTTTAGCCCTGAAAATCATACAAAACACAGAATTAACTCCAAAAATATAAATATTAACAAAATAACTATAATTTAACCCAAATAAAACCAAAATAACTAAATAAAACAACTAAAAACACATTAAAAACTACATATAATTCACACTTATCAAATACCCCACACTTAAACCTTGCTTGCCCTCAAGCAAATTAGAACAAACCCTCCTTCAAAACCTTTAAACTTGTACAAAGCCTTGCAATTTCAAAACCAAACTTAGCATTTTAACAAAAACACTCAATATAAACTCTAAATAGATTAACTTCAACAAGAGAATATAAACTAGTTTCCTTGAGTGTGTGCAAGACCAAATCATTTTAAGCAATTTTGAAAACCAAAATATCAACACAACTAAGTAATGAAGTATAGAATATATGAATGCATAAGCATACAATCGGTTTCATGCTTGAAACTCTAGAAACACAATAGGCCTCTCCTTTAGCACCGGAACCCGTAGGTCATCTTCGCTAAACAACTCAAATGAAACTTAAAATCACATAGGTCTTACAAAGGTTGTAATGGGGCTGAGGGTATGTTTATCAAAGAATGGATAAAAGATAGTCGAAATGAATATAGCCACTCTAAGACCAAATAGATTACAAACACCCCAATAACTTAAACAATACAAATTCAGCTCATCCTTGCCTTGATTCCAAACTTTTCTTTATGCTCCTTCACCAAGAAGTCAATATTTTTCTATTTTTCCTTGTACTACCCCACACTTATCTTTTTTTCATATTTGCTAATTCTCTTTTTCTTTCTTTTTCTTTTTTCAAATATTCTTTCTTTTTTTTTTATTGAACTAGCACTCATAAGCTAACATCAAGGTAATACAAGGTCTATTTTCATTTGACTTCATCAATAACTTTGAAACTTTCTTACTACAACCAACAAAACTTTATTCTTTTCATGCATCCATTTAATCCTAAAGTGGCTAATTCCATAGGGTGAGATAAAAGCTTTTTGGGTTATATGGTTAAAATATTAAGTGTAACAAGAAAATATTAATGGTACGCCTTAAGCATACCCTTATAAGCTCAAAATGGTTTAACAAAAGATAAATTTATCAAGGTAGGACATAAGTCTTTTAAAAAAAATTATCAAGAAAATTGTTGCCTAGATCATTTTCTAAGATGCTTGAGTTGTTCATATGCTTTGAAGGGTGATGAGGAAGGTTCTAGTGTTCTACATTTTCTTACTTCACTACTTCATTGCATTGAGTGTTTCTAAGTAAAAAACTGGTCTAAGTGCTTTTAAGAATTTAGAAACTAATAAATATTTATCAAGTTGAAGATTAATCCATCCAAAGACATATTAAACAACATAAATGTTCTCTTGCTAAGCAAAGGTCCAAAACATGCATACTCCATATCCAAGTTCAAAGTGTTCAAATTTTGAAGTTAACTAGGGCAAACTAAGTTTTCATGCAAATTAAATGAAAAGAGTGAACTACATAAGTCTTTAATACGTTTTACAAACTCAAACAAAACATAAACACAATAAGAGAAAACAAAACAAAATAACAGAATTTTGATTCATGAAAAAAAATAAAGGTGAAGGAAAACTTCCTGAAAGGAGGCTACCCCCTCCTCAAAACATTGCTGCCCACAGCAAATGATCTATGGTGGTGGTGGTGAAAAGAAAACTAACATGAAAATGAATAAAAAGAGAAGAAATAGTGAAGTGTTCATAAAAGAGGAGGATTGGGACGTGGCCACGTGAGTTTCTATAAAGGAATACACGTGGTCATGTGTGATGAAGCAAAATTGGACAAACTACTAAGGCGTGGCCACGTGAGTTTCAATGAAGAACTACACGTGGTCACGTGTAAAGATACCAAATGATACAGATGACTATTGCGTGGCCACGTGAAATTCCATGAAGAAAGACCCATGGTCACGTGTGATTTCGGGAACCAGCATTTTAGCAACCCGTGGCCACGTGATGGCAAAGGAAAAGTCACACGTGATCACGTGTCTTCATGGTTTTTTTTTTCTACACTCATGCAATCAAACTTCTTTTAATGCAAATTTTCCATTAACAACATCAAATCTTTTCCAGGAAAAACATGTCCCCCATTTTAAGACCTTGATTTACTTACTCTTTTCATGAATCAAAACACACAAACACACAAAAATGCAAAAACACGAAAACTTTACTATTAAATGAAAAGAGAGAAAGAATAGAAGTTCTGAATTTTTAAAGTCTCCAGCTAGACTTTCTAACCCGTTTTTAAGTATTTTGAAAAATATTGGTTGCTTCAGCAACCTCTTGCTGTCCGATTTGGTACGGATTAAGCCGCTTTGATTTCAGCTTTCGTTTGATCTTTTCTTTATAAACTGCTGCATTGTCATATAACCATTCTTGAATTTTGTTATGCTCGTTGAACCTTCTTTGAGGTTGCACCATCGGCTGAAAATTTTCTTCTTTAGGTGTATGATGTGTGCAATCATTGGAGCTAATCCCTATTAAGTCGGACGTTCCCCAATCAATTTCTCCTATATGTTTCTTGAGGATTTCACTGAGCATCTCTTCCAACCCTATCAATAAAGATGAACTAATTAATGTTTTAGCATTATCATTTTGAAATATATATTTCAAATGAGATGGAAGTAATTTGAGTTTAAAATCTCCCTTAGGAGGGGATGGTTCATCCTCCAATTCATCATGTTCACTGTGCTCTTGTTCCAAAATTTGTATCAACTTCATCTCCTTTGCTTCCAACTCTTCCATTTCCTTGGGATGCATTAAGCAGCTTTAAAGCTCATCATCGAGAATGATTTCCTCTTGTTTTGCGTTGACACATTCTTGAATCTCATCAACAAAATAAATGGATTCTTCAAAATCATACGAGGGGTGTTTTAAAATTTTATTGACATTGAAACTCATTTTCTCCTCGTTAAATCTTAAAGTAACTGTTTGTCCATGGACATCAATTAAAGCTTTTATTGTGTTCAAGAATGGCCTCCCCACAATTAAAGGCACTTTTCTATCCTCTTCCATGTCCATCACCACAAAATCTACTGGAAATATAAAATTCCCTACTTTAACCAACAAGTATTCAATGATTCCCTTTGGCCTTTTCACCGATCTATCCGCCAATTGAAGCGTCATTCGGGTTTCCTTCAAATCACCTAGATTTAATTTCCTGCAAATTGAATAAGGCATTAGATTAATACTAGCACCCAAATCACATAAAGCATTGGCAACAAAATTTCCCCCTAGTTCACAAGGCAATGTAAAACTACCTGGATCTTCCAATTTTTCAGGAATTTTGTTGGTTAATATAGCACTACAATTACCGGATAATTGAAATGTTCCTATTCCTTCTAGCTTTTTCTTATTAGTACACAATTCTTTCATAAATTTAGCATATTTAGGCATGTGTAATAAAGCTTCAGCAAATGGTAAGTTTATATGTAGCTTTTTAAACATGTCTAAAAATCTACTTAATTGTTCATTTTGTTTCTCTTTCCTAGCTAGAACAGGAAAAGGTAATTGAGACTCATCAAGAACAGTGGAAACAAGTTTTTCTTTACCTTTACCCTTCTCGACCTTAGGAGGCACTTCTTCACTACTTTTAGAATTAGAAATACTTACCTCCGTTGTCGGTTCCATCTTTTTAGAAGCATTCTTACCAAATTCATTCTCCTCTAGTTTCTTCCCACTCCTTAAAGTGATTGCTTTGGCTTCTTCCTTTGGATTTCGGTCAACATTTGATGGAAATGTTCCTTGAGTTCGGTTTGACAAAGAAGAAGTAAGCTGTCCCATTTGGTTCTCTAAGTTCCTAATGGATGCCTCTTGATTTCTCATCCAAATATCTTGTGCTTTCCATCTAGCATCTTGACTAGCTAAGATGGAATTTTGGGAAGCCATGAAATTTGCAATCATCTCTTTAATGTTGGATTTCTTTTCTTGAGGTGGGGGAGGTTGAGTTTTTTGAAAACCCGGTGGTTGGTGGTATGCTTGAGATGGGTATTGGTTAGGGTAGTGTGGTGGAGCTTGGTTTTGGTATGGAATGTGATTATTGGAAGTAGGGTTGTGATTAAATGGGGGTCTCAGGTTTGGGTTAGAAGAAGTAGTACCTTGGTTACCTTCTCTCCATGAGAAATTTGGATGGCTTCTCCATCCCGGATTGTATGTGTTGCTATATGGATTCAAGGCATTCACTTCTTCCACCATATTTTTAGCATTCTTCATCCCCAAAGGTCCTGAAATTCCTGCATAAGAATCAACTTCATTAGACAACATAGAGACATTTTTAGATTTAAGCTCATTAATTTCTTTTAAATGTCTTTTTTCCATTAATTCCAATTGAGCTTTTAACATGGCAATTTCATCAACATTATGAACTCCCTGTTTCTTTTGAGTTTCTCTTGAGCTTGCCCATTGAGCATCATTGGTGGCCATTTCATCAAGGAGTAGAAATGCGTCCTCAGGAATTTGATCCATGAAGCTTCCATTGGAGGCTGCATCTAGCAAAGATCTTGTTGATGGATGAGCACCTGCATAAAAAATATTCATCAGTTGAAAAATAGGAACTTCATGATGAGGACAACTTTTCAATAGTCTTCTAAATCTTTCCCAAGCTTCATGGAATGGTTCCTCATAAAACTGCTAAAAATCACTAATTTGTTTCCTAATGAGGGCGGTCTTAGTAGGTGGGAAAAACTTGCAAAGAAATTTCTCTTGCATTTGTTGCCAAGAGTGGATGGATTGATTTGGTAGCATTTGAAGCCAATCCCTAGCTTTTCCTATGAGGGTGAATGGGAAGAGTTTCAACCTAATTGCATCAGTCGATACATTAGGAATTTGCACAGTGTTACTCACTTCTAAGAACATATCCAAATATTGTGCAGGATCCTCTATATCCGAACCCGAAAATTGATTTCTTTGTACCATAGTGAAGGTAGCAGGTTTAATCTCAAAGGGTTGGTGGTGAGGGATTTTAATAGTTCTATGCTCTTCATTCCACCTAGGGATAGCATAATCCCTTATTGTTCTAGGTCGATACCCATTTTCGGGAGCTTGATGGGGTATGTGTTGCTCTTCTATCCTAGGTGGTGGATCATTCATAGGTTGTTCAATTTCTGGATCGTTCATATTGCCTCTTCTGTTCCTATGGAATGTCCTCTCAATTTCAGGGTCTAATGGCAAGATGGGGTTGTCTCTCACCATAAACCACTAATTAACCAAAAAAGAAAATAAGGAAAGAGATGAAAAAGAGAAGAAAACACACAAAAATTACTTTAAAATCAAAATAAACAAACAAATGCCAATGTGTTCCCCGGCAACGGTGCCAAAAACTTGACCGGAGTCTAGCAAGTGTACTAGATCGGCTTAGTAATATAGGGAAATAAAATTATGACCCAAAATATCGAACCCAAGGGAAACAAGTGCTTGTGTGTTAATTTAATTTCAAAACAAACTTTTGTGTGTAAAGAGAGAAGAGAAATCCCAAATTTTATAATGTTTTAAAGAATAAAAACCAAATCCAAAATAAAACAAGTAAAGTAAACAATAATTAAGAAAACTCTATTGAAAACAAGTAATTTAAACGAGGTAAAAATCAATGATAAAAACAACTTTCACTAAAGGACTATCCACCTTAACCAATATTGATATGACTTAATAAACATAAAACATACAAGTGATTATGGAAAATTCAGTTTAATAAACCCAGATAACTTTCTCAAGATTATCTTTCTAAGTATCAAACTCTCTTATTCAGAACAATTTAATACTTAGCATACAAATCTGAATTAATCTCCTAGATGTCTATTAAAACCTTTCTCAAGAGCTTTAACTTCCACCTATTCTTGGTTACACCTTTCTTAATCTTAACTTACTCAAATTAACACATAGTCATAACTTATTCAGATTATAACATGCATTAATCCAACTAAATTAACCTAAGAATATACAAGTCATTAATCAACTTAACTCAATTAGTTAATCGATGTTTAGTCACGTTAATAATTAACTTAAAGTTGAATAAGAGCAAGACTATGCTTAAGAACCAAGAAATAATCAAACTTGTAATTGGATTGAAGCACAAACTTAAGTCATAACAATACAAGTCAAGGATTCAAGTATCCTTTAGCAAAAGTTAAAGAAAACTACTCAAAAGACATAGTTAAAACTAAAAACAAAAGCTTGAATAAAAACTGAAAAACTTGGAACGTAAAAACTTAAGAAAAACAAAGCTAAAACTAATGATCTCCTCCTTTCTTCTATTTTTTGGAGCTCTATTTATAGGCAAAAATGTGGTAGAATTCTTCTTAAATTGTAGAATCAAGATAGGAAAGGAAGTCTGCTCAAAACAGGAAGTCTGACGAATCCTTCACGCGATGGGAGAGTAAAATCATGTGGCCACGCATCCTTTTGCATTGAGGAACACGTGGTCACGTGTTCCTTTCCTTCCTCACACGTGGCCACGTGTGGAATGTACACTCCCTCACACGTGGTCACGTGTATGGCTTATTTTCTCCTTTGTTTCTTCACGTGGTCACGTCCTTTTTCTCTTATTCCTTCATTTCTACTTCACATGGCCACGTTACCCTTCACTTTACTCTTACACGTGGTCACGTGTAAATTCCTTCAATATCTTCACGTGGCCACGGCTCCATTCTGGACTAAGAGCTAGTTTTCTCGCTTAAACTTCCAATATTTATGCTTTTGGCCCAAAACTTTGTACTTTTCACACTTTAAGCCCTTTTTCATTATTTTAGCCCTGAAAATCATACAAAACACAGAATTAACTCTAAAAATATAAATATTAACAAAATAACTATAATTTAACCCAAATAAAACCAAAATAACTAAATAAAACAACTAAAAACACATTAAAAACTATATATAATTCACACTTATCATACACGAACCGCAACAACGGGAACTTGTGGCTCTCCAATGAAGAGGAGCTAATTTTAGCCAGATGGAGGGAACTTTCCCAGGACAAGTGGGACCTGAGGAATCTATTGGATCCTCATGGTTCGAATTTGGTTCCTCGCCGTAAAAAAGGTAATGTGCGGCGTTCTCTTATTCAATGATACTAATGTACTATTTTAATTTGCTTTCTATTTGCAGCTATGAGGAAAATGAGCTGAGCTGCTGAGATCATAAGGGAAAAGAGGCAAAAGCTTTCTGAAGCTTCCTCGAGCGCGCCTACTGTTGTCGAGGAAGTGGCAGCTTTGCCCCCCGGAGGCTCAACCAGTGACCGCGGTCACTGAGTTTTTGGAGATTTCGGTTGTTCAGACCGGACTTGATGCACCATCCGAGCCCCAAAGCAAAGATAGAATCAAAAGAGTGTTATAGTTATAAAGAGACAGAGATAGATTGACTTTAAGGATGATACAGTACAAAAAATTATATGGAGTAAACAGAGAACCAGTAGAGCCGGTAGAGATAATATAAAATGTATGATAAGTAAGATAGATATATAAGTACAGATAGAAGTATAGAAATGGTAGTGTTATATGACTCTAGTGTGCCGTCCCTAATGTACAGGTATGAATTTCGAGGACCAAATTCTTTAAGGGGGAGAGAATTGTAATACCCCTAATGGTACCTTAAGAGAAATTTTAATCAATTAATGGTGTGTTTATAATTCGATTATATATGTTCATGGATGCCATGGTAAGACAGGACACAAAAGCAATTATTTTTAATAAAAAGGTAAAATGATCATTTCACATTAGGTAGATTATGTGGCTAATTAGAGGAAAATTTTAATTTAGGGACATAATTGAAAAGTGGAAGTGTAAGTTTTAGGGTGAAAATAGAAATAAGGAAAAGCTAAGGAGTTAAGGGAACTTTCACCAATAATATCCCAATTGATCAATTTAAATTTTGACACCTAGCTTTCCTAGAGTATTATTGAGAGTGCTAGAGAGATGGGAGCATTTAGTGGTGGTCGGCTCTCTTGGAGGCTGAATTTCAACCATTTTCAATCTAAAAACAACCCCAATCTCTCTCTCTAAAACTCTCTCACTTGACTCCTTGATAGAGAAAGAAGTTAGAGCTTAGATAATTAAAGGTAACCACTTCTTCCTTACTTCTTCTATTTGATTCATATGATAAGAATTGAGGTTGAAGAGTGAAAAGGGATGTTTGTAGGTGATTTTTTTTGTAAAGAAAGAAAAATAAGAAAGAGCAATGATGAAGAGGAGGGAGAAGAAGAAATAAAGCTTGTTAAGGTATGTGAACTTCTCTTTTCTTGTGTGTGTGTTTGTTATGTATATGATGCAAAAATAGTACTATGTGATGTTATAGTAAGTGAATATCATGAACAATTGAGGTTATACTTGACTAGAAATCGAAATGGAAAGTTTTGTTGAAGATAGGGAAAAACTGTTTTAAAGTTCTCTTGACCAGTCATCAGTTATTTACTGATATCTTGAGTTCCCGTGACTCAAATTGAGAAATATAGTTGAATAAGAAACTAAACTCATATATCTTCATTTCATATGAAGAACACGAAACCTGAATCAATGTGTAGGATAGAGAAAATTTGGCTTGAATCCGAGTCTTGACTGTTGTCCTGTCATTGGGAGCAGTTTGAGGTTTTTATGGGATATATTGAGATTTATAGCTTTGATTGGGCTGATTTTAGATTTTTTGGAACCTATAAAGGCATATCTACAACTTTGTAGAAGGAAGTTTTCCATAAAAATGATGTTTTATAGGTCAAAAATGGCATAGAAGTCGAAATAGAAAATCTGTCTATGGGCGATTTGGGCCTCACGATTACTAGGTTTTTCATAGTAACCGTGAGGTACCCCAGTTTTCAGTCCAGACCCTAAATATGACCCATCTCATGGTTACTAAGCTTTTCATAGTAATCGTGACCCTTTTAAAAAGTATAGAACACGGTTATTACCAATCTGGTAATGACTGTGAGGTAGTCTAGCGTAGTCCAGACCTGAAAAGTAACATAGTTCATGGTTACCATGAATTTGGTAGTAACCGTGACCCTCCTCCATAGTTCAAACTTGAAAGAATAAGATGTCATATGAAGTCTAAAGCTATTTTAACTCTTCCTAAGTCTTATAAATTATATTGAACATATAAACACAATAATGTATAACAGTCAAAATATATATTATATATTGAAATGAAATGTAAAGGCAATTTTTATGATATATATGTGATGCTTATATGTGTTTATTCGAATGTGAATTATAAATATAGTATCATTATATGGTAGTGATTATTGTATAGTGTATTATATTATTTGGAATTATTCTACTTTATAGTGAAATGCTATAATATGAATTAATGAAATATGAAATATGATTATTTGCCTGCACATAAAACTTGGTTATGGATAGATAGGCATGCCTATAGGGTTACAGTCGCAGCTGCTACATGTTTGACCCTATTTGGGTCTATATTTGTCCCCGTTGGGACCACAAGCTTGACCGTTTTAGGTCCACAAATTTAATAACTTCGGGTATTTATATATTCGATACCTATGGGTATCCACAACACCCGTTATCCACACTCATAGGACTTTAACAGGCATTTAAAATATGGAATAAATAGTAATGTGTTAAATTAATAAAGACTTGATTAGTCTTTTATGATATATCCTTATATCATAATAATATAAGATTAAATATGATATGTAAATTATAATGTGATTCTTGCATGTTGATTATAATGTCTTGATATTAATAATGTTTATTATGTGCTTGGAAATAATAACTGCGAGTGGTTGTTCATATATGTATTATTTTTCACTAAGTTGTATAGTTTAGCACGGGTGTTTATCCGTGTAGGTTCAAGATATGTTGTTGCTTCAGGGACAAGGCCAACACTAGCTAGGAAGAGAAGTTAGGATGTCTAAATTGTACTACTTTTCTCTTTTTAATTTGTTTAAATCTTATGAAAGCAATGTAATGAACATGTTTTGTAATTATTAACTCAAAATATGATTATGATGTAACAAAGTATATGTTTATATAACTTTTTCTAATGTACGAATCAGAAAATCAAAGTATAACCAATGGAATGATAAATGAACATCTCATTAGTATTATATGTATGATTAATAAAAAAACCTTTAATAAGTCACAGTAATCCGGATAATCTAGTATGATCCTTACAATAATAATAATCATAAAAGTATAGTGTAAGGAGTGTCAAAAAAAAACTTAATACATATATACATTAGTTGGGGGTCAAATTGCATAAAAAAAGAAGTTGTTGGGCTTAATAATGAGGTGAGCAAAAGTTAAAAGGCCAAAAGGGGAATTGACCAAAGCGACGTCGTTTTGGGCCAACCTTTTCCCTTCTTCCCTTTGTTAAATCAGGTCACTTTCCATCTTTTCTTTTTTTTTCTTTTTATTTTCTTTTTTCTTTCTTCTCCTTTCCTTTCTCTTCACCCCGCCGACCACTCCCCTACTCCTTCAACCCGATTGTGCAGTCCAATCCTGCCGACCGTCGCTGCACCACGCTACTACTGGTCCTCACCACATTGCTATTGCAGCCGTCCCTCTCTTATTTGCACGACAAAAATGGCGCTTCCCTTTACTGCTCCTCTTTCCTTGGTCGGCTCCTTAGTCTCTGCCTCTTTAACCGTCACCTCCCTCTCTTTTAAGCACGAGGTGAGTATCTCTCTCTATCATTTGGTTTTTGTTTGTGTGGTGAGATCTAAAGAAGGGAGGAGGCATAGATCTAGAGATTTGAACAAGAATTTTGGGGGAAAAAGAGATAATCCCATTTATTGTATAATTCTTTTGAGATTTGATAAATAAGTGTTAAAATAATTAAATTTAAGTGTTGATATTTACATTTGATTAAGAGATTTATGTGAAATTATGAATTATGTAGAGAAGAAAAGTGAGACAAGTGTGAAAGGAGAGGAAAAAGAAGGAAGGTAATGAGCAAAAGCTTGATTTGATAGTGGAAAATTAAAGAATTAGTGACAAAATAGGTATGTGTTTAAGCAAATCTATTTTTCTAATTTTATATATATTATGTTGGTTGAAATTATGAAGTGAGAAATTAGCTCTTGATGGTAATTGGTAGTAGTAGTGTCATAATTGGTTAATTAAATGTTAAGTAATATGCTTTAGGCCAATTAAGAATTTTATATGTGTTTAGTTTTGAAATTAAGAGTTAATAGGGTACTTTATAAATAAGATAAGTTAAATATAGTTTAAATTAATTAATGCGAGTATCATAAAATTTTAAGTGGGCTATTATGATTATGTAAAATCATTGTGATTTATAGCTTCATGAAAAAAATTCTAAAATTTTGGTTAAATGTGTGTTTATGAAGGAAACAAAATTGAACCCAATTAATGATTGGTGATTGAATTATGTAAATAAGTAAGTGATTATAAGCTAAATTACATAAATAAGTAAGTGATTATAAGTCAAAGTAGTGTCGTTAATTAAAGAAGGGTATATAATAGAGCACATGTGCGTGCAACTAATAATGAGACATCCAAGGCTAAATACGTTATGATAATTGTGAGCCTACAAGACAATTAAATGGATAACATTAAGTGTATGTAATGTAGAGTTGGAAGAAAGAATTTAGTTAAAAAAAAGGGGTAAATAATAATTAGAAATAACATTATAAGTTTAATTAATGGAGACTACAAAATACTAAGTTGCCTTTAGTAAAAACTAAACAGGAATTTGAGTAATAGGATAAGGTTGGCATGCCAATTAAGGGAAAATGTAGCAGTATTGCGTCTTGATGTGGTTACCAGATGCATAGCTCCAAGAGCTCATCCGGCGAGTATAATTGATTAAATTAGTGGGTTGCATGGTTCTGAGAACTCAAGCCACACATGTGTGTGTGTGTGTGTATAAGTGCGTGTATTTTTAAATGTACGAATATTTAAATATCGATTTGTAAAAATGATGTTGACGGACCGCATGGTTCTGAGAACTCGATCCTGCGTTTAACTCCAATTTATCCAACTTGCCTTACAATTTCGCCAGATTTTACTTGGGGCAATGCAAACTATAAATATTAAGCATTTAACTAATTATCAAATTGTTTTTAGATAGAGATAGTTAATTGGTTACCTCTTTTTGTTATGATATTTCTAAACCGTAAACCTATAAGTGCGTGATGAAACAAAATGTGAATCACAAGAAAATAATATGATTGTGTATTTGAGAATTTAATTGCCACTTCATTTAAGTAAAGTGTGCATAGTTGTTGGTTTATATTATATCTTATTTTGTTTATTTATATGTTTTAGTCAAATAAATTTGATTTTGTCAGATAAATGGAATTGCTTGAACACCACTAAGCTATGTACTTAACGCGTGGTTTTGTTTTCGCACGTAGGTCAGGAGAAGGTTTTGGAGGAAGACAATAGTGGATCTACATCAAAAGAGCTCGAACCACCACAGTGAAGTAGAAGAATACTGAGGTGGATGCGCCTTAGCTCTTTTGTTACTTTCCTATTATGTTTGACATGTACACCATACTTTGAAGAATTAAAGTCATATGTAAATATTTATGGATGGATGTATTGTAAATTATAAAGTAGCAAGAATTATATATGTCGTGCCTTGCATGCTTATTGGATTTTTGTGATTTGCAAATGTTGGAGGAAGGGCAATAATTGATGTGTTGGGGTTTGAATAGGAGATGGATGGTAGGGTAGATGCGGTTAGAAGTGTTTGGAACTTTCTTTTTAGGGGGTTTTAATGAAATAATTTTTATCATTTGAATAGTACTCTAATACAAATATTCTTTTTGTCTGCTCATAAGAAACCTAAACCCGAGTGTGACACCAGTATTCGAGTCTTTAACTGACTAGGTATTAGGTGTTACAAAATGAGGGACAAACCAAGAGGCACCTTAAAAAACATATAATGATTACAATTGCCAATAAATGCAATCAAATTTTAAGAAGCAATCAATGACAATAACAAATAACAACCATATCAACAAGTTTGTAAACAAGCATCTATTAGGAGCCAAACCTTGTATTTGAGTGAAAATATGTGCACTTAAGGCAAATCACCTTATAGCCATTTAACAGGCCAAAATGTTCCTAGCTTCCCATCTTCTTTAACAATTTATCCACCAAGCCATATTTAATTGAGGCTTTGTCCTTATCAATGATTTACATGCACAAATTTCATATCAATCCTAATTACTATGTTTAAGTAGCTCAAATAACAAGAAAAGGAATCAAATGTACAAAATTTGGCCATTTAATTCAATTGTTTTTCTAGTTTAGCAACCCAAACTATAACCACATATGAAGTATATGCATAAAGCTATAAATCGTATTCAGTTTGATTTCTAAAGCTAAACTACAGTAGATTAGCTTAAAAACTAGAGTATGAAGTATATGTATGGCTTCTAGAAGCATTAGGTGCATAAAATGAATGGAAGCTTGTAAAGGACAGTAAGAAAGAATGATATTTTAAAGTTTGATGATAGAAAAAAAACTCACCTATAAGTAATAAATTCGATTTATAATGTATTAGAAACCTTGTTCATCTTGCGCACTACCAAATAACTGTATTAGATGACCTTTTTTAGTAAATCAATGCCTTTAAATCACATATAATTTTAATAAGGCATCTAATAAAATGTAGTCCTTTACATCATACACTTTACAACAATGAAAATCTTTATTCTTGGAACGAATTCTTATTCCTAACACAAAATTTTCAAATAAAAATAACATTTTGAAGATAGTTTGCAATAGTAGAGAACCATAGCTAAGGTAATTTCCTAATATTTTTGCCTTATAATTGAATAAATTACTTATTTATCAATCAAAAAATAAAAAAAATATGAATCATGAATTGGGGAAGGCGAAAAGCGGACCCTAATAGTGTTTGTATGACAATTGATTAAGTTCTAAACTCTATTTTCAAATCCATTCCTTCCCATTTGAGAAACTGATTAAGTTCCAAAACTGGTATTCTTTCCCAAACTCTCAAATCCCATCAATTCCAAAGAATAAGAACATAATGGAATCAAAATTAGAACAGAAACTAGATAAAACACTTAATTTAATTTCATTTCATACTCTTAGTAAAAATCATAACTTGTCCAAAACATAACATCATCCTTTCAGCAAGTTAATTTCTAGAACAAAATTCCCAAAAGTTCAAAATAAAAGCTTAATAAGACATGAACAACTAATGGAAATCATCCTCAGAATCCAAGCTTGGTTCAATGCCAGTGCCTGCGCTTAGCATTATACCTAAAAGTTCCAAAAATAAACAACAAAATTAGCAAATAAAGCTATGATTACTGAAATTACTTGATCTAAACTGACAAATTCAATTTAAAACAAAAAAAGAAACAACCTAATGTTATTGTCGATGCGTATGCAAATCTAGTGAGGAATAGGCTTATTCTGCCTCATCGTCTTGGCTAACTTCTTCTTTATCCTAATAGTTTTGTGCGACGGCTACATTTACAAACACCCATTGCCAACATTAGATAACTGCTACGCACGCAAATTCCAGGATCTCTAAAATAAAATATATATATTGAGAGAGAAAAAGGGAGTGATCGTGTACCATTTTTTAGTGCTGTAGCTGAGAGCTTGGCTGTTATATTTGAAGAAGTTCCTTTTGTTAGCTGAGACACACACACAAAGAGATAAATCGAGTGAAAATTATCCAAAACCAAGATGAATTAGGTAGAATTACATATCTTTGGTGAGTTTAGAGTGTGAGAGAGAGACATAGAGACAGATTGAGTGAGGGCGAGCAACACAGAAAGATAGATCGAGTTGAGGGATAGTGAGGTTGAAGGAGGGAGAGGGAGATTGATGGAGTTAATTTGGCGGTGATGGCAAAAGGTTGCGGGGGTGAATCATCGGTGATGGTAAGCTCGACATCATCGTCGAGTTAGCAAGGATAGGGGTGGGATAGGTGAGAGAAAAAGATTGGCTAGGGTTTACTTCCACAGAAGATTGGCTAGGGTTTACTTCCACAAAAGATTGGCTATCTACATCTTCTAAAATATTTTACTATTAGATAATAATAATAATAATAATAATAATAATAATAATAATAATAATAATAATAATAATAATAGTAATAATAATAATTTAGGTAATATGAGATGAATTATATAGTGATGGAGTTGAATTTAGATAATAAAAATATAAGTTATAAAAATGGCATTTACATATTTTTATTTAAATGTTCATAAAAACAATAAATTTTGTATATATAATTAAAACTTAGACATATAACTAAAATATATTAATTATTTTTTATAAAAATTATATATAATTAAAATGGTAAAATATTTAATGTAGAATTTATTTGGGGAAAAATGATGGAATCCGTTGCTAAAAGTTTAACAACAATTGTCCCATTATTTACCGAGGGATTAAAAATAACGCCGCAATTTTGTCGCTAAAACATTAAACATAAAACTGCTACTTATATTACAAATGGATATTATGTCGCTATTTAACTAAAATGATAAATTTCTTCATCAATGCTTGTTTCCATTGCTAAAATATGGCACTACAATCTCCCACCAAATTTACCGACAGAATTTTTCAATTTGTTTCTAAAAATGTCATCATTCTACAACTTATATTTTTTTTTACCGACGCTTGTATATTTTTGTCGCTAGTCCATCGGTAATATCTTCATTTTAGCGACACTTTTTGAATCCGTCGGTAAAATCAATTTTTTTGTAGTGTTATTAATATTATATATAATAATTAATAAATATCAGTTCTTTCAGTACAATTTGATTTTAGAATAGTTCGGTATAATTCAATACGATTTTCAATCCGGTTCTAGATAAAATATTAAAATCTATTTCAAATAAAGTTAACAGTACAATTCGATTCGGTTTTAGTAAAAAAGTCAATGGTACAGTTTAGTTATGGATCTTTTTACGGTACAGAAAGATCTAGACCCATATAGTCCCCTATATAAGACTATAGATACTATGAAATATCTTCAAATTTTAATTATAATTAGTTTTTTTAATTGTTCTATCTTAGATCACAGTTTTCTGTTTATTAATATGGTCCAATTAAAAAAATTGTGTCAATTAGAAGTTTAATGTAAATAAAATTGTTAAAGTATACATTATGGCCATGTTTGGTTTTCTGTATTGCACATAATATAATATAATATAATATAATATAATATAATATAATATAATATAATATAATATAATATAATATAATATAATATAATATAATATAATATAATATAATATAATATAATATAATATAATATAATATAATATAATATAATATAATATAATATAATATAATATAATATAATATAATATAATATAAGTACGATGTTTATAAGGTTTTTTAAAAAATTAATGTGGGGATAATATATTATACCATATATTTCATTATCTCTTATACACTATATAAAATAATACACCAAAAATACTTAGTTTTGTATAATACGGTAAATATCGTATTAATATTAAATACCACCCCACCACCATCGTTGTTGCTGCCACCACCACCACGCTGCCACCATCGACACCACCACTGCCTCTACCACCACCACCACCATCGCCTCTACCACCACCACCATTGCCGCCTTCACTGTTGCCCCCACAAATGCCGCCCCCACCGCCATTGCCATCACCATTGCTCCCGCCACCACCACCATACCGCTGTTGCCACTATCATTACCACACCGCGACCAAATTTTCAAATTAATAATATTAAATGTATAACTTAATAGCTATTATGCAAAAATTATATTAGAATTGATAAATTCTTTCATTTTTTGCTTAAAAGTTGAGTTAAATTCATTGTTTAGATTTTTTCATTTTTTTTCTAATTTTGCTTTTACAAATACCGATTTTTCTAATAATATATAATCATTTTTCATTAATTTTTTTAATAAAAAATTGATGTATGTATTAAAAATTATATTTTATAATTATAATTTTTTATTTAAATTAGTTACAATAAAAATAATTTAATTGTATCTATTTTTAAATTTTTAAAAAATAATATATTATGATGTTATAAATTAAATATAGTATAAAATATTATAAGCTAATATAATTTTGTACCAAGTACTATATAATATAATACAGACTAATACTGTACAGGCTAATTCTATATATTCAGGCTAATACTATAAATACATATTGAGATTCACTCTTGCCGTTTAATTTCTTTAATTTTAATAAAAATTTTAAAGAAAATTAGAAAATAAATGAAAATAAAAATTGTAGTGATTTAATTAATTATAAACCTCTAAAAGAAGTCCACTATATTATACCATAACATCCTATAAATGGGTCAAACCTCAAAAGTTCATAAATTTATGTGTTAAAATAATTTACAACACTATATAACAATTATCATTTTGTTCTTTTTTTTTCTTATTTTTCCTCATTGGGATAGTTATATCATTTTTTTTCTTATTTGTTAGATAGAATATTGTAATACCCTGACAATCTTGGTAATGTGAATAGTGTTTTTAAGCTATATATACAACGTATATGGAGGTGAATGAGTTAGGGTAATATTAATTATGGTTATTATTTAAATTTGGTAATCAAAAAAATATACTGTTGGATTATAGGATTAGAATTTCATTAAGGATGTTATGGGGGCGAATTTTTGAGCTCTCAAAAATAAAAATAAATAAATGAAAATATAGAATAATAGTAATTATAAATAGATAAAACACTACAAGAAAATATAAAAATAGCAACAACAAAAATTTTGTTGCTCATTTAGCAATGGAAAGTGATTTCCGTTGCTAAAATTGGTTAATATCAATTTATTTAGCAACGGAATAAAAAATGGTGGAATCCATTGCTAAAAAGTGTAAAAAATCTTTGCGCCAAAAAATAGCAATGGAAGTCGTTAACCATTGCTAAATTTGGCGGCAACAGATGGCGTAAAATTTGAAACGAAATTTAGCAACGGAAAATGAATTCCGTTGCTAAATAACGAACCTTAAAAAATCGAATTGTGAAAATAGCAATGAAATTGATTTTCTTTACTAAATTAGCAATGAAAAATAAATTTCGTTGCTAAATTAGCAACAAAAATTAAATTTTGTTGCTATATTACAGAGCTGAAAAAATTCAGTTGTTAGAATAGCAACCGAATTCATTTCCATTGCTAATTTAGCAATGGAATATATTTTTCGTTGCTAATTTTAGCAACGAAAATGAATTCGGTTGCTATTCTTATAACTGAATTTTTTTAAGGCCATTTAGTTAGCAACAGAAAATGAATTCCGTTGCTAAATAACGGACCTTAAAAAATTCAGTTGTGAAAATAGCAACGGAAATTGAATTCCATTGCTATATTATGGAGTTGAAAACATTCAGTTGTTAGAATAGCAACCGAATTCATTTTCGTTGCTAATTTAGCAATAGATGGCAGAAAACTTTGGTATGAAATTTAGCAACGAAAATTAAATTTTGTTGCTAAAATAGCAACAGAAAATACAATTGGTTACGAAATTTAATTTTCGTTGCTATTCTAGGAACTGAATTGTGTTAAGTCGAATGGTGAAAAAGATTTGAACTAAATTTTGCAAAGAAAATTAAATTTCGTTGCTAAAATAGCAACAAAAAATACATTCGGTTGTTATTTTAGCAACAAAAATTAAATTTCGTTGCTATTTTCACTTTTACCCTAGTATAAATAGTTTCATTTTTTTTCCTTCTCCCCTAACCTGGATGTGTTGCCTCTTCCTCCCTGTCCCTTTCCCTCTTCTAGCCTCGCCTGTTGTTCTCTTCCTGGCCCTCATTGTAACGTCTCGAATTTGAGTTGACCGGTAATATTTGTTTAATTAATAAATAATATTTCGAGTTAGGTAAACATGGTATAAATTTATCGGAAATTTGTTTTAATTTTTGAAATGCATATGATTTAATTAAAATACATTTAGCAAGTTACGGAGCTGAAAAAATTCAGTTGTTAGAATAGCAACCGAATTCATTTACATTGCTAATTTAGCAATGGAATATATTTTTCGTTGCTAATTTTAGCAACGGAAATGAATTCGGTTGTTATTCTTATAACTGAATTTTTTTAAGGTCCATTAGTTAGCAATAGAAAATGAATTCCGTTGCTAAATAACGGACCTTAAAAAATTCAGTTGTGAAAATAGCAACAGAAATTGAATTTCATTGCTATATTACGGAGTTGAAAAAATTCAGTTGTTAGAATAGCAACCGAATTCATTTCCGTTGCTAATTTAGCAATAGATGGCAGAAAACTTTGGTATGAAATTTAGCAACGAAAATTAAATTTCGTTGCTAAAATAACAACGGAAAATACAATCGGTTGCTATTTTAACAACGAAATTTAATTTTCGTTGCTATTCTAAGAACGGAATTGAGTTAAGTCGAATGGTGAAAAATATTTGAACTAAATTTTGCAAAGAAAATTAAATTTCGTTGCTAAAATAGCAACGAAAAATACATTCGGTTGCTATTTTAGCAACAAAAATTAAATTTCGTTGTTATTTTTACTTTTACCCTAGTATAAATAGTACCCTAGTATAAATAGTTTCATTTTTTTTCCTTCGCCCCTAACCTCGCTGTGTTGCCTCTTCCTCCCCGTCCCTTTCCCTCTTCCTGCCTCGCCTGTTGTTCTCTTCCTGGTCCTCACTGTAACGTCTCGAATTTGAGTTGACCGGTAATATTTGTTTAATTAATAAATAATGTTTCGAGTTAGGTAAACATGGTATAAATTTATCGAAAATTTGTTTTAATTTTTGAAATGCATATGTTTTAATTAAAATACATTTAGAAAGTTATAAAAAGTAATTAAAATAAAAGACAATAAAATAAATAAATATGTACAAGATAATAATTATACTAATAATAAATAAGAAATAAATACATATATGCATACAACAAAATAAACACTTGTATATAATGATGATAATATGAGTAATAATAATAAGATTAAGGGTACTTAATGACATATAATAGTAATAATAGTACAAAAAAGGGGGCAGCAGCAGAAACAGAGAAGGGACCGAGAGAGAGAGAGAGAGAGAGGCGGAGGAGACCTGATACCGGTTAGCCACCATGCCGACCGCTATCAACGGCGATGAATCGCGCGCACCGTCCCGCGATCCTCCCTCGTCGGTGTCCGATTTCACCGTGGCGTGTCTTCGCTATTAGTAGCCTCAATTTCCTCTCTCTCTCCACCAAATGGTTTCTCCTTTTTTTCGACGATCCACGCCAGCGATGGAGACACTACTACCACCGGTCTACTCCCAGCGGTGAGGTGAGCTTTCCGGTACTATTTACTCCTCCTCATTCGCCGACGATTGGCGGATTGGAGAGGGAAAGCCGCCGTTCATTTGTAGGGATTTTTGGCCAAATCAGCTGGCGTCTGAACGTATGACCATCGGCTGAGGGACCCCGGGGCCTTGGTCTCTATAATGGCAGCGGCAGTGTGCCTCCGGCGAGCAAAATGGTTAACGAAAATGCAGAAATTCGACACTGAATGGTACGCGACTACCAAAATTAGTTCTTTTTAGTTTATTTAAATTTAATTTTTTTAAAAAAAAAATTGTTATAACTTTATATATTTTGAACTAAATAGTTGATTTTGGCATGTTTTACTATGTGTAGTTTAATTGTTGGTCATGAATATGTTTTGATGGCTCTTTAAACATTAAATTGTAAGGATTGTGCATACTGTTAGATTTAGTTGGTCTCAGAAGTTGGATGCTATAAAATTTATTTAGTTGGTTAACCATGAATGGGGAATCAAGGAATTATTTTAAAATGCTAAATGAAATAGCTTATGTTAAATTAGTCAGACTGTCATTGGGACTGTATTTTTCTACCTTATTAAGTAATTTAAGACTCTGTTTGCATACTTGAACTTGTAGTTTGTTGAATTTAGCATTGCCAGTAATAATTTGCGAACTAGTGAGTAATAAAATTCGACTCTTGGTAGTATATATATATATATATATATATATATATATTAAGTCTAGATTGCACCTGAACCCAACAAAAGAAATAAAACAAAATTACTAATTTAATGAATACATTTTGAATTGATGGTCCATCCCGTACTACTAGGAAAATCTTGAAGGAAATATTTTTGAAGATCGCTATGGAGTGATGGGTGGAGGTCGTGTATGTGTGGCGTATATAATTAAAGTATGATACCTATTCTGATCATAAAATGAAATTAAAAATTAAAAAGGTTAAATCCAAACAATCAATCAACCCATCCTCTCCTACACCTTAACTTCTTAAAAATGAATAGTTGTTAGACTATAACACTGGCCTTAATAGTCTACTGCCTATATTTATGGGAAGCGATGATTTTATTCAAGGACATTTTTATAATTGAAAATTTTAAGACAATATCCAATTTTGATTTTTTATCCTTAGAATTGAGATAGACTTTTATCCTTACTCCAAGAGCTATTTCTTTGTCCAATTATCTGATATATACTGAGAATTTCTTCAACCATTGTAACTTTAACTTCTTAATTTTAATTTTTAATATATAACTCTTTGTAATCTACAAGATGTTGACTTAACTATAGGGATCTAGTTTAGTATCCAATTAAGCAAGATTTAACCTAAACTTGCAGACTCTTTTTCTTTAAGAAAATAAAGATATTGTATCATTTCATCTTACTGCCCTCTCCTGTCTTTTTGGCTATGTTTCTTGCTTAGCTTCATGTCTATTGTTTTTGCTATCCTCTTTTTATTGTTTATTGGATGCTGTTGGGATATTGTTTCTTTTTTCTTTCCTACTGCTCATTTCTGTTTTGATGACTGTCCATGAGGTTTTGTTGATTTTCGTTTCTTGTCTGTCCATGGGGTTAATTATTCTTTCCCTGTGCAGTATTACATTGAACCAGGCATAGGTCGTCAGTTCAGGTCAAAGAAAGAAGTGCAGTATTATCTGGAGACAGGAACCTTGAAGAAAAATAAAAGAGGAATAAAAAATCCAGAAGCCAATGCTAATGTGAGAACTGAACTCTTAAAGCATTAACCCCTCCTTTTTTTTTCTTTTGACAATAGTATGTCTTGTATAATTAATTTAATTTACTTCTGCAGCCTTCAGAGCCTTCCGGGAGTCACAAAGAGAAGAAGGCTAGCAAGAATGCAAAGGGTCCTCAAATAACCTTTGATTATAATAATGTGCCTGATAGGATCGAATGGGTTTTACTGATGCAACTGAAGATAGATGGACTGCCTTCAATGGAAGTGAAAGGGTGCCTAAATATATAAAGCAAAATTGGGAATTTGAGATGCTGCATTCACTTCACTAACCACCAGAAGGATCAACAACACCATATATGTTTAAAGCGTTGAGAATGCTGCCAGTTGAACTATCCTCACAATACTACCCAATAACAGGTCTCTCTTTAGCTTTTATTGTATCTTTTGCAATCACATCTTTTGGTTTTACAAAATTGATTTGTACACTAATTACTCACCGCAACAACTAAATAGTGTACTACATTTTTGGACAGCTACTTTAGATATGGAGCAGTTACAGTTGTCTGGATTTTAGCTGGTTGTATTTGATTCTTGTACAAAACCTTCAAAATAACTCATTTTTGTTATTTGTTTTTGAGACTTATATATGGAAATGTAATAATTTGTGTAATTTGGTTATTTGTGCTTACTTAAAGATTGCTTAGGGATAGTGTGGTTTTATAATATATTATCTATATGTATTCTATATTGAAAGTAATAATTAAAAATTATAATAATTTTTAGTGATGGAATGGCAACGAATTTTACCGTTGTGAAATTTTTTTATTGGTGGACGAACTTAGCAACGGAAAATAAAATTCTGTTGCTAAATTTAACAACAGAAATATGATTCTGTTGCTAATTTTAGCAACGGAAATTCAATTGTTGTTGCTAATTTTGACCCATTGATCAAATATATATTGGTTGGATTTAGCAAGGGAAATTGAATTCCGTTGTTAAATTTAAATAGCAAACGTCAAATTAGCAACCACTGATTCCGTTGCTAATTTTTGTTACTATTTTTCATTAGCAATGGAAAATGCTAAATGTCTATTTTCTTGTAGTGAAATATCTCAACCAAAAGAATATTGGCCATAAGAGATAAGGAATGAAAAAAGAGAAAGGAAAAAAGAGAAGAAAAATGAGAGTAACAAAGAGGAAAGAGAACGAAAGAGGGGAAGAGAACAAAAGGGGGCAAGGGAAATGGGTCACCAGTGCCAGCGACAGTCTGATGTTGCCCTCCACTGCCGATGGCCCTCGCAACCGCAACCATTGCCCCGCCTCTAATCTGGTGTTGCTCCTTTTAGATAATGGTTTTCTCTCCCTTCCTAACCCCGAGCTTCTTTTGATCATTTTTTGGTCAACACTGGTGTCGGGAGGCGACACGAATGGCACCTAGGACTTCTGAGGGCAAGGCGCATCTCCTAGTGTCATCGTTTTCAACACAAGTGTTGAAAGTGGATAGATACAAAAGTCGAGATATTCCGGCCAAACCATGCCACGTCAAGGCACGTGACCACCTACAACGGGTCCTTGGCGCTTTGAACTTCATGTCGACAGTAGCAATTCATCGCCAAAAAAACTTCGATGACTAGTGGGACAAGTTTGAATTTGATAAGAAATGAGTTGAAATTAAAGTAATTGGCTCCAATTAGGTAAGTACTCTACTAAATTTACGTTTCTTCTAATTATTAAGATTATTTATTAGAGGAATTAGGAATTTTTAGGTAAATTGATAAAATAAAATTGGGAACCGTTAAATTAAGGCTTTATGAAATTAATGGCATAGTCAAATAATTTAATTAAATTTATACAGTTAATGTTACTTTAAAATTGAGTAAATATTTAAGAAATAAAAATTGAGACATGCTAAACTTTTTGGATAATTAATAAAATAAGCATGATTTCCTATACATCCAAACGAAAGTAGTTAAAATAGTTGATTGGATAGAATACATAAGTGTGGATTTGTATTTACTTATTTCATGTTGAGGAAAAAGACGAGATACATTGTGTATGTGATATGTATTTGTGAGTGAATGCTAAAAGATATATGTTTATATAAAAAAATATGTTAAAATTCGATAAAGCATTTATTTGCTATTGATTACGTTGAATTGCCTATTGATAGTTATCTAGCAAAATTGCATATATATAATTAAGTATATATATAAGAGAGAGTTGACTGTGAGACTGTTCCCATATATGTTAGCTTAAACCATGGCTGATAATAGGACGAAAACTAAGGAACTCTAGCTAAGAATATCGGTAGTCGTGCTTTATTATTCAATGTTAATCTCAGTTTTATTGTTAATTAATTAGTAATTATAATAGAAAATAAATTTTTAGTTGAGCTATCCATTTTTATAATTAGTAGCATCAGCCAACAAGTGTCTATCTATTAGCTTATAAGAAATTAGTGTCAAAATAAAGGTTGATGATAAATGCAAATTTATCTATGTTTCAATGAGTTTTTACTATATTTTTAGGATAGTTTTGTGTTAATTTAGTTGTTTTAGTAGTTGGTTTCTTTAATTGATGTTTTAATTGTCTAATTAAGTTTTTTTTTATGTTTTTAAGACTAAATTGAAAGAATGAAGGAAGTTAGAAGGACTTGATGGGAAGTTTACCTTTTGGGAAGCAGGATTAATTCACGGTTTGGGCAGTAGCTTGACACTCCGTGGAGTGTCAAAGACACTCTGCCGAGTGAAAGATAGAAAATGTCCCTTGCTCCACCGAGTGATCCAATGCCTTTGGTCCTTGCTCCACCGAGTGTGTTGATTCTCCAAGGCACGTGCACGTTTTGTTTCGGAAGGAAATAAAGAGAAGGAAGGTTAGGGTAAAACTCTTATGGGAGGATATAAAAAGAGCAGTTTTATTCTAAAAGGGGCACGACGGCGGCTTGGGCTTTGATTTTTTTTGAGTTCTATTTTCTTTCTCTTTTACAATGTTTTTGATGGAGAACATGAGCGGCTAAGTTTTTAATTCCGATTCAAGGGTGATTCGATTCCAATTGTAATCTTGTGAGGCTTCGAACTCAACAAGGATTTCTTCAATCTAAGTAATTCTATTCCCTTGTTCTTAATTTCTATGAATTATTTGTATTGATTAACTTGACGCCTTATTTCAATATTAATTTTTCTATTGCTATCCATGAGTTTGTGATCCGTAATTGTCATGAATGATTGATTTTAGTAGCAAGGAATTGGCTTATGTGTGTGTGATTTCGGCTTTCCGATTTACATAGCTTGCATAATAAATTCTAGGGAAATAAGATGCAAAATTAATTGACTTGTAGCTATCTCAATCAATTAATCTTTGTCTTAGTCATTCTCATTAACTCTTAATGCTATCATTGAAATGATATGGAACGCTATCGTGCCCAGTTAAATCAATGGTAAGATTTGATTTTAAATGCTTTGTTTGAGTCAATTACATTAGGAGAATTATTGCTTTCTATGGCTTTTCCGATTAAGTAGACTAAGTTCTTGGATTGAGAAATTAATCTTTAAGCCTATGATCAAAGTTACAATTGGATGAGATTTACGCCTTTGAATTGGAAGTTTGGTAAGATTGATTTTCATTTAATTCAATATTTTTGCTTTCTGTTAATTTCTTATTAATTTACTTTTAGTTTTAATCCAAAGATTCAAAACCCCCCATTTACTTTATACTTTTGTTTTAACATTGAGAAATTAATCATCATAGTTCTCTTGAGATTCGACCTGGTTCCACTATTTCTACAAGTTAGTTTAGGTGAATCAGTATTTATTTTTGGAGGGCGTCGACAACCCGACCAGTTGATCATCAACAAGTCTTCATTTTCACGATTTATAATACATAGGATAGCACCATGTAATTGCATTTAGACATTTAAAATTATTTATTATAGCTATTGGAATCATTAGTCATGATTTATCATAGAATATTAATTTTTAAACATTTTGAATTTAATTTGTTAGAATTTGATCTTGAATAATGTGATAAATAAAGAAAATTAAAGGATATGATATATTTATTTATTTAGTTATTTAAATGCAAAATTTGTATTTTGAGTTGTAAATACTTTTTTTAATCCTTGATCTTTCCTTAACTTTAGGAAGTGGAAATATGTCATGAGAAAGAAAATTTAGTAGAACATAAGTGGTTTAAAGAACTACATAGGAATGACATTTGCTTGGCAACTGTGGTTATGTGATTAAGTGTTTAAATCAGGGGTGAGTAAAAAAATCCGAAAATATAATTAACCATAAAATCGATTTGAAACCAAACCGATTTTTATGGTTAACTGATTCGATGGACTCGATTATATTTTTTAATTCTTACATTTTTTGTTTTTGGTTGTTGTTTAAGTTTTTAAGTACCGGCTAACTATGGACTAACAGTTATATATATATATATATATATATATATATATATATATATATATATATATATATATATATATATACACACACACACGCGCGCGCGCGCACACACACACACACATACATACATGTGTGTGTGTATAAACATACACACACACATATATGTATGTATGTGTGTATGTGTATACACACACACATACACACACATGTATGTATGTATGTATGTAGATACATACATACATACATATATATGTATGTATGTATGTATATACATACACACACACATATTTATGTATGTATGTATGTATGTATGTATGTATGTATGTATGTATGTATGTACATATATATATATATATATATATATACATATAAAATTTACATAAAATAATATTTTAAAATATATTTAGATTATATTTTCAACTTAATTTTGTATATTTTCCTATAAAATTTATATAATAATTTAAACTAAATTTATATTATGTCATTCTCTTTAATTATATAGTAATATTTATATGTAGTATCCGATTAACTTGTATATATATTATTTTTTATCATATATTGGTGTTTATATTTTATTTAATATCATTTAATTATATTTTTTATATTTTAGAGTTTATGTTGTAACATTTAATATTATCGAAAATTTTATTTGACTTAGAATCAAGCATATTAATTTCTAACAAATATTAAATCTATTTTATAATATTAGTTATTAATTTATAAAATATGAATTTTGGCTAGTAAATTATATTTTTATTTTGATTTAATTTACACATTTGAAATTGAATTGAAATCTATCTAATTTTGTTATAATTTTATATTATAAATTTTAATGGTTAACTGAAAAATATTGGTTAATCAAACCATAAAATCGAAACCAATGGACTAGTTAACCGAATGTAACAAATTGATTAATGGTTAGTAATTTTATAAAAATCGATATTAATGGACTGATTAATTTTTTTGCTCATGTACTGGTTAACCGGTCCATGTTCACCCCTAGTTTAAATTATAAAAAGATAGAACTTAATTATGCTAGCCTTATTATTCTAGACAGGAATTAGAGTAAGATAAGGTTGGCATGAGAATTAGGGGTCTAACAGTACTATGTTTTAATATGATTATTGGATTGAATGGCTCTGAGAGCTCTTCCGGTGAATGTCATTAATTTGAGTTTTGGACTGAATGGCTCTAAGAGCTCAGTCATAATATTTAAATATCTAAAATTAAGAAATGGTGAGAGATATGTAATGGGTTGAATGGTTCCAAAAACTCGGTCCCGTATTTGAAATTTCGCTTATTCAGCTTAATACAATTCCTCTAGATTATACCAGGGACAAGAGTAAAAAATGAATAAGTGAATGAAATTTAATTAAAGCACTTTAATAAATAAATAAGTAGTTTGTAGGATATGTATTGTTATTAATTTTGTATTATAAAATTTGGTATCATTTAATATAATTAGGAATAATATACATATATGTGTGGGGGTGTTCGTGCAGGGTTATGTGTGAAAATTTATGACTTGATATGCTTGTCTAGTGGAAATGTTTAATGAATAATTTATGCAAATTAAAGTACCAATTTTGGAAAGTATGATAATTAAGTTGGATTTGACAAACATTATATGCATAATAAAAATCTTATATTATATTGTTAAAGGAAACACTTAAGTTTATAGGTAAAATAGTTAGTCTAGATTTAAATGTTATGATTTAGCTATAAATTATGTCTCTTCTGCTTATTTTACCTTCAATATATAAATATATATACACACACACACTCAACTTAAATTGTTTTGTACATAAGAAAGGTAAAGTACGTAATCTATTTGAATGAATTGTTAATATCAAACTTGAATTTGTGATATTGAGAAAGTAAACTTAGTGGAGTACTTTTACTAAGTTACAAGCATAGCACATGGTTATTTTTCGAGCATAGGTTTAAGAAAGATACTACTGAGACTAAGGAAAAAGGTTTGATAGTCTTGTGATACTTGAAGCATATTTGAATTGAGATGAACAAGATTTAAGAAGATGCTATATGTGTGTGTGTGTGCGCGCGGGCGCGTGTGTATGTATGTATGTATTCTAAGCTTTTTAGTCTAGTTTTTTGTATGTAACCTCGATAGGTAGTTTTGAATAATTATTGTAAAAGTGAGTTTTGTATCAAGTACTTGAAATAAAGTTACATATGAAAATTTATAATTTGAACATATAAGAATATTGTGCATGGTTATATTTAAATTTTAGACAAAAAGAGTTGAAATGTTAAGAAGGATGGGCAAATTATTGTGTGAATGGAGATTGAAATGAAGATGGCTAATAAGATAAATTAAAATAGAAATGTATAAAGAATTTGTTGCAGGAGGTTTTGAACAGTTACAGGAAAAAATCTATTGAAACTTCTGTAAAATGATCGATATTTACTAAAATAATAGATATTTTAAAATAGACAAACTTAATACTTTATAATAGTTAAAGTTAGGTGGTATGTGTGACATTCTGTATTGAAATCTATCGTCGAACCAGGTATAGGGTGTTACAAATATTCTCAAATTATATAATAAAGTTTTGGTTTATGTATTTAAATCATAAATTCCTGACATAATATTTGGTTCCCTTCTTTGAAAATTTAAGATTATTTCATTTATTTAATTAAAAGATAAGTTTATAATTATAGTTAGATAATTTTTTTGGTACAATCACTAGTATTTTCTAGTTCAAACCGAGTTGGTCCACTATGAGAATAAAGTTTTTCAAATATTAATTTTCGACATTCATAAAACTCGAATTCGAGACCTTAAATAAGAGGAAGAAGTGCCAAAACACTTCAACCAACCAATATTGGTTGGTTAGATAAATATTAATGGTATTTTTAGATATAGTTCATATTTATTAATGATCCATTTTAAGAGATAAAAAAATAATTACTGCAATAAATATTTTCTATGATCTATATTTTTTAAGAGATAATTATATAACTACAGTCATTATATGATTATAAATTTAATATAAAATTGAAGCTTAATATGTAGTTAGCCACTTGAACTTGCAACATTTTGCCATCCCACCCCTTAAAGTTATAATTTTTCCAATTTAACACTTATAGTTGTCAAATTTAAACAAAATTAACCCCTTTTACTGACTGGATGTCTTAAATGGCAAAAAAGGTATTGATGTGGCATGTGTGGGTGGCTTGCATGTGTTTAAGGAGTGTGAGGTCTCATTTTCACCTCATCTTCAATGGTAAAATCCCTAATTCTAGTCAAACTCCCTCATTTTCCACTGTTTTTCTTCATCTCCATCTTTTCTCTTCCTCCATTCTTTCTTTCTTTTATCTGCTCATTCCTAAAAATCACTAATCACGTGAACAAGACTGAGAAGAATATGTTTAATAATATAATAGAGTGTCATTGTCATGAACCTGCTGAGCTTCAAACATCATAGACTGTGGCAAATCCAAGAAGGAGGTTTCTTGGTTGCTATCGTTATAGGGTTGTGATCTCTTTTGATTTTTTTTTTTGATTATGATACTATGCAATTAGTTGATGGTGTTTTGAACTCTGCTTCTTATTTCTTATTTTGTTTGATAATTTATCATACTTTCCCATTCCCTATTTTTAATTTTTGATGCGTGGGTTCTGTTTGATTCAGGAACAAAATGCTTGCAGGTTCTTCTCATGGGTTGATCCACTAATTTCAGAACATTACAAGCATTTGATTTTAGGACTTCTTCAAAAAGTTAGAGAAGTAAAGCAAGAGGCTAGCAATGGCAAGAATAGAAACAGAAATAGGGATAAGAGAAATTGCTATTTGTGTTACCTTTTAGTTACGGTTATGGCATTTGTAATTGGATTATTAATGTAGTTATTAACTGAATGTAGCTTTTGAATTAATGTATTATTGAATTAACTATTATGAGAAACCTGTAAATTTTTGTGCAGTACCTTCCCAGTATTTGGATGTAATCTGTATTAAATTATTTTGTTGAGGACTTAACAAGTATATATAATACAAAACAATTGCAGTAATCTATATTATAACAATTCTAATAGTTGCATAACAACTGGAAATTGCAAAAACTTTCAAAAAGCCATAAACTGTTAACATTTATATACAATACAAAAAGCCACCATTGTTAACAACATTAATAAGATTAATCCAAAAATATCCATAATTTAAACACTACAAATAAAATTATCACAACTGTTCGATGATTTCATAAGTCTGCTAGACATTATCAGAAGCAATGTGAGAGCTTAATGGCTGGCTAGAGCTAGCAGGGACTTATGTTGCTTCCTATGATACTTGTGTAGTCTGCCTCCTTGTCATCTTAACATGAGAACTCTGCTCTATCAATTGCCTTTGTGTGACTACATTCTTGCCTTTCCATTTCAATCTTGGAGGCTTAAACCTAAGATTAATATTTGTCTGAGAAGCATCCCTCAGTGTTGGAGGTGTGTAAACAACTTTATCCTTATTTCCATACTGCAAAAAGAATATAAAAATCAATAATCCAGTTACATTATAGTGCATAAAAAATAAGATTAAAAGTTATAGTTGCACTTACCCTTTGTAGGATGACACCTAATTGGTCATACACAATTCCATGGCCTTTTTTTCTTGGCTTTTTTTGTCCTCGTGTGTTTGAATAGTTCCTCCTCCCCCTTCTTCGACCTTTACCCCTACATCCAGTGGGTTGACCTGCTGGATTAACACTTGAAGCTAACACCTATGTACCAACTGGCATCTGTTTTTTATGACCAGCAAGTTTGAAGTAAAAATTTTTGACTTACTTGTTTGGAATTAAGTTGGCTTTATGATGCACGAGTTGTGCTTGAATTCCTTGGGAGGAATATTTTCACTAAATTTAGGCCACTAAGGGCTATTATTAGTGATGGGGGCAAGTATTTTGTCAACCATCAATTCAAAGCATTGCTTAAGAAGTTTGGTGTTAGGCTTAAAATTACAACTCCATGTCATCCCCAAGCAAATAGGTAAGTGAAAATGTCTAATAGGGAGTTGAAATCAATCTTGGAGAAAATAGTGAATAATTCTAGGAAAGATTGGTATCATAAGTTAGATGAGGCTCTTGAGGCCTATAGAACTGTATATAAGACCTTTATAAGCATGTCTCCATTTAGGTTAGTTTTTGGGAAAGCATGTCATTTACTAGTTGAACTAGAACATACGACACATTTGCTACAAAGCTGCTTAACTTTGATTTAAGAAGTGCAGGTGCTAAGAGAAGTTTGCAGCTTAATGACTTGATGAATTTCGACAGTGGTCTTATAATAATACTGCTCTATATAAAGAGAAAATGAAGCGTTAGCAGGACAAAAAGCTAAATCTGAAAGAGTTTGCTTTCGAGATTTTGGCCTTGCTATATAACAATCAATTGAGGTTAATAAGTTGAAATTTAGATGGTTGGGGCCATATCAAGTAGTCTCTAACAATGAATTCGGAGTGGTCACCATTATGAATCCAAAGGATGGACATGAGTATAAAGTTAACGGCCACAGGTTAAAACCTTATTTTGTCGCTCATCAGGAGGTTGCTGAGGCAACTTTACTTCTACTTGACAAGTAAGGTGATTCTAAAAGTCTAGCTGAAGACTTGATAAATTCAAAACTAAATTCTTTCCTTTACTTTGATTTGTTTTGTTTTTCTTTAGTTTGATTTGATTTGTTGAGTTTGTCTTTAGTTGTTTTCATTGTTGAAAAGTGAGTTTGTTTTAGTTTTATTAGTTTGGTGATTTATGAATTAAAGGGAGAGTTAATCATGTTTTAAGTTTGAAATGGATTTAAATTGTACTTTAACTTTACTTGAGTGTATGTATGGTCCTGACTAGAAATTGGTTGATTATTCATAGAGGAGACTAATTAATGTGATTTATGTTTAATTATCTGAAGAGCTTTATGTGTAGATTGAGTGGAAATTTAAAAGGTAATTGTGAGAGGGAATGAGGTAAATTGCATGAGGATTGAGTTGAATTTTGGGTTTTGTACTTAAAATGCTGAAATTTTGAGTTTGAGTGATTTTTGGCCTTGGCACCTCGAGAGAAGCCCCTCGGCCGAGTGGATTTCCCCTTTGCCGAGGGCTTCTTAGCCCTTTTTGTTTTTCTTCATCTCCTTAACTGAGTACATTTCCCTTCTCCTAAGGGCTTATTTACTCTTTTGGCCCGATTTTAACCCCTTACCCGAGTTTTTTTTTACTCACCCGAGGGCCTTTTAGCCCTTCTTTCTCGATCTTTTCACCTCGCCTGAGGAAGTCTAGTCCTCTCCCAAGGTGTTTTGGTTCTTTTTGCCATGATTTTCCACTCTCTTGAGGCCCTCACTTCTTAGAAACCACCTCACCCAAAAAAAAACTCAACTCCCTCACTCAAAAACTAAACCTCCTCACCCGAGGCAAGTTAGTAACACTTTGATCTTCTCTTCGTCTTTCATCTAAAATTAATCAAGTAAGTGCATTTCATTTAGTTTAATTCTTCACTTTACATTTTCAATTACTTGATTTGAATTAAAATTGGGTTTTTGTTCTTAAACTTGTGTTTGATTAGAGTTAACATTTGACTTGATGCCTAGTGTCATTAACACTCCATCTCTATCTAACTTGTTTGTTTTTTGCAATTCATGTTTAATTTTACTTGTTGGCTTGATTTAGAGTATAGATTGCTTACACCTTTGCTTAGCTAATTTGTGCACACAAGGTGTTTTATGAAATGCTTAAGTGAATAAGTTTATATCTTTGGCTTAAATTTTCTTAGTCTAAACCATGTTTAATCACTCTCATATATCTTTGTTTTATTTCCACTCTTAATTTCTACTTGGTGATGACTTGATAATGTGCATGTGAAATGAATAAACTTGAGTTAAGTTGACTTTTTTCTCTTGGAATAAATGTTTGAACTTTCAATATTAGTCACTTATTTGTGCTATTTCTACCTTATATAATGGCACCTAAGAGACCAAGATATAGTGGTGCTTCAAGCTCTTTCAGGTTGCACATTTCACCATATGTGGATGTAGAGAACATTCCACTGTATGAATATTTTGGGATTGCAACATATGTCAATCCAGCTTACTTGAATGATTTTTTCTTGGATATCCCTGATGGAAATTTATGGGATGAGATCTTGCCAGTTATCAAAAACATATGTTGGGATAGCTTTATCTAAAAGAAGCTGAAAGTTCGCCCCAAACTTATAAGAGACTTCCTCAATTCCTTTCGTTGTTACTTTGAAGACGAGGAGCATACTGGCATTGTAAGCTTTAAACTTAGAAGGAAGATGTACATAATGGATTTTACTAAATTTACAAAGCATTTGGGTTTTCCTTTAGATGAGATTGGTGAATTACCCAACGCATCGCCAAGTGAGAATTGGGTAGTAATTAGTGATCCTCTCAACCTAATGCCATGGAATGCAAGCAGAACTAAGGGTCACTCTTTGAGAGATCATACACTGCGAGTATTACATCGGTTTCTCCCTATCATAATCTACAAATGCCTTGGTTTTCCAAGTACAATCAATGTAGGTGAGTTAATGTTATTGTAATGTATGGTTAAAGGGATCCGAATCAATGGTGCAATCCATCTATGGAGGAAGATAAAGGATCTACAAAAGAAGCCTCATGCTATCAAGGTTATCTCTATTGGATAGATTACCACTATTATGGCAAAGGCAATGAAACACTTAGATTTAGGGGATCCTCTTCCTAGCAATGTCTAATACATTGATTATACAATGTTGAAGCATATGCAGGTAATGTGGGATAAACCATGTTGCCACTGAACAAATAAAGTTGAATACTTAAACTTGATTCGTGTTGGAAATAACGAACAATAAATAGATGAAAATGAGGCTGGGGCTAAGCACTAGACGACACCACTAGCTGAAGAAGCTCCTTCATCCCAAATGGTTGTTTTTATGGAATAGGTTAATTTTAGATTAGATGTGCAAGCTAGGTAAATTGATAGTCTTAAAAGTAGCTTAGAGTAGCTCACCATGAATTTTGAACATCTTACCTCTAGCTTTGACCATTTCACTATAAATTTTTGGCAAAGGTTCCCACCACCTCCACCATTAGAGTGATTTGAGATCCATCTTGTTGAGGACAATAAGTTTCTTTTGAGGGGGGTAGAGCTTATTAAAGCTCAATTTTGTTAAAATTCATGAAGTGGAATTTTAACCTCCCCTTTTTAATTCATGAAAGCTCTTAGTTTGTTTGATTTTTATCTTTATTATTGTTTAGTTATCTTTTTTCATTTTATTAGTTGTTGCTTTTATTATAACTGTTATGTTAGTAACTTTGTAAGTCATTTTAAGAGCAAGGTAGTGCTTTTATTAGATCGAGAAAATCATAACCTTTTATGAAACCATATGTAATGGCTTGAATTCGTAGTTAATCCTATTTTCGATAGGAGCAGTTGATAATTGAATCCAAATTTTCCCATTATTTTAGTATCCATAATAGTGCAAAAAGAAGGCCCGACTCCAAGCTGTTCAAGAACAGTGGCATTGAGTTTCTCAACCTTTTGCCTTAGGATTAAGGTAGTGCTTTTATTTGGCTAGTCTTTTGGTAGTTTAGTTGGTTCTTTGTTTTTTTTTGGGTATGTTAATGATTTAGTTAGTTCAAATTATCATTTTAGTTTGCACTAAGGTAGCACTTTTATTTGGCTAGTTTTTTGTTAGTTTCTGCTTTTTGAGCACTAAAAGACTAGTTTTTGAAATAGAAGAAAAACCAGTGCGTTGAAATAGTAAAGTAAGGAATTTTAGGACACTAAAACCTTCATCATCATCCTTCGAAGCATAAAAATAACCTGAACAATCTAGAAAGTGATCTAGGCTTATTTTTCTTGATTAGCCATAACTTAGCTTATTTTCCTACCCTATATGCATATTTGTCCCTTGTTAGCTATTTTGAGCCTAATGAGGCATGCTTAATACATGCCATGTTTATTTTCTTTGTTACACTTATGTTTACCATATAACCTAAACAACCTTTATCTCCCTTTCTAAGAATTTACCACTTTAGGATTGAGATGGATTAATAGTTATTGGGTAGTTAAAAAGTGTAGTAAAGAGGATTTTTGGTACTATTAGCAAGGGTTATGGATGAAGTTAAGTAATTAGTGAGAATTGACCTTGTAAACACCCATATTATCATTGATTACCAACAATGAAGCTAAAAAAAGAGAGAAAAAGAAAAAGAAAGAAAAAAAAGAAGTTTGTAATAAAGCTAGCAGTATGTGGCAAAACTTTAAGTGTAGGGTGTTCACAAGGGGAAAAGACTTATGACTTTTAAAATGGGATGAATTATGAATTTGAGAGAGATTCAATAATTCTTTCTCTCAAGAGTGCTTTGAGTATAATGGAGTAAGCAAGCAAATTTGGTTAAGTACTATATTTTTAAGTTAGTGGGATGAATTTTAGAATTGCTGGTCTATTCAGTCAAAGAGTGGCTATTCTTTTTGTTCATCTTTATCCATTCTTTGTAACCATTGCCCTAACCATATTACAACCTAATGAAGACCTAGTGATTCTAAGTTTTCTTTTGAGTTGTTTAGCGGAGATAACCTTCGGGCTTCGGTGCTAAAGGAGAGGCTTATGGTGTTTCTAGAGTTTCAAGTGTGAAACCACTTGTACACTTAGGTGTGCATTAATTCTAAAGCTTGATTATAAAATAAATTGGGTTTTATAATCACCCAATTTTGATCCAAAAAACATCATGTCTTACACACACACATGGAAACTGGCTCATCTTGTCTTGATTGAACTTTATCTTGTTAAAATATTGTTAAGTGCTCTTATTAATTGCTAAGCATGGTTTTGAAATGCATGATTCTTACTTGGAGTTTGATTATTTTGAGAAGTTTATTTGTTCAAACTTGTTTAGGGGCTAGCAAAGACTAAGTGTGGGGAATTTGATAATTGTAAATTATAACAATGTTATTAGTGTGTTTTTAGGTGATTTAATTGTTAATTTAGTTAATTTGGTGTTTAATTTTATTAATTATAAATTATGTGGACTTAATTGTAATTTGGTGTTTTTAAGGACTAAATTAAAGAAAAGAGGAAGTTAAATGAAAAAAGGAAGAAAATTGGAGCAATTATGTAATTTTGAAGCGAAAATTCACATAGAGAGCAGAGTAAAAGCTCTCTCTCAAGGGGTATAAGCCCTCACCCGAGGCATGAAGGCCCTCACCTGAGGGAAAAAGCCCTCTTCTGGAGGGAAGACATTTTTTTATGATAAAATTCTTCTTTTTTCTAGAATAGGAAGTTACAAGGCACCAAAACTTCTTCTTTTCAGAGCATTTAAGTAAACTTTAGAAACCAGAATAAGGAGGATAGTTAGAACTATGAATTTTTCACTTAAGTTCTTAACCTAGTTTTTACAGATATAAGAACATAGGATTGGAGGCTGAAGCTTAGTGTTCTGAAAAGAGATCAAGAGAAGCTTCTTAGCTCTATGTGTTTGTATCTTTATTACAATTTTTCTTTTGTCTTTAAGATAATGAGTGAATAGTTTTCTTTTATTTTTGAGAGAACTTGAACCCTCATACTTCTATTTGTAATGACTATAATTTGAGCTTTAATTCAATGCAAGTGTGTTATTTCTTAATTCTTGAACATATTATTATCTTAAGTTATGATTGAGTTGATTGTTAATGTATTGAATGAATGGTTAATGATCAATTTCAAGTATGACTTATGATATGTATGTTCTTAATTAATTCACTTATATCGATGCATGATTATGTTCTAAAAATTGAGATAATTTTGTGTTGGTAAAGAATGAAATTAAAACAAAGAAAGTTGAATTAAGAATAGGCTAAAGTCGAATCTCTTGAGAAAAGGTTTAATGGATGTTTAGAAGTTAATAAACCGGATTTTTATGCTAAGTATTAGATTGTTCCTAGTAAGAGGATTTAATGGTTAGAATGATATTCTGAATAAGATATCTAAATTTACATTGGTTTTTCATAAATATTTGTGTTATCTTTAATTGAGTCATTACAATAGAAGTTGAGGTGGATAGTCCTTTAGCAGAAGTGCCTGTTATTATTGAATTTTACCAACTTTCATATCTTGTTTTGTTTAAGTTTAAGTTTATTTGCTTAAGTTTATAATTGATCATTTTGCTTCATTACTTTAGTTGTTTAAGTTTTTATTTTTGGTTTAGTTAATTTGTTATTGTATACACTGTGACCTGAGGCAGTTTAGATCAGGATTACCCGATGATGAGGATACAAGGTATTACTGATAATAGGTACATATGTCAAAGCTCTGATCATGGATTTGTCACTTTTTCTTAAAGATTTTCACGATTCTCTAAATACTTTCAAAGCATTTTCGAGTTATTTTTAACAAGATAAGCAAAAAACCTTGGTTTTTATCTATCAGTGGTGACAAACAACCGTCTGTCACTTGAGAGGCAGCCGTTTGTGGGTCCTCACCTCCAGAATAGTGTGAATTAGTGGTATTTTTGGGAAATTTGGGTTCTAGTGATGAAAGACGGCCATCCCTCACTTACAGACACCCGTCCTTAGGTCAAAACCCAGATTTTCCCACATTTTCCTGGAATTTCAAAATGCGAAGTTTTGGGGATAGAGATCAAGTCCAGCTTTTGGGGATTTTATCTCATAATCTGGTGATTTTTGAGTTGCATTTGGATTGAAACTCTCTTTTAGATATAAAAAACAAAAATTAGGGTTTTGAAAGGGGGAATCATTACTGTTTGAAGGAAAAAGCCATTAGAGAAGGAAGAAAACTAATTTCTTTCTCTCTCTAAAAGGTTTATGCTTTAACAATCTCCTTAACACATACAAAAACGTATTTCATATTTTTTAAGAATAAAAGAATGCGATTTGAAGCAAAGATCTAGACTTCAAAGATAACAAAGTTAGAATATCTCTTGAGGGTAATATTCTAGGCTCATTTATAATTTCTCTCTCTACCATTCATTCAATCTCATAATTATTTAGATGATGATTTGATTCATTTTTTTTGAGATTGAATGGCATGTTAGCTTTTTTAAGGTATGATTCATTTCTGGTTTGTGTGATGTTTTAAAGGCATGATGATCAAAATGATTCCTCCATTGTTGTTTTTTCAAAGATTCTTCTTTTTAATATGTATATGTGTTGTACTTCATTAATTTTGAAGCAATATGATGTATGTTTGGTGTTTTAATGTGTTTTTTGGAATGATTTAATGATTAATTATTGTATATCTAGGGTTAAAACATTTGTTTGCATAATTTCCTACATTTTTCTCTTGTTTCACAAGTTTTAGTTCTGTTCTATAAGTGAGGGAATGGGAAAAAGGTGTGAGGGATGGCCATCCCTCATGTGAAGTACGGGATGTCCTTCTGCCCCCTTCCTGACTGTCCCTTGCTCTATGGTTGGCCGTCCCTAGGGCATTTTTTAGGTTTTTTTTATGTATTTTAGGTTTTTATGCCCTTTTTACTTCAATATTTATTTTATACAATATTTATGCAATATTTGGCATTTTTTATTATTGTAAGTATGCTGTTGTACCTGTAATCAATTTGTTTGCAAGTGTAAATTATGTAGCTATTTTATCATCAATGCTAATCCATTTGTTTGTTCATTTTTTGAGTAATTTGTATAATTATGGTCATGGAGGACGTATGACATTTGCATGGGAGGTCGTGCTCCCGTTTTGATCGCTTTCTTTATTCGGATTGCTTCATTTTTTAGGTATTATGTCATTAATTATTTATTTAGTTTCTTTGTCATTTTTTATTTCTTATTTGGATGTATTATTTTTGGGGAAGTAATAGGTAGTAATAAATGATTTTTGCACCTTAAATGATAAAAATTTTACTTAAATCATTTTTACTAATTAACTAGGTTTTCTTTAATAAAAAATGGACCAATATCCAACTTTAAACCCAAAAATTCTCACAATATAATAAAATCTTTTTTTGTAAATATGCATAACGAAATCAATGTTTCCAACCTAAATTAACTCCTCGATTTATGTATGTATATTTATTTATGCTTTGATGTTGTGGACAATTTGCTTATGTAATAATTTTTAAGTAGGATTTTATTTTAAGTATTTATTTATTGCTTTCTTTACTTTCTTGGAATGTTTACTTAAATTATAAAACAACACCTAACCAAGATGCCTAATGAGAGGGATATCCCGATCACTAGTCTCTATTTGGACATCAAAATAAGGTTGAGATTTAATTCCCAGTGTTCTGTTGGGTGGCGACTCTATGACACTTGCCTTTTTAAGCCTACTAGTAGATGCCTTCATGGGTTGACCGTCAGCAATAATTTTCACTTAGTCTTTTTATTGTGAAATGGCCAGTTTATGATTAAAAGCGAGCATCCTTTGGTCTCGGGCCTTAAAAGCGAGCCTCCAAGGATAAATTCGAAAAGAAGGGCGGGTTCCGGGGCACGTCATAGTGGCAACTTCACTAGGGACTAAAGAAACTTTGCTCCGAAAAACATCTTGGTTAAGTTCTTTATAATTGGATTTTATTAGTTAATCCTATCTCCTTTCTAAATTTCATTTTTTGCATTTATCTTAGAGCCTTATAATTAAATTAGGCATCCTTTTTTAGCCTCGGTGCTATCCTGAAGCATGCTTTACATTCACTCAGTGTAGGGCAGTGTCCAAGAGACCCACGAGGCCAAGTTTAGTACCAAATTGTTATGCTCGTGACGAGATAAATCCATTGGCAGGGATCATGCTTGGGTAGCCCTAAAGTTTCATCACCCTTGACTAAAGCCCATGTAATGATAATAACAACTTTCCTTAGGTTGGATAACCATAATAATCTTTTGTTTGCTGTGTGGACCTTTATGTATTAACCAAACTCAAACATCTCAAGAGAGTACCAGTCAAAGGCTACCATACCTTAACAGGCCCAACCCGATCTGTATGAGTTAGTCAAAATACATAAAAGTCAAAACCCATATGCTTGCGCTTTTAATTAGAGAGGTTATGCTGCCGATTTTCCATCGTGCATCATACGCATCTATTGGGTACCCTGCTGACCAATTGGCTAAGCCCATCTAGGAAAGAGATTGCATAACTTCCTATGTGGGAGCAAGAAGGTTGGAAGGCTTTGTATATTCTTGTGTGTGTTTGTGACTGACGTCTAATGAAACCATGCATTGCATTCATGCATCATGTATATACCTTATACATGCATCATTTACCATGCATCATCCCTAACATTTAATTCTTGCAACCAGCATATACTCATCTAGGAGATCCAAAGGATCAGATGAGTGCCTAGTTCGAAGGTCCATATCCAGTCTATTGAGGTTAGATTCAGGTTTTGATTTGGATTCAAAGGTCAGTTACAAGTTGGGTTTTAGCCAATTATCAGAAAGGAGCTAAGAAACTAGTTCAAAAATGGCCAATAATGAAATGAATGAAGCTGGAAGGGGAAATAAAGTTGGGAGAGTTACCGGTGATATTTCAACAAGGTTTTCATTTTTGACGGAAAGGGAGAATGTCACTCCTACTAGGCCTTCAACATAAGGGTTGACGTGGATCGAAGGATGGATAGGTGTCTGCAGGAATATAAGGAGAGAATGTTAGGTATAATCGGTGGAATGGTGGCTTCTGTAACACCTAGCGCTAGGCCTCAGCATGCAGCACCTATTTGCCGACATTACTATGTTTCAAGATCCACCTAGGAAAGAAAGGAGGCATGATCCTGAAGAAGATTTCATAAAGGAAGAGGATGAAGAGTATGTTCCTCCGATGATGAATATGAGAATAAGGGGTCTTAGTACGGAGGATCCAGCTTTTAAAAAGATGGAGGAAAAGATAGAAGCTATGTCTAAGTTGTTGTCTGCTGGTAAGGGGATGAACCCTGAAGATAAGGATATAGATGGAGACAAGCCACTGCCTCAAAGGTTCAAAATACCAGACCTGACCAGGTTTGATGGTACATTAGACCCTTCGACTCATATTAAGTAGTACACACTGATCAACAAGGGGACTACTCTATCTAAGAAGTAGAAGATAGAGTACTTCTGCCTGAGCTTGACTGGAATCACAATAGATTGGTATCATAGTTTGGATAAAAGAACTAAAAAGGATTGGAACCTATTGACGGAGGAATTCCTTAGGCAATATGACTATAACATAAGGATGGAGGTCACCTTAAAGGGCCTTGAGTTACTCTAATAGAAGCATGATGAGTCTTTTCATGACTACCTCACTAGGTGGAGGAGTAAGGTGATAGAGATGAAGAGAAAACATGACATGGCTGATCAGATCAGGTTGTTTATCCGAAATACGAGTCCATACTTAAGAGATGGTTTGAAAATGAAGGGTCTGAAAGACTGAAAATCCATGAAAGATATACCTATAGAAGTTGAAGGGGAATATTTAGCTAAAAGGGCGAGTAGTGAAAATGTGAGAAGGAACTTTGGTGGAAATAAGGTTGTCGAGAATAGTAGTGGGCAGAATAGAGTTAGAAAAAATGCAGAGGCATCCGCTACAGAAGTTAGCCAATAGAGGCATTATTTTAACTTAAGAAAATCGTTATCTTGGGTGTTGAATAGGCTAGTTAAAAATGGGAAGATTCAGCCATTACCATCAAGGCTCGCAAAAAGCCAAAGGCTCCCTTACCATAGGGAGGATCAGTACTGTGCATACTACCAGCACACTAGGCATTTAACTGATTATTATCGTACTCTGAGGAACAAGATTCAAGACTTGATAGATAGCAAATAGATTTTGGATCTCGAAAAAAGGGACAAGAAGAAGAAGAAGGAAGGATATAATGTCGTGCCCTCACCTGTATATATGGTCGAGTTTAGCTTGTCGAAATGGTATGTAATGAAGGATCTATATGGGAATGAGTAATTTGCCATTACTCACTCCATACCGAAAGTAACAAAGCCAGTTGAGGAAAATCGGCCAGTTTCTATGATTGATTATTGGGACACCCTTACGGAGAGTGAAGATGAAGGGGCTTTGGTGCCCGTTGACATCTGGAGTTCAGCTAGCAATGATGAAAATGAATTAGATGAAAAAGAAGGAGTAAAGGCAATCATGAGGAGTGGGAGACACTACAAGAAAAATCCTGTTTCCCAACGAAAATGACTAAATTTTCGTAGGGAAACAAAAATGTTGATGAAATTTACCAACGAAAACTGGCGTTAGAGAATTGGTTGTTGGCACTTTTGCCGACGGAATATTTTTGTAGGTAAATTTGCCGACAAAAAAATCATCCATCGTTAATTTCGTTGGAAATTTCAGACCAAAAAATTGTCGTGATTTGCCATATTTACCGGCGAATTTAAAAATTTCGTAGGTAAATTTACTGAAGGTATGTTATATCCCATAAGCAAATTAGTGACGGAATTTTTTCGGTCGGTAACTTTAGTTTATATTTTTACCTACAGTTTGATAATTTCGTAGGCAAATTAGCAAATTTTCATTGCTAATTTTTGTTTATATTTTTAGCAACAATTTGATGTATTTCTGTCGAGAAATATTAATTACAAAATATTAATTATTTTTTGTATAGTTTGCAATCCTAAAAATATATATATAATTTACAGTAATAAATTAATAGATACCTAATTCATAATATGATATAAAATTTATAATATTCAACATATGAAATCATTTTCTTACAAGTCCTAAAAGCATAAATATTATCCCGAACATTATAGTTAAGTTGTTACAAGTCCCAAAAAGTCATAAAATTTGAAGGCTTATGTTATCGGTGTAGGTGGATCATCTGGATGCTGCGATGTGTTGCCTTCCCCTCTTACTTCTTTCATATGAGTACGGAGCTCGGCTATATACTCCATAGTCTAGTGCAATTGGCTCGTTAATTAAATAATAATAAATATAATCATATAATATTAAATTACTTACCCCAATTAATTTAAAAAAACTGATAAATAATAAATAAAATCTCAAAAATATTAATTGGTGCAGTTAATTACCATTATGAATGCATGCATACAAAATGATTGAAAGTTGATTACGAGCAATAATAATAATAATAATAATAATAATAATAATAATAATAATAATAATAATAATAATAATAATAATAATAATAATAATAATAATAATAATAATAATAATAATAAACATACTAATTGTTAACCAAAATCAAGTCAATTAAAAGAATCGACAAAAGCTTCTCATGTTTATTTTGTTATATTTATTTATACACTTTTTCATATTGTGTTTAGTTTAAATATGTGCTTCAGTTGAGTATCAACTATCATTAACTCACAAAGGCCACAATATCTTAATCCCTGTAACCTGGAAACTATAACTTCTTAATGGGCAAAAAGGAAAAAAGATCACCTAAGCTTTCAAGTATATACATATACTACTCAAAACCACCACCTCTGATAATTGACATCAGCACCTAAACATATTTAGTTTAAAACCTTTATCTTTGCAAGCAATAGCAATTGCACAGTGATCAACGTTGACAAGAATTAATTGAGCAGACAGAGTTAGAGGAAAAGGGAAGACAAAATTGAGAATAGAAAAAAGAAGCATCTAACAGTACGTGGGACCAACAATCAGAGTTCATAAATGAAAGACAACACAAGCTTATTCACAACTAAGTAAATCTTATTATTATTATTATTATTATTATTATTATTATTATTATTATTATTATTATTATTATTATGTTAAAGAACATATAGAAGTAAATCTTACTTGGGCTACAAAAGCAATTAATCGAGGAGTAGATGGACTGCCATAAAACGCAACAGCGAAACTGAAAAATATTAAAGGAATAAGTTAAATAATAAAAAACTATTCTACTATGTGCAGTAAATTCTGTAAATCCACCTTAAATTGCCATTCAACATCCATATAGATGTAACTGATTGAATAAAAAATGTATGTATATATATATACACACACACACACACACCCCACAAGCATATTACTATCTCAGCATGGCAATTTCAAGAAAGAATAAAAAAATGCCCAGAAAATATCAAACTAATTTTTGATCAAATTTTAGATATCAAAACTTCGCATGAAGTAGATGTTAAATTTTCCAATTGCTTCAGAATTTGTATGCTAGGAAAGGAAATTCAATCTACTCTTATTCATCATATTAAATAGTTATATATATAAGAATTTATATGCTAGGAAAGGATATAAATCAAAATAATTCTATTTCTAAGCTATCTACACCTGTAGAATAATTGTGCACTCTATAACACTCAAAAATAATTAATATTTCTTAGTAGTTTCATTGTTGTAGTCTTCTAATCACATGTACATCTACAAATTAGATGCAATTGATTGGCCATGAAAAAGATGGGTCATGTCCACGACTGGCCACTCCTACTAAAAGATGGATTTTTATTTGACCTATATACCTTGGGATTTCAATAGATAGACGTGACCTTTTACTAAGAATTAGTGGAGTAATGTTGCCACTCTGTATTTGCAGTAAAGCAGAAGAGTCAAAAGGGTTATAAAATTGAAAACAACAGCAACCCGCGGTGCCTTACGAAAATTGATTAAAGAAATGATACAAATATACTTAACAAACTTAGACTACAAGGAACAATATATGAAATTGATTATTTCATATTAGAACAATATTAAGTAAATACAAGGAACAATATAATGTTGACATAATAATAAATATAATCATATAATATATAAATTACTTACAGCAATTAATTGCTATCATCAGTCCAATATAAATCAAAATCACCATCATCTTCTTTTTCTGAAGAATTAGAATCAAAATCAGGCTCTCCTTCAAATCTCTCACCCTCTATATATTCCTCATCCTCTCCAAATGCAATGTCAACAAATTCATTGTTTGGATCATTTAATGGTTCATTCTCCTCGTATGTTACGTCTTCATTTATTTCATGAACCTCCGGTTCTTCTTCCTGAAATGCTATACTTTCAATCTGTTTATTTTCTCCTTTTGCAAGTACTGAAAAAATACCTCTCGGTCATATTTTGCAAACAGCCAACCAATCTAACTTATCTCATCTTAAGCTAGGAAACGGAACATAATACACCCGATTGACTTGCATTGCCAACACAAACGGTTCAAATTGACTTAATCTTCTTCGCTGGTTGATTTCAACTAGATTGTATTGGCTATTTAGTTTTGTTCCAACATTAGGAGTAGGATCAAACCAATGACAATTAAATAGCACACTTCGTTTTATTGGCAATGCGGGGTACTCAATTTCAAGTATCTCAATAATTTTACCATAATAATCAATTGATTCCCCCTGTATGTAAACTCCACTATTTATTGTTGCCATATTGTGAGCATAAGATTCGATATGAAATTTGTATCCATTAACAAAATACATTGGATACAATTTAACACTTCACAAATGTCCTTTTACAAGATCATATATAAACTTATTGTCTATATGATTTTCCAAAGCTTACATATAAAAAAATATATATCATATAAAATAATCTAATGTCATTTAAAGACATAGTGCCATCTAATAGTCTACTTTTTTTCATTTCATATGTAGAAAGTCAGAACATACATATTTTTTAAACCATCGAGGAAAGTATTTATCGACCTCTTTATTGATTTCATCCTGTGTTTTTTCTGGCATTAGATCACATAACCATTCTTCATATATACTAAAAAAATATTAGTTGGTAAGAAATTTATATCCACCCCACCTCGAAAACCAAAATATAACAATTTAAAAATTGTTTCATACTTACTGAACGAAAGGTTGAACCTCCTGACAATTCAATAAAATGTAACCATGGGTAGCCTCCATTTCTTCATCCGTCAACATTCTTCTGCTTGATCGTCCATATATTCGACTAGGATATGTGAAAATGGATATGTTACCAACAATTTCAGTCCTTTCACCCCTATCGTCATTACGAGGGACTTTTCTTTCTCTTGTATGCACATGCGGCTCAAAATAATGTGAACAAAATGTACTTGCTTCTCTACTAGGTATGCATTACATATAGAACCTTCAACTTGAGATTTGTTTTTAATATTTTTCTTCAAGTGATGCAAATTCCTACATTAATTAGTATTTTAATAAAAGTTTATAATGAACCCAAAACTATAAATATTATCTAAATTTCATATGTAATTACCTCTCAAACAAATACATCCATCGATATTGAACTAGACCAGCAAGTTTAGCCTTATGCACTAAATGTACAGATAGATACTCCATACAGTCAAAGAAGCTTGGAAGGAAAATTCCTTCTAATTTGCACAAGATAACTGGTATTTCTTGGTCTAACCTTTCAATGTCAGCCAACTGTATTTCAGATGACGTTAAAGTTTTAAAAAACAAACATAATTCTATTATTGCTTCCCAAACCTTTATAGTAACAACTCCTGAAATGTAATTGGGATTAGCCTTTGCATAAATATGTGAAAATCATGACTTTTCATGCCAAACAATTTGTATCTCCTTATATCCACACACCTTGCCAAGTTTGAAATATAACTGTTGTGACCCTAACAAGTGCACTAGATCGACAAGTAATAAAGTGGGGTAAATTTAAAATCCTTAATATCGAACCTAAGGGAATTGAGTGTGAAAACTGTGGAAATTAATTGTATGCTAAAGAATTCCCAATTGTTGTGTGTATAAGTTGTTTAATTTATATAATGTAACTTTGAAAACTAAAATATGCAGTGAGAAGAAATTAAATTCTACTAACAGTAAATTGAGTACTTATTAAATCAAGAAAAATTAACAAGTATGAAAACCTATATAAATAAAATGTTGCTCGGGTTCACTCATCCACTCCATATCCAATGTGAATTAATTTTGCCTAAAAGTGTACATGAATGAATTCGGGATAACCCTCTTAACCCAAGCGTCCCATTCCGGAGCTAGCTATTCTAGTTGCTAAACGTCCCATTCCAGAGCCAGCCCAACAACTATCCTATGCATGGGTCTAACATCCTAAGTTTGGTTTCCTTTCCCATTCTGAAGCCAAACAACCCAAATCTCATCTATTTCACTCCACACTCTAGTCCTAAAATCACAAATGCTGCACATTTAGAATCCCATTCCAGAGCCATCTAAAATAATACAACATTCATGAAAGAAAAATTGAGCAAAATCAATCATAGAATTCAATCCACTAGGCTCAATATACATCCAAAGATATATGATGAAAACCATTCATCCCTGTATGGAAAATAACATAATATATTGAAAAACCATGAAATATAGATAAGTAACAGTGAAATAGACCATTCATTCATATAAAAATCAAAGTATGCTCAATATTCACATTGTGAGTAGGGGATTCAAAGCTCCCCCAAGCAACAAAAAGGACTACTCACTATCCATAATGTAAAAGATGAATAAAGTAAGAGTGAAAACTATAAAACCCATTTGAAGCTGAAGATTTGAAGTTGATGAAGCTCTTTCTTTTCTTCTCCAAACTGCACCTTGATTGTAAGCTGTAATCTTCAAACTAACAACTAAAAATATGACTATCTTTTTGTTCTTGAAGTGAAACTAAGTTAAAAGATTGATTTTTACAAGTAAAACTATCACACTAAGTATAAAAAAAACTCTCCTCTAATGAAAAACTGCATTTTCTCTCTACTCAAATACCCTATACACGAAACCCTAGAAAAATACTTCTTTCAAATAGAAAATTTTGCAGATTTTATAAAGATATCAATAAAGACACGACTGGGACACTTTTGTCTCAGCTGCAACACAAGAAGACAGGGTGGTGGTTGCTTTGGGCATGGCTGGGATAGTTTTATCTCAGCCGCAATGAGCTTTTGGATCAAAAACGTGTTTGTAGGCTATAATGGCCACAGCTGGGATAGGTTGTCTCAACTACGACCTTTGGTGAAATGGTAAGTTTTGACTTCTGACTTGTTGGACATGGCAGGAACAGTTTTTCTCAACCGTGCCTTAGCAAAATTTCCTGCATAAAATGCAATTTAAGACCATTAATCACCCAAACACTTTAAATTTATCAAAAATAACTAAAATGAACATATGAAAAATATTTTAACACTAAAAAAAGACACTAAAAGCAAGCAAGATGAGACATTAAAACACACAAAATTATCCAGAAAATAAACATTAAAATCAAGGTTATCAATAACCATCTGAAAATTTCAGATTTTTTAACCATGCACACAAAACTTCCTTTTGTTTTTTGTCTAAAGTATAACATGCTTTCGGATATTTACCCGTTTGAGTATATTTATCTAATTCATTCCTTCTACAAAAAAGTTTTAAATCAGCTCTCGATTTCGCATTGTCCTTTGTCGTCCCTTCAATGTTCATGATGGTGTTAAATAAATTGTCAAAAATATTTTTTTCAATATGCATCACATCGAGATTATGATGTATCAAATTAGATTTCCAATATGGCAAATCCCAAAAGATGCTCTGTTTTCTCTAACCAAAGTTTTTACTTATGCTTATGTTAATTTCTTCCGTTTTAAGTTCTATAAATTTCAAAAGCCCTAATTCATCAATATCCTACAATATATCTTCACCAAATTTATTAAGGGCAGCAACTATTTGTACCATCCTGTTCTTAATTAACTTGTTTTTATTACGCCTAAATGGGTGATCTGTAGGAAAAAATTTCTTGTGGTTGTCAAACCAAGATGTTTTGCCCCCATTTGAAAGATAAAATGAACCAGAATCATTGCCACAGTAAGGGCAAGCTAATTTCCTTGTTGTGCTCCATCCAGACAACATAACGTATGCAGGAAAATCACTAATAGTCCACATCAAAGCTACTTTCATCTAAAATTTCATTTAAGGGACACATTATATGTTTCCACACTATATTCCCAAAGATAATTCAATTCAGATATCAATGGTTGCAGGAGTACATTAATTTTATGCTTTGGATTTGTAGGTCCTGGCACGATCACTGTCAAGAACATGTATGCCTGGTCTATACACATCCATGGAGGTAAATTTTATGGAGTAATTATGATTTTCCATGATGAATATTGTTAGCTGGATTGACCAAACGGTTGGAATCCATCTGTGGACAATCCCAACCTGACATTTTGACTTTCTACTGCAAACTCAGTATGGATGTCATTGAAATGTTTCCATGCAAGTGCATCCAATGGATGGCTCATACTTCCATCAACTTGTTCATGTTCATTATGCCATCTCATGTGAGATGCAGTAACATCAGAAGCATATAGTCATTGAAGTCTCGGAGTTAGCGAAAAATAATACATCTGCTTATAAGGAACTAGTTTTTGTTTTCTAGTATGCTTTCTTGGGTTGACCTAGGTTGACTACAGAATTTGCACTCTTGTAATTCCTCATCATCTCCCCAAAACAACATACATCCCAACCTGCAACAATCTATTTTCTCCACTAGCAATCCAAGATCCCTAATTAGCTTTTTCATTTCATAAAAATTTCCAACCATTTTATGATCAGTAGGCAATGATTCATTGTACCAAGCAAGAATTTTATCCAAACTTCATTTAGAAATATGACCTTCAGACTTAATATTCAATATTCTGGCAATTGCAGATAATTGAGTCATGGTCTCACAGTTTGGCCATAATTCTTCGTCAGCTGACTTTAATAAATAAAAAAAAATTTGCATTTAGGTATGGTTCCTCTTCAAGATTTTGTATATTTTCTTGAAAGGAATAACCGGTTGCATCATATACCATTTGGGTGTAAGGATTTTCCATTGCCTCTATATTATTTAATCTATTTTCCATGCCCTCTTCAAATCTATCTATATTAACTGATGAATTTACAATATTACCCCTAGAGATGCTACAAATTAAAGCTCCCCATGTCTTGTCCACTAAAAATAATTTGGAACAAAGCCCTTTTTTAACAAATAGAGATTGACTTCATCAGGAGGAAAAAAATAAATATGTTTGTAGTTTTTACATAGACATCTAATTTTGGGACCATCCATATATGCATGTTGCGAACATGCATAGTTAATAAAGGCTTGAACTCCATCAACAAACTCAAGATTTATGAAACCATCTGGCATTAATCATCTATACATCCAAGATCTATCAGCATTACTCATTTTTTGGTAGTTGTTATTTAACAAAGATAGATTTATAATTAGATTTAAGATTTAACATTTTATGCATGTTTTAGAGATTAAAAAAATAAAGTATATGTCTAGAGTTATGATGCATACCCCAACAAAATAAATGAGAAAAATATAAAACTAATAAAGGTACCTTCAAAATACTCAGATCAGATATTAGGTATCACATACATCGGTTGTCAACAGGTTTAACTTGAACACCAGCCACCCTACCTTTTAATTTATGTGTTATGATCTTTTACTCAATGTTTATGTCACCATTATATGCTCAGACTAGTTCAAATATTCATGAACAATAAAAAAGACAAAATAAGTTATTTATCATTTACAGTTTGGATAAATACAGCTACATGTCACAAAAAATACAAAAATGTACATCACCTAAACCCAAGTTAGGTCTAAAAAAACCGATGCATAACATTTGTTTTTTAAGAAATGATGATGATGAACCACATCACATCCTTAATTAAAAACTCTTCGACTCTATCGAAAAGTATTATACTTAAATAGGTTAGATTAACCAAAGTGAAATATGAATAGGACTATCTTGTTTTTTTTTTAGTTAGTAAAATAAGATTTTAGTATTTTTAATTAAGTTAATAAAAAGCAATAAATCTAGTCGTGTTTATTTGTAAAATAAATTTACATAATATCAATACGGTTAATTTGGTTAAATATATGCCTAAAAATAACAAATAGAAAGGAGAGAATAAAAGATTAGTCTATATTTCTTCAAATTAAAAAGCGTCTATTTTTAACACTTGTTAAAGAAAGGCATACAAACATACACAAACACACACGATTTAATTACTCTTAATTATTACTCTCACTTATTGCCATTAAATCCCATCCAAATGAAAGCTAAGTGTAAGTGAAACAGGCAACAATAGTTTAAGACAGCCAACAGTAGCTATGGAAACAAGCTCTCATCCAAAGAACACTAATCTTTGCTTCCAAATCCCTTTTCTGATTCCAGCTCAAGAATTTGAACTGGAGGTTGCAAAATTTATTTAAAAAGGCAAAAAATTAAGTTCTAATGTGTTAGATTTTAACGGTTACATGCATCACATACATGAGCAGAATTTTAAAATTTTTTAACCATTAGATCTAATCTTGCCATGAATACACAATATAACTATATGAGAATAAGAAAAATCACCTTTGATTTTTGTTGAACAGTTGATTTTACTTCGCACCGGGTTGTCGCAAACCACAGTGTCCAAAATCGAACACCTCCAATGAGTAATCCACACTAAAGAGGGATAAATTGAACAAAAAAATTGGTGTAATACAAGGAGTGGACGAAATCCAAGAGGCTAGCAATGGAAGTAGCACAAAAAGGGAGAGAGAGATTAAGAGAAAAGACTTTCTTTTTGTTTTAATCACTTAACCCTAATTCTCATTAGTTGGCCTTTTATAGTTAGGTTAAAATTCCAACTCCTTAATGAGATTGGGCTCTTTAAAATTGCTGGAGAATTATTAATTGGGCCTCTGAAATTAATTATAATCATTTGGGCTTAATTAAATCCAATTTAAACCTTTTCATAAAAGTCTATGCACAAAACCCACAAACTAGGCCCTTTGTGCAACTAATTGGATTTAAATAACCAAATCGATTCCAAATCCAACAAAATTAAATATGTGGGTTCCATAACACTTATGTAACATATATAAATTAATTTGGTCCATTAAATAGGCCATTAAGGCCTTCTATTCTGAGGTAGGCATGTGGCCCTTACAGAAGGGCTTCCGCCAACTGCTTCATTCCTCTGGCCCTTAATAATTGCTCCAATGGACTTATTAATTATTATACCAGTCCTATAACACTTATAATAGTCCTACAACACTTATAAGACAATAATAATTAATCATGAAATACATTATTTCAATTAGGTCAGATTTTGCTGAACATTTCTCAAAAGTTTCGCGGATAATTTTATTTGATCATAATTAATTAAACTCTTTAATTAATTATTATCATACTCTCTTCTCTACCTTTATAATAATATCAAATATTATTATCCTTGTCATTTTACCATTTTATCCTTTTCTCTATATGTGTATGACCTATTGGGTTCCTGTCCATGTTGGCAGTATAATATGTAATTGTGAGTTCTATTCAAAACTCACATGATTTAAACTCCTTTAAATCATTTTATCAATCTCTATTGATATTTTGATACATCTTTATACAAGTCATGATTGGCCTCTAGCTAGGCATCATGACTACCCAAATGTCAGGAAAGTCATGTGGTTTGACTGTACCCTTCCATAGAAACAGTTACCGTGCAATTACTCCTTTCACCACTCTTATCTCAATTATATTCTGAGTATGGATTTCTGTCAACTCATATAAATCTAATTATGTATGCTCTATTAATTTAACCATTGTTTCCAAAATGCCCTCCATGGATCTCTATCCATCTTGGCATATTACTCTGGCCAGAGATTCTCTGAACAAGGCAATCATAGAAACCTGCGAGATAACTTCCCTTGTTAAATCTGGGATGGTGAATCCTTTGTCAATCACTCAACTATCTTCAAGTAGGTAATGATATACCCAATCTCCTAACTATGTTCACTCCCAATTGGAAGTAATCAATTATGGAGTCAAAGTATACCACTTGCTACTTAAGATAACTTTGGTGATCTCAAGTCTAAGGATACTTGCACAACCGCTATGAAGAGATTCCTCACTGACATAGATTTAATATCCATATGAGAATTCTCTTTGCAGGTCTCCAATGAACTTGTTCCTCTAATAAGCATCCACATGTTAGCTTTGATTATCATCCATAATCACAGTTATGAGAACCACTGCTTGAACCATTTAAGAAGCATAACATGTGCTAGTCTGTCCGAATTAACAATGTCCTATCTTGTTAATTCTATGACTAGGGATATTTAGATATTAACACATTTGCATGCGATAGACATCTCACATCATGAACACCTTCATGATTGCCTTTGCACTGTGTTTATAATATTTAGGACTTTATTTATTAATTTAAGATTTACAAACTCATGTATTCAAACATAGCCTTAATAAATGAATGATGCCTTTTATTAAGAATATAAATTTCATACATATAAAAAACATCCCTATTACATGGGCTCTAGGGCATACTCTCTAACAATCTCTCACTTGCACTAGAGCCAATCACTCATATGTCTCAGACCCATGCTATTTATATGGTGATCATGCTTTATCTGGGAAAGTGCTTTAGTGAGGGGATCCGCCACATTGTCATCTGTGGGAACCCTTTCTATTTTCACATCATTTCTAGCTACTATTTCCCTTATGAGATGGTAGCGTTTGAGAACATGCTTAGATCGCTGATGAGACTGTGGTTCCTTTGCTTGCACAATGGCTCCATTGTTGTCACAATATAAAGGTATCGGATCAACAATGCTAGGTACCACTCCTAGTTCAGTTATGAACTTTTTAATCCAGACTGGTTCTTTAGCTGCTTCTGAAGCAGCAATGTACTCAGCTTCCATCATGGAATCAGCAGTTGTTTCTTGTTTGGAACTTTTCCAACTAACTGCTCCTCCTCCCATTATGAACACATAACCAGATTGTGATTTACAATCATCTTTATCAGATTGGAAGCTGGCATCTATATACCCATTTACTTCCAAACTGTCCTCTCCATATACCAAGAATATATCCTTAGTCCTTCTCAAGTACTTAAGAATATTCTTGACAGCTGCCCAGTGTTCCTCTCCAAAATTGGATTGGAATCTGCTTGTGACACTCAAAGCAAATGTTACATCTGGACGTGTACATAACATAGCATACATGATAGAACCAATTGCATATGCATATGGTATTTTATTCATGCTCTCTCTATCCTCTAGTGTCTGTGGACACATAGACTTAGAAAGGTGTTTCCCATGCACCATGGGTATAAACCCTTTCTTAGAGAGATCCATATTGAACCTCTTCAATACTTTATCTATATATGTACTTTGAGAAAGACCTAGCAACCAATTAGATCTATCTCTATAGACCCTTATTCCCAGAATATCGGATGCTTCTCCAAGGTCTTTCATGGAGAATTGCTTGGATAACCATATTTTGACAGATTGGAGAAGAGAAATGTCATTTTCCATGATCAATATGTCATCTACTTATAGAACTAGGAAGACAATTGCACTCCCACTGACCCTTTTATACACACAAGGTTCATCTTCATTCTGTGAGAAACTAAACTCTTTGATTGTCTCATTAAATCGTATGTTCCAGCTCCTAGAGGCTTGCTTCAATCCATAAATGGATCTTTGAAGCTTGCATACCTTTTCGCCATTTCCTGATGTGAATCCTTCTGGTTGTGTCATATACACATCCTCAGTAAGATTTCCATTAAGGAAAGCTGTCTTCACATCCAATTGCCAAATCTCATAATCATAATGAGCTACAATAGCTAAAAGTATTCTTATAGACTTAAGCATCGCTACAGGAGAAAAAGTTTCGTCATAGTCAATACCTTCTTTTTGACGATAACGTTTTGCTACTAAGCGAGCTTTATAGGTAACTACATTACCTTTCATGTCGGTCTTCTTTTTGAAGACCCATTTGCACCCTATGGGTTTTATCCCTTCAGGTGGTTGAGTTAAAGTCCATACTTTATTCTCATACATGGAGTCCATTTCGGACTGCATAGCCTTAAGCCATAAATCACGTTCTGAACTATTCAAAACTTCTTGATAGATTGTAGGCTCATTGTCCTCTACTATAGTTATGCCTCTATCCGAATCAATGTGAAATCCATATCTCATAGGGATAGAACGCATCCTAGTAGATCTTCTAGGATTTTGTGTATAATCAGGTTCAAATGTAATCTCATCATTATGAAATTCAGTTTTGGGTTCAATCGGTTGATCATCTTCTATTTGTGGGTCTTGAACTTCACCAAGTTCAATTTTACTCCCACTGTCTTCTCGTAGGAGAAACTCTTTTTCCAAGAAGACAGCATGCCTTGAAACAAACACCTTTTGTTCTAAGGGATGATAGAAATAATATCCAAACATTTCTTTTGGATATCCCACAAATAAACATTTGTCAGACTTAACGTCCAGTTTGTCTGACATTGTCCTCTTCACATAAGCAGGACAACCCCATACTTTCATATGAAAAAGCGTGGGTTTCTTGTTATTCCACATCTCATATGGAGTAACATCAACCGATTTACTAGGAACTCTATTTAACACATAAACAGCAGTTTCTAGTGCATATCCCCAAAAGGACTTAGGCAATTTCGCTCGGCTCATCATTGATCGAACCATATCTAATAGTGTTCGATTTCTCCTTTCAGATACACCATTGTGTTGTGGTGTATATGGAGGAGTCCATTGAGATAAAATCCCATTATCTCTAAGATAATCCTGAAACTCTTGACTTAAGTATTCTCTATCTCGATCTGATCTAAGTGTTTTAACACTTTTGCCAAGTTGTTTCTCTACTTCATTTCTGAATTCTTTAAACTTTTCAAATGCTTCTGATTTATATTTCATTAGATAGATATATCCAAACTTGGAATAATCATCTATGAAAGTAATGAAGTAGGAGTAACCTCCTCTGGCATGTGTAGTCATTGGACCACATACATCTGAATGTATTAAGTCCAAAACCATTTTAGCTCGTTCTCCTTTACCAATAAAGGGAGCTTTTGTCATTTTTCCCAATAAACAAGATTCACATGTATCAAATGATTCATAATCAAATGATCCCAAATCACCTGACTTGTGTAATTTGGTCATGTGTTTTTCATTTATATGGCCTAAATGACAATGCCATAAGTATGAGGTATTTAGATTATCATGTTTCATTCTCTTGGAATCCACATTATATACTTCTTTAATTAAATCAAGAACAAATATACCATTCTCAATGATAGCTTTTGCATAAAACATATTGTTCTTAAAAATGTAACAACATTTGTCCTTTAAAGAAATATCATAATCGTTCATCAAACGACTGAAAGAAATAATACTTTTGGATAAGGCTAGAACATAATAACAATTATTTAATTCCAGTACTAATCCACTAGGAAGAGGCAAATAGTAAGTCCTCACAACTGTTGTAGAGATATTCTGTCTAGTAGCTGACTGCAAACATATCTTTGCCTTTCCAACTCTTCTAAAGCTTCTAAGCCCATGTAGATCATTACACAAATGTGATCCACATCCGGTATCTAATACCCAAGATTATTTTGAAGCAATAGAATAAGTATTAATTTCAATCATATGAATACCTGAGCTAGAATCATCAGCATGCTTTTTCTCCTTGAGAAAATATAGATAGGCCTTGCAGTTACACTTCCAATGACCATCTTTTCCACAATGGAAGCAAGTTCCTTTGGGATTCTCTTTCTTGGATACCTTCTTCTTAGAAACCCCACCATCCATTATCTCATATTGCTTATAAAGCTCTAAGGACATAGCACCCAGCATCAAACATGCTTGCTGCTTCACTATCCTCCTTGTATTTTCGATAAATACCTTTGATCTCATCAATGGCATCATCTGATGGAAGTGGTGGTGGATCTTTATCCAAGACATAATGGATCTTTTCAGCTCTGAGAACAATTCTCACTTGTTTGATCCAGTCAGAATAGTTGCTGCCAACCAGTTTGTTATCCAAGATTGATCGTATATTTATGTTCGACGTGCTCATGATGATGACCTAGATGTGAAAAAGAAAAGATATGAGAGTATGTTCATATATATGTATGCATTAATAAGGTCTTTAATTAATCCATTTACTCCCACTATTTTATTGCGAATTAATAGCCCTCACTATATAATCCGAAAAAACCCCGATGGTTTTCTTAGTGGGCCAATATCCAATCCTTGATATGTAATTTGACCTTGACTGTGGTCAACAAGCCAAATTCCATACCCTTGAAAGGTAGGTATCTCTATACCAATTATGTCTCTACACAACTATTAGATCATTAGGTTATCAACTCTTGATGCATGCATATCATATATGCATTCGCTAATCTTGCCTCTAGAACCATTAGCCTTGACTGTGGTCAACAAACTAATGGGCTAGATAAGATGACCCATTTAATTAGATTTGAACATATTCGATATAATGTGAGCTTGACTGTGGTCAATAACCCACACTATAAAGAACTCTGGTTCTCCTCAAATTAATGGAAGGCTTATATACCTTAGTATTTGATTGAGTGTTTTAGTTAATTAAGTCTCATCATACATGGTTGGCATACATTGGTATGCATCCTATATCTATCACATAAATATAATCATACAAATATGGTATAGTTATAGACTTCACTACATTGATTTCCCCGAGCCAAGAGGGAAATCAAAAGGTCACACCTAGGTAGTATGCATGATTCAAACAAGAAAAATAATTACATTATCTTCAAGCTTGTTGGATCTCCATCTGGCCCATCTTGCTCCTTGAAAATGGTCTCCATCTCTATTTCTAATTCTAATCTAAGTAATCTAATTACATATTACAATTTGAAATGAAATACAAACAAAAAACAAGTGACCGGCACATGAAAGTCCTCATTGGGCCAAAACATGCATAATGCTCAATCACATTGGGCTTTGTCCATAACTATCTATCATGCCAATCATACACCCTTATATGCCTTTCTAATGCATAAAGAAATGGATTACTAACTTTGTTTCAACCTTTGAAACAATATTTTGAGTTATTTTAATGATGTGATCAAATTAGGAAACTTTTTCCATTTTGGAAACTTTCATTTTAGGAAACCTTTTACATGCATGTGTTCTTTTCTTAATAATCAATCCAATTGATTATTAATTAATTATAAATTGATTATTTAATTAATTAATCATATTAAATAATTAAAAGAATCAATTTTGGGCTTAAAACAAATGTAGGCCGAAACCCACAGAAGAAAAACCCTCACTGTATTCACACACAAACTAGTTTTGTGTCTTTTGGACCATTTGGGCCTTTTGGAATGAGCCAAGACCACTCCAGCCCTTAAAACCCATTAATAAACTTAATTAATGTTTATAATGTTTAATTTAAATCAGCTCCTTGGGCCCACCAAGTCATTCACTAATTTAAACCAAGTCCGTAAACATAATTAAGCCCATTAAGTGGTTTTAATAAATTAAAATTAATCAAATTAATTTAAGGCCCATTTTAATTAATCCAATTAATTAAAAACACTTTAATATATCATATATATCAGATTTAGAAGATGAAAAGTCGTTCTAACCAAGAACACACGAAGAACATCAATTTATCGAACTTTTCGACAAAACTAGTTTTCATGCAAAACTTGTTCGATTTTAATTTCGTTCGATCCTACGGCTTAATATCATATATTAAACACATAAAATATCATCTAAATGATTTTTAAATGGATCCATAAGAAATTAAATTAGAACAGCCCCTACATCACCTAGGGTTTCACGCCAAACCCTAATGGGTTTCATGCCAAACCCTAATCACAATCCTTCAAAAGTTTCGTTTTTGTTTCCATTAAATTTATTTGATCACACATACAACCAGAAGTCAATATTTCTCATTCATGAACAATCAAATCTAATATTTTAAGTTCATGAAATAAATAACTCAAAACAAAACAAAACTTATTACGCAGAAAAATATAGAATTGTATATCCATGGTAAAACCTGTCTCTGATACCATGTTGGATTTTAACGGTTACATGCATCACATACATGAGCGGAATTTTAAAATTTTTTAACCATTAGATCTGATCTTGCCATGAATACACAATATAACTATATGAGAATAAGAAAAATCACCTTTGATTTTTGTTGAACAGTTGATTTTACTTTGCACCGGGTTATCGCAAACCACAGTGTCCAAAATCGAACACCTCCAATGAGTAATCCACACTAAAGAGGGATAAATTGAACCAACAAATTGGTGTAATACAAGGAGTGGCCGAAATCCAAGAGGCTAGTAATGGAAGTGGTGCAAAAAGGGAGAGATAGATTAAGAGAAAAGACTTTCTTTTTGTTTTAATCACTTAACCCTAATTCTCATTAGTTGGCCTTTTATAGTTAGGTTAAAATTCCAACTCCTTAATGAGATTGGGCTCTTTAAAATTGCTGGAGAATTATTAATTGGGCCTCTGGAATTAATTATAATCATTTGGGCTTAATTAAATTCAATTTAAACCTTTTCATAAAAGTCTATGCACAAAACCCACAAACTAGGCCCTTTGTGCAACTAATTTGATTTAAATATCCAAATGGATTCCAAATCCAACAAAATTAAATATGTGGGTTCCATAACACTTATGTAACATATATAAATTAATTTGGTCCATTAAATAGGCCATTAAGTCCTTCTGGTCTGAGGTAGGCGTGTGGCCCTTACAGAAGGGCTTCTGCCAACTGCTTCATTCCTCTGGCCCTTAATAATTGCTCCAATGGACTTATTAACTATTATACCAGTCCTATAACACTTATAGTAGTCCTACAACACTTATAAGACAATAATAATTAATCATGAAATACATTATTTTAATTAGGTCCAATTTTGCAGAACATTTCTCAAAAGTTTCGCGGACAATTTTATTTGATCATAGTTAATTAAAATCTTTAATTAATTATTATCATATTCTCTTCTCTACCTTCATAATAATATCAAATATTATTATCCTTATCATTTTACCATTTTACCCTTTTCTTAATATGTGTGTGACCTATTGGGTTCCTATCGATGTTGGCAGTATAATATGTAATTGTGAGTTCTATTCAAAACTCAAATGATTTAAACTTCTTTAAATCATTTTATCAATCTCTATTGATATTTTGATACATCATTATACAAGTCATGATTGGCCTCTAGCTAGGTATCATGACTACCCAAATGTCAGGAAAGTCATGTGGTTTGACTGTACCCTTTCATAGAAACAGTTACCAAGCAATTACTCCTTTCACCACTTTTATCTCAATTAGATTCTGAGTATGGATTTCTGTCAACTCATATAAATCTAATTATGTATGTTCTATTAATTTAACCATTGTTCCCAAAATGCCCTCCATGGATCTCTATCCATCTTGGCATATTACTCTAGCCAGAGATTCTCTGAACAAGGCAATCATAGAAACATGCAAGATAACTTCCCTTGTTAAATCTGGGATGGTAAATCCTTTGTCAATCACTCAACTATCTTAAAGTAGGTCATGATATACCCAATCTCCTAACTATGTTCACTCCAAGTTGGAAGTAATCAGTTATGGAGTCAAAGTATACCACTTGCTACTTAAGATAACTTTGGTGATCTCAAGTCTAAGGATACTTGCACAACCGCTATGAAGAGATTCCTTACTGACATAGATTTAATATCCATATGAGGATTCTCTTTACAGGTCTCCAATGAACTTGTTCTTCTAACAAGCATCCATATGTTAGCTTTGATTATCATCCATAATCACAGTTATGAGAACCACTGCTTGAACCATTCAAGAAGCATAACATGTGCTAGTCTGTCCGAATTAACAATGTCCTATCTTGTTAATTCTATGACTAGGGATATTTAGATATTAACACATTTGCATGCGATAGACATCTTACATCATGAACACCTTCGTGATTGCCTTTGCACTGTGTTTATAATATCTAGGACTTCATTTATTAATTTAAGATTTACAAACTCATGTATTCAAACATAGCATTAATAAATGAATGATGCCTTTTATTAAGAATATAAATTTCATACATATGAAAAAACATCCTTATTACATGGGCTCTAGGGCATACTCTCTAACATAATGTATCCATTTTAAAATTTTTCAGTTGTAGACTTATTCATTCATTTATTTATTTTTAAATGTGTGAACAATATTAGCAAAGCATAATAGAGCATTAACTCTTACCTGGCCACACAAAAAAAAGCTTTTGATTTAATATTTGCACTTTAAATGAGAATGCAGAGATATATTTCTATATCATGTATCAAAAGCAGTTAACTGATTCATATAGGAATAGTAACTACTAGAAAATCATCCTTAAACCAACAAAAATTTAAAATGAATGAGAATAAAACATTCCTAAACGAAAAACAAAACATCTACCATTTTATAGTAGTGTTTTGTATTGTTTATTAGGCCAACTATGCAGTATGACATGCATAACAGCTAAACAAAAGGAACATAAAGGCATTAATTGCACAAATCCAGGAATAAAGATGCTACAGTATACCTCTGTATTTATTCAAACACACATACCGATAATAAGATGCCTGATGCAGTATAGAAAAACAAGGTTTAGGAGATATTTTGGTTCAAATAGAGTACCTAAATAATAAAAACATTAAAATTCCTATATAAAAAGTTGATATGAGCCTAAATAGCTCATATTTAATCCATATTTTGTTAGCAAAATAATATTTAGTTATATTAAATTGTGCTAGAATTAGGTGTGTTTAATGTTTTTTGTCAAGTTTTGTGTATGTAGGAGAAAAAGGGGGAAAATGTGAAGAAAAAGTAAAAGTAAGTGAAGAAGAAGCCCTATCGTGAGCACGACAGATGCATCGAGCGCGATAGGTATCGCGAGCGCGACAGGAGGCGGTTAAATGCAATTAAGTATGAAAAGTCACCTAAAAGGACACCAAGGTTCACCAAGGGTTGCATACATATGGAGAGGCACTTAAAGGGACTTAATGCTTGAAAATCTATAAATACCCTGGAAGTTATAATCAAAGAGAGAAAGATCTATTATTTTTATTTTTCTTATTTTGAAAGTGTACGTAATTAGAGAACAATAGTTATAGGCTTTAGTTTTAGTTTTATGGCTTGAAGAGAAGGCAAATATAAAGGAGAAGACTACACTTTGTGAAAGAAAGAAGGGTTAAGAGATCCCCTTCTTTTATTTCTAATCTATACTTCTTCTTTGTTATTTTTATGAATTCTTTTTAGGAATTTGAATGTTGTTATTCATATTTAATCATTTCTCTTTCGTTTATCTTTAAATGTAGGATTTGCTATTAAAACTTTATTAGTATCATTATAAGTTAAGGAAAACGACCTTAGATGGCAATTCCTTCTCAGAAAATCGTCATAGTGGTTATAAGTAAGAGAGTTAGCGAGAGCAACATCTTTCTGTAAGTTAATAGCAAGTTCATTATCAAAGCATAGTTTAAGAGATCGCATGTGGAGATAGTTGTTATAGGTTGGTTTTTATTCTTTAAATGTGTGTTTATGTAATTCTAGTCTAGATGCGAGAGCTTCAATATAGAACCATAAATGCATGTTTAAGGCATAATCTAGTCTAGATGCGAGAGCTGCAACATAGAACATTATTCCAACTTGGCTTGCATGATAAAGATTGAATTATAAATAAGAGAAAAATATCAAATTCCATACTTATGTAATGTTATATTCATCATACTCATAAGTCTTCTCTGATCATCATTAAAGTAGAATAATATTTAATTTAGTGTAGTGTAGTGTTAATAATAATTTTAACTTGCAAATTAATAAACATTGTAAACAAGATTAAAATTGAGTAGTAATAATGTACAATGTTAATCAACATTCCTCATGGGATTAATATCTAAAGTACTATAATCGGTACACTGTATACTTGCGGTATTTAAGCTTTTAGAAAAAGCATAACAAGTTTTTGGCACCGTTACCGGGGAATGCTTGATTAAATTTATTATCATTATGAATCTTGATTTATGATTTTGGATTACAATATTTACTTTGTTTTGTTTTGGTTGTTTTTAGTTAATTTAGTATGCTAACATAGTTTATTTTTTGTTATATAGGTTATATTACTTTGTATTTCATTATAAATTTCAGAAAAAAAAAACTAAACTAAAAAACTAATGATTTTTCTTCATTGTTGCAAGTGCGAGGTCTGTCACGAGCGCGACATTGTAGGGAGGATGCTTTTACAACATAATGTGGAATTCTTTCCTTCCCTGCCAAGTTCTCCTAGTGAAACTTTCTGAATTTGTATTCTCCCTCTCTTTTACATTTTTTGTGATTTTGTTTGTTTTATGTGTAAATTTTTGTTTCTTTATATTATGTGATTGCCTGTGTTGATTTTCTTACATAATGAGGCCACCGTGTCCTTTAAGTGTGGGAGGGTATGTATGTATTATTTCTATTCATGTTTTTGTTTATTGTTAGTGTATTTATTTATTTGTATTGTGTGTCATTTAATTTTGGAGCTTGTGTATTTAGAAACTATTTGGGAATAAATGTATGCTTTAACATGAATTTTTGTCATTTTTAGTCTAGTTAGGCAATTGTTTTTTAGGTTAATCATTTTAATTTTACTTTGACAATTAAATATACATAGTAAAGGTCATGACTTGGCAAAGCACTTTAGTGTAGGTTCCTTTTAAGTTGAGTATCTTCTCACATGTATAAAAGGATTATTTTTGCCAATTTATTGCTTAGGTTAATTTGACCTATAGCTTAAGTGAGCTTTTGAGCCTTGTTCATTGACAATTTTCTTGTATGAGAGCCTTAATATGCCATTTCCTCTAGAATTTGTTTTAGGTAAATTTTGAGATTACATTTAGTATGAGATGTGCATGAAAAATGATAAAGGGCATTTAAATTACACCATTTTGGCTTGCTTTAAAATTTACCTTTTTAAATTTAGGTAGCCAATTTTGAGCCTTAAACCTATTTTTTGTTGAGCAACATATAATTAGCCAATATCCTTTGCTAAACAAAAAAACCTATTTCTTTGTGTTACCCTTTTTGTGAAGAGAAATAAATTGTTATATCATTAGGAGATATATATAGTTAATATAAGCATGATGTATTTAAAATGTGAGTTAAAGAAATTCCCTACTTCTCTAGGATCAATATTAGAACAAAGCTAGTTTCTAAAAAAAAAGAAAAAATAAGAAAAAAGAGAAAAAAGAGAAAAAAAAAAGAAAGAACAAGAGAAATTAGTAGTTAGTGTGCTATTGAGAAGGGAATATGAGAAGTTAAGTACATCATGCAATGCTAGATTCTTAAACAAATCTCTTATGATATGGTAATATTGTTTCTATTCACAATTTAAGCTACTTAAATAAAAAAAATTATTATCTTACCTTAACCTAAGCCAAGTTACTGTTGGATTTTAACGGTTACATGCATCACATACATGAGTGGAATTTTAAAATTTTTTAACCATTAGATTTGATCTTGCCATGAATAAACAATATAACTATATGAGAATAAGAAAAACCACCTTTGATTTTTGTTGAACAGTTAATTTTACTTCGCACCGGGTTGTCGCAAATCACAGTGTCCAAAATTGAACACCTCAAATGAGTAATCCACACTAGAGAGGGATAAATTGAACCAACAAATTGGTGTTTAACTAGGGCTGGCCGAAATTCCAAGAAGCTAGCTTGGATTTGGCGCAAAAAGGAGAGAGAGAGAGATTAGAGAAAAAGACTTTCTTTTTGTTTTAATCACTTAACCCTAATTCCTCATTAGTTGGTCTTTTATAGTTAGGTTAAAATTCCAACTCCTTAATGAGATTGGGCTCTTTAAAATTTCTGGAGAATTATTAATTGGGCCTCTGGAATTAATTATAATCATTTGGGCTTAATTAAATCCAATTTAAACCTTTTCATAAAAGATTATGCACAAAACTCACAAACTAGGCCCTTTGTGCAACTAATTGGATTTAAATACCCAAATGGATTCCAAATCCAACCAAATTAAATATGTGAGTTCCATAACACTTATGTAACATATGTAAATTAATTTGGTGCATGAAATAGGCCATTAAGGCCTTCTGTTCTGGACTTGGCATGTGGCCCTTACAGAAGGGCTTTCGCCAACTGCTTCATTCCTCTAGCCCTTAATAATTCTTTCAATGGACTTATTAATTATTATACCTGTCCTATAAAACTTATAGTTATCCTATAACACTTATAGTACAATAATAATTAATCATGAAATACATTATTTCAATTAGGTCCAATTTACAGAACATTTCTCAAAAGTTCCGCAGATAATTTTATTTGATCATAATTAATCAAACTCTTTAATTAATTATTATCATATTCACTTCTCTACCTTCATAATAATATCAAATATTATTATCCTTGTCATTTTACCATTTTACCCTTTTTTCTATATGTGTGTGACCTATTGGGTTCCTGTCCATGTTGGCAGTATAATATGTAATTGTGAGTTCTATTCAAAACTCACATGATTTAAACTCCTTTAAATCATTTTATCAATCTCTATTGATATTTTGATACATCATTATACAAGTCATGATTGGCCTCTAGCTAAGCATCATGACTACCAAATGTCAGGAAAGTCATGTGGTTTGACTGTACCCTTCCATAAAAACAGTTACCATACAATTACTCCTTTCACCACTCTTATCTCAATTAGATTCCGAGTATGGATTTTTGTCAACTCATATAAATCTAATTATGTATGTTCTATTAATTTAACCATTGTTCCCAAAATTTCCTTCATATATCTCTATCCATCTTGGCATATTACTCTTGCCAGAGATTCTCTAAACAAGGCAATCATAGAAACATGCGAGATAACTTCCCTTGTTAAATCTGGGATGGTGAATCCTTTGTCAATCACTCAACTATCTTCAAGCAGGTCATGATATACCCAATCTCCTAACTATGTTCACTCCTAGTTGGAATTAATCAGTTATGGAGTCAAAGTATACCACTTGCTACTTAAGATAACTTTGATGATCTCAAGTCTAAGGATACTTGCACAACCGTTATGAAGAGATTCCTCACTGACATAGATTTAATATCCATGTGAGGATTCTCTTTGCAGGTCTCAAATGAACTTGTTCTTCTAACAAGCATCCACATGTTAGCTTTGATTATCTTTCATAATCACAGTTATGAGAACCACTGCTTGAACCATTCAAGAAGAATAACATGTGCTAGTCTATCCGAATTAACAATGTCCTACCTTGTTAATTCTATGACTAGGGATATTTAGATATTAACACATTTGCATGCAATAGACATCTCACATCATGAACACCTTTATGATTGCCTTTGCACTGTGTTTATAATATCTAGGACTTCATTTATTAATTTAAGATTTACAAACTCATGTATTTAAACATAGCATTAATAATTGAATGATGCCTTTTATTAAGAATATAAATTTCATACATATGAAAAACATCCCTATTACATGGGCTCTAGGGCATACTCTCTAACAGTTACAACCCCTATATGACTCTTTTGATTTCATGTATCATTTTATACTAGTAGTGGAGATGTTTACTACTTACAAGCTTATGGTAGGCAATGGCATATTTAGAGAATGAGAGAAACACTAACCCATAAACACATCGAGTGATTAAGTTCTTTAAGAATATAGTGTTTGAGTGAGAACTACTTTAGGCAATATTTGGTATGAAATAATATTTACATATGTTAAGATATTCAAGTTCTTAAGTTCATACATTCTTGTGCTTAGCTACTTTATAATGTTCCAAATATGCATGGTTGTTTAAGTTTAATGGATAATGATTTGGTTTGAGAATTTGCATATTTAGGCTAAATTTGTGAGGAGATGAATGTTTCTGCATATGGGTTTTAAATATTTTGCAAATATAAGTGTGAGCTCCAAAATTGTGTGTGTGTGTGTGTGTGTGTTGTTTGCTTGTTTGTTAGGTTTTGCTTGGGGACAAGCAAAAGTTTAAGTGTGGGGGTCAGATATAAGCCTAAATAGCTCATATTTAATCCATATTTTGTTACCAAAATAATGTTTAATTATATTAAATTGTGCTAGAATTAGGTGTGTTTAATGTTTTTTTGTCAAGTTTTGTGTATGTAGGAGAAAAAGGGGAAAAATATGAAGAAGTAGAAGTAAGTGAAGAAGAAGCCCTATCATGAGCACGACAGATGCATCGAGCGCGATAGGTATCGCGAGCGCGACAGGAGGCGGTTAAATGCAATTAAGTATGAAAAGTCACCTAAAAGGACACCAAGGTTCACCAAGGGTTGCATACATATGGAGAGGCACTTAAAGGGACTTAATGCTTGAAAATCTATAAATACCCTGGAAGTTATAATCAAAGAGAGAAAGATCTATTATTTTTATTTTTCTTATTTTGAAAGTGTACGTAATTAGAGAACAATAGTTATAGGCTTTAGTTTTAGTTTTATGGCTTGAAGAGAAGGCAAATATAAAGGAGAAGACTACACTTTGTGAAAGAAAGAAGGGTTAAGAGATCCCCTTCTTTTATTTCTAATATTTACTTCTTCTTTGTTATTATTATGAATTCTTTTTAGGAATTTGAATGTTGTTATTCATATTTAATCATTTCTCTTTCGTTTATCTTTAAATGTAGGGTTCGCTATTAAAATTTTATTAGTATCATTATAAGTTAAGGAAAACGACCTTAGATGGCAATTCCTTCTCTGAAAATCATCATAGTGGTTATAAGTAAGAGAGCTAGCGAGAGCAACATCTTTCTTAAAGTTAATAGAAAATTCATTATCAAAGCATAGTTTGAGAGATCGCATGTGGAAATAGTTTTTATAGGTTGGTTTTTATTCTTTAAATGTGTGTTTATGTAATTCTAGTCTAGATACGAGAGCTGCAATTTAGAACCATAAATGCATGTTTAAGGCATAATCTAGTCTAGATGCGAGAGCTGTGACATAGAACATTTTTCCAACTTGGCTTGCATGATAAAGATTGAATTATAAATAAGAGAAAAATATCAAATTCCATACTTATGTAATGTTATATTCATCATACTAATAAGTCTTCTCTAATCATCATTAAAGTAGAATAATATTTAATTTAGTGTAGTGTAGTGTTAATAATAGTTTTAACTTGCAAATTAATGAGCATTGTAAACAAGATTAAAATTGAGTAGTAATAATGTACAATGTTAATCAACATTCCTCGTGGGATCAATATCTGAAGTACTATAATTGGTATACCGTATACTTGCGGTATTTAAGCTTTTAGAAAAATATATCAAAAGTAAACCTAAATTTCCTAAATATAACTTGTAATCTGAATTAAAATGTTAATTTAAATTATGATTAAACCAAAATAACTCCTAAAGTCAGTTTATCTTGACTGCATCAATGCTAGTCCGGTCAATTATTGGTTTTATTATTAGGACACTATTATGCTTGTTTCATATGTTTAATAAGTGACTTCCTCATCAGTTACCTGTTCAGGAAAAACATAGCTTAATTCAACAAAAACAATGCAGTAGCCTTCATTGTAAAAAATCAAATATTTTCCTATCACTCTGCTCTGTTTTATAGATAAAAGGCTCTATAAGCATCATAAAATTCCTTTGTTTATAGTTCATAATATGTTGTATATTGCAATATCCTTTTCCCTTGAATATCTTGAACCCTATATATATATATATATATATATATATATATATATATATATATATATATATATATATATATATATATATATATATATATATATATATATATATAGGCCTTCATATTCTTTTGTCATACTAAAATGATTACATCAGTTCTCCACCTATATCCGCCCACAAATTAAACATCAGAAACAACATGAATTAATTAGCATATTGACAATTGCTTAAAATCAACTAGTAATAGGAACCCCAAACAAAATATTCATGAACGTACATGAGTACAAGTTCAACATTTATAAACACATGAATGCACATAAATCCATCTAAAGGCAGCTACCTGAGCATTCAGGGCTTCTTCTTGAATGCATGAATTAGTATCATCATACACTCGAACAACTAAAGGCAAGATATGAGATACCAAGTTCTTTTGGCTAGCCTACAACAATTGCACAATAAGCAATAAGAATAATGGTGGTAGACATGTTCATAATAAATGCAACAATGAAGACGAAGGGCCAAAAGACATGTTTCAATTTTACATTTAACTGTTATATTTACATTTTATGCATACCATTTAGTTGATAGCTTAAATACATATAAAAATTTGGGAATTCTTTAGCATACAATTGATTTTCACTTCTTACATCCTCAATCCCTTGGGTACGATATTCGAGGGTTCCAACTATGCCTCAATTTATTATTTGACGATTCAGTACACTTTTTGAAGAGGCATCAATGATAGATGACGGGTCCTCCATTAATGTATGTCCATTGGTGGCAATCTTAGCTTTTGGGTTGAATGAGCACATGTTAAGCAAGTGACTTGTAACACCCATAACAACCAACCTAACAGAATAGTATGATAAGCCGAAATTTTTTTTTGTGTCCATTCCTATACCTTTAAGTCACATTGCCACAGACCTAAAACTGTCCAATGTTACTATTTATTTTATAAAAATTCGGTAATATAATGGCTATAAATCCAACTAGCTTCTTGAAATACAGATAATTTCCACAGCCTCTCAGAGGCACAACAAATCAATAAACACAATTATATAATCCATTCCACAAATCTTTATACCCAAACTATCCATTCACGTCTGTCTCAAGATTAAGTCAACATTCACATATAACTTTAAACATTCATAATAAACATCTTTTTACTACAATATCCATCATTTATACATATATATACATGCCAAAAAGAATCCAAAATATATATGTCCTATACAAAACTTCTTTCCCCTTTGTGTACTACTGCTCCTACTTCTCGGTACCTGCACGTAATAAATTCTATGTGCTGAGCATTAAATATGCGCAGTGGTGACTAACAATCATACTATTTTCCTTCACCAATATTCCACTTATACAACAATTAAATTAATAAACTCTTAATGTAATTTCAAATAAGAAAATTTTTCTCATTTTCGTTTCAAAGAAAATTTTATTCTATTATTAGCAATTCTTCTTACTTTATACCAAAACTTTAATTAATTTTCAATTTAGTCCCTAATATTTCATTTATTTCCAAAATTGCCATTTTTATTCAATATTTAAAAAATGGCCATTATATTCATTTATTTTCATTCTTATCCTATAATTTTATTCACAATTTACCAATTACTCCTTATTTTACCATTTTCATGTAAATTATACTTTTGGTCCTTATGTCATATAAAACTTCATTTTTTTCACTGTTGGGATGCCAAATTATCATTTTACCCTTTATAGTCTTTTCTTAACCATATTTACTCATTAAATACTAGTTTTGGTAAAATTGTCGTTTTGCCCTTAAACTTCTTATTTTCTTTCAATTAGGTCATTTTTCACTTTAAACTTCATTTTTAGTTTTCTTTTCACACTTTTAACTTATTCTTATTATAATGCCCTTAGTACAATCCCAACAGAAACTTTCAGGCCAGATATACAGGATCTTGACCCCACAGGCCCACAACCAGACTAAGAAATGACCCCAGAGGACCATTTCTCACAAAACAGATAACATAACAGACAAATGCTACGGAGATCAGTGATCCTACCATAGCAAAGCAAGTCATTATGGCATCCTGCAAAATATGACTTGCACTGCGATACAGATATCTCTATCTCTAAGTGCATAATTTCATCAAATTACAATTCATTACTTAATTTTTTTATGCATTTTATCACTTTTTCATTTAGTTTATCTGTTAGTCAAACTTTTCAATATTTTTTCACAGTTTGTGAATTATTTTACCGTAATTCACTATAATTAACCATTTTCTCATCAAATTATGCATTAACTCTTATTAATTCAACATTTTTATTCATTACATAACCAAAATTGTATCTCAAAATATTCAAATAATTTCTATAAATTCTATAAAAATTCATAGACATGTTATTTTATCTCTACCACTATTTTAAGGTTAATTTCATCAAAATACATAAAATAACCACTAATTCTTCTTAGGGATCTATTTAGCCATTAAAGGAATTCCTTCATTTAATTATCTAAAATTTTAATTAAGCATTCCACTAGGCTTAATTAGCATCTAATTTTGTTATTCTAACATCAATTTCAATTAAACACCATTTAATCAATTTTTTTCTTAAGTTACATAAAGAAAAATCATTAAAATTTAAGGGAAATAATAGGATTCATTAATCACTAACCTTTTTCACAAATTTTAGGCCTCTAAAGGCTCATTTTCATTCCCTTTGGCCTTGGATGGTTGTCCTTCACTTGGAGAACCTATTATGGCCACATACTTTAACATTTAAATACCATACTTATTGATCTCAAAAGCTTAAATTGACCACATAATTGAACATTAGGCACCTAAAAACACTTGTAGGTATCTTAAAACAAAATTAAAATCATGAATTTCACTTACCTCTCTTTGAAATCTAAAGTTTTGTCACTTAATTTCTTTTGCTTTCCTTCCTCAAATCAAAGGATAAAGGTTTAAATAATAATTTAGAGAGGTAGAAATAATTTTCTTATTCTTGGTTTAGTGAATAACTTAGGCTAAAATGGAAGAAATTTAAGAAAGAATGGTGAAAGAGGACTTGGCCAAGAAGAGGGAGAAGAAGATAGTGGAAAATTCTAGCATTTCATAGATTTTTCAGCTTTTTATAGTTGGTTTAATGGGCTTAGGCTTGGGTTCATTAGTGGATTTAATCCAAATTAACCAAAGCCCATTAATAACCCATTAAATATCTTTAATTAATTTATCCCACTTTCCAAATCTAAATCACCTCAAATTTGATTCTATCATTTTTACCACATCAAAAATAGATTGTACACAAAATTTCAGCCCAATCGGAGTCCATTACTGGTTCCGTTTAATCAAATCAGTCCAATTCGATAACTACCATTATCACCGAAAAATTTATTTTTTATACCAAAATATTCTACATGAAATTTCATCAAGATCTACAAAATCTTACAATTTTTGGATTTCATTTACTATTTTTAAAAATTCGGTCAAAGTCGAGTCAACCTTTTTTACAAATAAAATTGACTTGCTAGCTTTTTCGTATTTTTGAATTTTGGAAACCTATTTGACACCAGTTTCACAATGTTTGCTCTTTTGATTGCATTAATGAGATGAATAATTTTGCTTACTTGTGTGATGTTTCTTCTGATTTCAATATGCATGATCATGATCATAAAGCATTTATATTTGACATTAACTCAACAAAAACATGTGCATTCAATCTCGAAACTAAAGAAAACCTAAAAGAAATTTTACCAGCATCAGATATAACTCCTGAGGAAAGAGAAAAATTTGAGAGAATATTGAAAAAATATGAAAAAGTCTTTGCCTGGACCTATGAAGACATGCTTGGGATAGATCGAGAAGTCATTGAACATGCCATTCCAACATACCCAGGGTATAAACCAGTTAAACAGAAGATTAGAAGACTTAGGCTGGAATGGGCTAAAAAAGTGAAGGAAGAAGTCAAGAAGCAAATAGAGGCCAAGTTCTTAGTAGAAGTTTAATACCCCATATGGTTAGAAAATGTAGTCCCTGTAGCAAAGAAAGATGGAATGGTAAAATTCTATGTCGATTATAGAGACCTAAATAAAGCCTGCCCCAAGGATGACTTTTTTTTTTTGCCTCACATAGATGTTCTAGTTGATAGTGCAGCCGCCCATGCCATATATAGTTTCGTGGATGGATATGCAGTGTATAATGAAATCCTAAACAAAATGGTGGATAACATCAAGATAACTTTCATAATCGAGTGGGAAACATATATGTACCGGGTTATGCATTTTAGGCTTAAAAACACAGGGGCTACCTATCAAATAATGGCCACAAAGATCTTAGATGATTTAATTCATAAGGAAGTAAAAGGGTACATAGATGACATGGTGATCAGGTCAATTACTAGAGAAGGTCACTTTGAAGCATTAGAGAAGTTCTTTTAAAAGATCAGTAAATACAATCTCTGCCTTAATCCGAAGAAGTGCATATTTGGGGTTACTTCAAGAAAGCTTTTAGGTCATATCATAAGCCAAAGACGCATAGATGTAGATCATGACAAGGTAAATGCCATCAGAGAGATGCCAGTACCCTAGAAGGAGAAAGAAGTCAGGGAATTCTTGGAAAAAATTCAGTAAATAAACAGGTTCATCACTAAATTAACTTTAATTTGTGAACCAATCTTCAAGTTGCTCAGGAAGGATTAACTTGTGGTTTGGAATGGAGATCGTCAGAAGGCGTTTGATACCATCAGAGACTACTTGTTACATCCACTAGTGTTGAGATCACCTCAGGCAGAAAAACCCCTAATTTTGTACTTAGCAATAAAAGACAGCTCAGTGGGGGTTATGATGGCACAAGAAGATGATTTTGGGGTCGAATATGCAATATATTATCTTAGCAAAAAATTCCTATATTATGAGGCAAAATATATAGAAGTTGTTAATATTTGTTTGGTAGTTATATGGGCATCTAAAAAGTTGAGAAACTATTTCCATTCATATAGGATACAAGTTATGGCTAAGCAGAATCCCCTTAGATGCCTACAAAAAGCTCCTTTGCTGCCAGAGAAGATGGAAAGATGGTTGATTCTCTTATAAGAATGTGACATTGAGTACATCAGTGAGAAAACTATTAAGAGAAGAGCAGTAGTAGAGTGCCTAGCCGATTAGCCTTCAGAAGGTGAAACGATGACCTATGAAATCCTTGAAGAAAATATAACATCCATAACAGTACAAGGGTGGTGGATGTATTTTGACGGAGCTATTAATAATAAGAGAGTAGGAGTAGGAGTGATCTTGGTTATCCCAGAGGGAAAAAAGATGCCATTAGTTAAAAAGCTGAGGTACAAGGTCATAAATAATGAAATAGAGTATGAAGCTTATATTTTCGGGATTAGAGACTCTATTGGTTATAGGCACAAAGTTTACAAAAGTATTTGGGGATTCATCTCTTGTGGTTTACCAAGTAAGAGGTGAATGGTTAGTGAAAGAAGAATGCTTGTTGCCTTATCTTAGATACCTGAGGGTTTTGAGTTGTTAGATTGAGGTTTGCACTTTCAAATATATGCCTAGGAAGGAAAATCAGTTGGCAGATGCCCTAGCTACCTTGGTGTTTATATGGGACAACCTGAAGGGAGTAACTATGAAACCTGTGATAATTTCGAGCTCTAATAAGCCATGCTCTGAAAAGAAATAAGTCATAGATATTGAACTATACAACTAAAAGCCTTAGTATTATGATATTCAGAATTACCTAAAAAGGTCAGTGTTCACTGAAGAGGTAACTGAGAAGGATCGAAAAATGATTTGCAAGCTGTCAACTCAGTTTATCACTGTAGAGGGAGTGCTTTATAAAAGATAGCCTGATGGAATTCAATTGAGATGCTTGGACGATAAGGAAGCAAAGAGGGTAATACAAGAACTAAATGCAGGAATATGTGGAGCTCATATGAATAGGTTAGCTTTAGCAAAGAAGATAATGAGACAAGATTTCTTTTAGCTCACAATGGATACTAATTGCTCTAAGTATGCAAATTTAAGACATATGCCCGTTTCTAGATTATGCAACCTCACATCACCATAGACATTTGCTGTATGGGGAATAGATATCATGGGGATGATCAATTCGGCTGCTCAAATGGACACAGATTCATTATAGTAGCCATTGATTACTTCACTAAATAGGTAGAAGCTGAATCCTTCAAGAAGGTAGACGCATGGGACATGACCAAGTTCATCAAGAAAAACCTAATATGTAAAAATGGTTTGCCTCATCATGTGGTCTCAGATAATGGGCTATAGTTCTCAGGTGAAACTAGACAGATGCCCATTAGATATAAGGTTCAACATCATAAGTCTTCTCCTTACAGACCTTAAGCAAATGGAGCAGTCAAAGCAACTAATAAGAATATAAAAAGAATCTTATCCAAAATGGTGCAAACTTACAAGGATTAGGCTGATAAGCTAACCTTTACACTATAGGGTTATAGGACCACAGCCAGATCTTCAAGAGGAGTAACTCCATTTTCCCTGGTTTATGGAACAGAGGTAGTACTGCCAGTGGAAATTCAACATCAGTCCTTAAGAGTAGTTTCAGATTTTGAGATACTAGAAATGGAATGGTCTAGGCAGAGACTATCACAACTTAATTTGCTAGATGGGAAAAGAATGAGGGCATATTACCACAACCAAGTTTATTATAAGAGGTTGGCTTGTTCGTTTGGGAAGAAAGTCAGGAAACACCCTTTGAAGGAAGGAGACTTAGTGTTCAAACAAATGAAATTGGAGATTCCAAATATCCGAGGCAAATTTAGGCCCACATGAGAATGACCTTTTGTGCTTAGAAGCTACTATCCAAGGGTGCCACCATTTTATCAGATAATGATGGCAATGAATTTTGAGAACCTATGAATATCGATAGATTAAAAAGGTTCCATGGCTAAAGATAAAAGAGAAAAAAAAAAGAGAATAAATGCGCCATGAATCGAAAACCAAAAAAAATGGCGGCCTTGCTAAAATTAAGTGCGTCACCAGGGTGAAAAAAAAAAAAAGGCATCCTGGGCAAAAATTAGAGGTCGAGAGAAAATAATCAATCAAGAAAATCTGAGAGGGCTGATTGATGACAGGAGTTATGATACTTGTAAAGTTTCATTTAGAGATTGAATAATATATGTCATTGTGATAAAGTCAAATATTAGTCATGTGTAATGAAATCAGAAATGAAATGTTGTGCATGTATTCATAAATGTCATCCGAGTATCTAAAAGTAACATTTCCTATCATATGTTCAATAAAAACAAAACATCATCTATAAAGGTCTGATCTAATCTATCAATATCATATCTCTCTTTCCACCCAGGTGCCTCAGGTGAGAAAGTCGGTTGTTAGCAGCTGGACTAGTGACCCACCACTTGTAAGGGTCGGAGCTAGTGAAATCACAGGAATCCACGTTAGAAATAGTGGTCCTCACTAGAAGCTGAGTCCAAATCCCCTTATGATATTCATTTACAAAATAAGTAGTAAGGATACCTCCACAAAAACCCAAGGGTCGCCTAACAATATCCTGCATACCTCCAAAATGGTGAACACATTGAGTAGAGACATAAAAAGTGGCTCGACGAAGCCCACAAAAAGGGACACATCCTAACTTTCCATCCATGACCACAGAAACAATAGGTAACCAAGGGCACCTAAACCTGATATCGGCATTTTTGGAACGGCCAAGCCAGTCGATGGCATTTTGGACCAATTAGAACTCATATTAAAGATGCCTACTCATAACAAGCCTCATAGGATAAATCCACGTAGCTCTGACTCAAGGATGACGCTCAAAAAATAACTGTAACTTCTCGCAAAGCCATACTTGGAAAAAAAAAAGCAAAAAGCTACTGAGGTGAGTTAGATTCATCTTAGACAAAAGTAAGGCATAGAAATGTGTGAAAATTCGAAAAGATGCACATTTCAGCAAGAAAAGTTAACATGAAACCCACGAGGGGCATGTTACCTTTAAGAGATAAGGACATACCTAAAGGAGTAGGGGATTGCCTGTTAAGAATGAGGAAGAACCATGTTGAGTAGAAAGTCTATGATGAAAGTCATATAAACCTATAATAGTCTCTGCCATAATTAAGGAAAAAGGATTGTACCCTTGACATATGCCAGCAACAATATTGAATAATCTATAGTCTTTAGTCGTGGGATCACCAGCATGTATCAATAAATAACAAGAAAGGCAATAGAGTAGCACCACACCAAAATGAAAGGTGCATCATTGAAGTCAGGCAACACATCTGTCAGCCACTCTAGTGGAAAGGTCACCCTATGAGGCACTGAAACCTGAGCCTTAGAGGGAAGGACACATAGGCCATGGACCATCTCTCTAGGATAAGTGACCACAAGAGAAGGTAAGCATGGTTGGACATCAAGGTCAAACCTAACACCTACCATGACAACAAACTCTTCAGGCAAAGGGCATAGCTCCTGGTGAGTGAACCAAAATACATGAAACCTAAGATCTCATAATTGAAGTACACCAAATAAGAGGTGTTTATTTGGAGTGACTCTTCTCATAAATCTTAGACTTGAATGAGGGGCTAACAGAGGGTCTTTCCAAGTTTTTGTATCATCCAGTAACCAGTGTAATTTTGTAAGTCTAGTAGTCATGATTATAAGATTTTTGAGTAATCTAAAGATGCAGAAATAATGGGAGAAAATAAATAAATAAAGGAAAATAGATAAGGAAAGACAAGAAAAGGAAAAGAAGAGAAGAGAGGGAAGATTACCCGATGAAAGCTTCCTAGAGGTTAAAAAATCAATGGCACAAAATCCAAAAAAGGGCATTATTTATAAAAAGTGGTGAGCCACAGCCGTCCCTCACCCCAGAGCGAGCCACGACCAGCCCGTCCCTCACCATTAAAAGAACAAAAGTCACATTTTTATATGTTCCATACATTGCACGTACATATTAGAGCATTTGTCTTTGTTTACATTTTGTAAGTGATTTAAAGAGATTGACAATATGAATGTCCAAACCCTAAGGATTTATGATGTCTGGAATGTAAAAAACAATATTCCACAAAGAAATAATTAATTTCAAGGAGTATTTCAAACCTTGGACACCTTTGCACAACAAAATGTAATCAAAGTCTGTAAATATTGTAAAAAACAATGTTAAAACCCATAAAAAAAGTGTCAATAATATTGTAAACTAATTTTAGATTGATAGAGAATAAAAATCAAGAAAAATGGTTCAACAATCAAAGAAAACAGAGTTAAAATGTGAAAAATATGAGAAAATAAAAATGGAGGCCAAAATGGTCTTTTTGACTTGAGGGACGAATCAGCCTATACGTATTGTCTATTGCTAGGCGAGAGATGACCAGCCCATCCCTCACTCAATTCCGATAATATAAAAGGATGTTTCTTTCATTTTCCATTCAAAACTCCATTTTTTCCATCGAACGTTTCCTCTCAATGGTTTTTCAAGCATTTCTTCTCCGTCTGACGTCCGATTCACGATCCATTTATGCATACGGACTCCTAGAAGCAAGGCATAATTTAGGAAGCCTAAATTTCCTATTTTTTTCCTTTTTTTCTATCTATTATTCCCAAGTATGTGTAGTTTAGTATGTTTGTATTTTTTTTCTTTCTATTTAAGTTAAGAATAAAACTTAGGCTAGTAAACTTTAGTTCTAGGTGTGATGGACGTGAGCACTTGCTGTTGTATTTGTATTCAATATATTTTTGATGTTATACATGATTTGTATTTAGAAATAAATAAATATCTTGTAATGCAAGTAACATAATGTGTAAATGACCTTTTGCATGCTACCTTATGTATGAGCGCTTGAAATCTGTAGCTTACTATTTATAGGCAATAATGTGCATAAGTTCTAGGCTTTTAGAGGCATTCTTTTGTATTTGCTATTACATGAAGCATTAATATTGAGAATTTGTATTGATTGACGACCTTGATGGTTTGTGGTTTGTTGTGTGCTTTTAAAATTAATATTTGTACAGGGAGGCAATGTCATTCCTAGCTGATATACTGTCGAATTTCTATCTTATTTCTTTGTATGTGTGAAATCTTAATATTTGTGTTGTTTGGTGGTCCTGAGGGTTTG